>WBNO01025844.1:4090-41104 GCA_013400575.1 Peucedramus taeniatus | reverse complement strand
TTTTTTTTCTTTTTGTTACTGGACTTTATTTTTTATACCCATCCACCATTCAGGGAATTCCTCAAGCTGTACTTCCCCCCTTACCAAAGAGGCCTGCGCTTGAAAAAACCAATGGTGCCACCGCAGTCTTTAACACTGGTATCTTCCAATACCAGCAAGCTCTTGCCAACATGCAGTTACAGCAACATACAGCCTTTCTCCCACCAGGTAAGTGCATCACTGGCGCCTTTCCAGGGGCGGGAGCGGGGGGATTTCTGGGAGAATACAGTAGGAGACAGCTGTTGGTTGCTGTTGGCAAACGCGGTGTGTGCTGGAGGCTGCTGATGCCAGGCACAGGCAGCCCCTCCCGCCAGGGCACAGCAGTGCCCCGTGCCCGTGGGCAGAGGAGGGGCTGGCTGTGGGAGCGCTGGCTTCTCTCTGCTCCTCGCAGAAGCTGGGTGGGTGTTTTCCAGTCTAACACAAAATCAGCATCATGCTCTGTCACCCCAAATCAGAATTTGAAATCTCCTCTCTCCTTCCTCTTTCCCTGGATTAACTGCTCTTCCTTCCACATCCCTCAGCTGTTGTGCTTTTTTCCCTGTAAGACCCCTTGGCCGTGGCAGTGGTGGCTCTGAGGCACACACAGGAAGGGGTTTTTTAATGAGGTTTTAACGGGGTGCAGTGATCCCAGGCGGCACAGGCAGTCTCACAGGTGGAGAATCACAAACCTACGCGAGAAGTCACGGTTTGGGCCTCCACCACTGATGTCTCAGGGCTGGTCTTGGACTGAGTAAAGCCAAGTGCTTGTTCTCAGATGAGAGTGCTGGTGTAGTTGCTGAAGAGTTGATGCCTGTGCTAGGTACCAAGCAGAAATCCTTTGGAGAACTAGTGATGGGACATAAAGTTGGAATATGTGCTTTGGTTCTGCCGATGGCACTGCATGAGAAATGATCTCTAGTGTGTCCCGGGAGCTTCTGCCCTTAGTTACACAGCTGAGGTAGTTTGTTACACCACACTAAAGCAGCACCATCATTCCAGGAGGTGTGCAGAGCTGATAGATCTGTGCGCAGAAATGGGAAAGAGTCTAAGGACAGCCCTTCATAATGCAGACTGGGAAGGGGAAGAAATACAGCTAATCAGTCTCTACCCAAAAATGTAAAGGATTTTATCCTAAACATCTTCGGCAAGTATGTTCCCAGGAGATCAGTAAAATGCCCTTTACTATTCTGTCTTGATCTGGCTTGCAACCAACATGTGTACTTTAAATGATACAAAAATCAGTTTATTGATCTAGTGCATTTTAATAATGCAGAAATGCATTGCAGCCACTGAAATGTATCAGTAAATGTTGCAAAGCTTGCTGGAGTCAATAGCAAGATGGGTTGGGTAAGCTGCAGGTCAGATCCCTAGCCCACATATTAAAATCCATATAATAGTGCATATGCAGTCATAGACTCATGGAACCACAGAATGGTTTGGGTTGGGAAGGACCTTAAAGACCACCTCATTGTAAACTCCCTGCTGTGGGGGGACACCTTCCAGTAGACCAGGTTGCTCAGAGCTCCATCCAGATAGACTCAGAATCCTTCCTATGAATGTTAAACAATTCAGAGATCTCTTTTGGCATAACCAGTGGAGTCTGTAAACTGCAATTTTCTGGCTTCCATGAAAGCAGCAAGGGGCTGGATGGTTTCTGGAAATGCTGGAGCTGCCTTTGTACTTCCCCTTCAAACTCAGGGGCTGGGATTGTGGTCTGTGTGTGCCAGACCCCATTTGCACCTCATAATAGACTGGGGTCTTTCCCATTGGCTCTTGACACACCTTACCTCAGCTCTTCCTTCAGCAGATCCACACTGAAACCTTCAGGAGCTTGGCAGTGGTTCTTGAGGCTTCATTAGACCTTTCCTGACCACTGAGGTTTAGTGTATGTTACACAAGAAAAGTAAGGGAGTTTTTAGCCTGAGCTGTTATAAATTCTCTCTTTATATTTTTCAGATAGCGGCAGTTTGAGCTTTCCAGTAGTCCAGTGCTTTCCAAAAAGTTCGAAAAATGTCTTTGGCACCTTGCCCTTTTTAGCTTATCCCACTTCAAATGAACCAGGATCAGTTCCTGTTTGGGCACAGTCTGAAAACAGAGTTTCTCCTTCTGTCCCTGCGAAGCCACGGAGAGCACAGAGCGTGGGTGCCCCCAGCCCCACGGCCATGGAGCAGGGCTAGGGCAGTGGGCTCTGAATTAAAGTGACATTTTTCAGGTTCAGACACCCAAGGTGTAAGTGTTCATTTGTGTTCCTAGTGCTCCAGGCAGAGTATGCAGGAGGGCTGGAGGGCAGGACACTTGCAGAACCTACACAGGGTGGGGGTGCCCAGGGTTGGTCATCTGTGGGTGATCTGGGCAGGACCCTCCTCTCTGCAGGGCACTTCACTCCTCATGTTCTCCCACTGATATTCTAGAAAACCTCAGATACCTCTTCTGAATTGTAAGGCATTGTTCTGGCTGGCTGTGTGCCAGGGATGTGAAGCACATCCAGGGAGCATCCATGCCTGGGAGTGGACACTGCACTCCAGCACGCCTTAAGTGATCAAATGTTCTTCAGACATTCATGTCACCTCTCTCAACTAAAGCTCCCTCTGTGCACAGCTCTCCTCTTGAGGTGTCCCCAAAACTGTGGCTGCTGGAAGCTGTCCCCAGACTGAGAGGGGAGTTTAGGGGTGTTGCAAGAAAGAACCAGTAACATTTGTGCTGTTGAGATAAGAGGAGTTAGTCTGCTGAGTCAGGAGGCTCTGCATGCCTTGGTTTGGACCCTGGGTCCTGGCTGCCAGCTGGGGACACTTGCCCACTGGGAACGTGCAGAGCTCCAGGTCCTCAGACCTTCACCTGCTCCACGTCCTGCAGCTGGGAGCTGGCTGCAGTGCTCCTGTGGGCAGCTGAGTGACATCCTGCCCCGTGCCTGGGACCATCCTGTGCCTCTGGAGTGAGAGTGCAGCTGTTCTGCCCCAGGTGTGTCCCCCAGGTGACCAGAGTGGCCTTGAGAAGCGAGATCCTCCAGAGCAAGGGGTCAGCTTGGCAGGATGCTCCCAGAAGTTGATGTTGTGGTGCAGCTGCAAGGGGCAGGATTGCAGCTGGCAGCTGAACCCCAGAGCCAGTGAGGAAAGGCTGCAGCTACCTCAGTGTCATGTTAACCCCATGTGTATTTGATCAATTACTGCAGCTTCAGCACCACAGACTCCCTGGCTGGGACTCAGTGCCCAGAGCCTTTCCTAAAGCACTTTCCTCCCTGGGGCTGCTGGGCCTGTGCAAAACTACTGCTCTGCCCCAAAACACTGGGGAAGGAAAGGTCACACACCACTGCTCACCTTCACAGGAGTGCTTTTGCTGCCTTGAGTGTTGTTTTTAATTAGGCTTTAGTAGATTGGGCAGACGAGATAGACTGAGGGGAATAATACAAGGGAGAAAAGAGAAAAAAATAATTAAAACAACAGTAAACCTAGGATATTTATAGAAATAGCTTTATTATGCTGCAGAAATAATCTGGTTATGGTCAGTTGAGTCAGAATATCCTCAAATTAAAATTCTGCCTTGTGCCGAACAGCCAGGGAACATTGAAAGTGCACATTCATTATTCATGTGTTCTCATTAGTCAGTCAAAGCTTCTGAAGTCAAGCTGAATATTAAGATCATAGCAAAAATTATTTTTATTACTGGTAAGAGGGTCATAATGCATAATATCTGTGTTTGGGCGTTATGCCACCCCAGCAGGCATTCTACTTTCTGTCTCATGTTCATTTGCCTAAATTCCCTTTCAAAAACTGTGTGCACTGGTCATAGTGTTAATGATGATTATTCGGACTGAAATTTGGAGCTTTTAACTGAAAAGCTTTACAGGGATGCTTCAGAGGGGTTATAAATACCCAGCTCATGTGTAGCAGGTAGATACTCTTGTGCCTGGAGTGATGTACCACTGCAGGGTGCACAGCCTTGTGAACAGGGCACTTCTGCAGAGCCACAGCTCAGCTTCTTCTCTGAAACCCCCCTGAGAGCCCACAAGAGGGACCAAGAAAGCAGTTCTGCTTACTGTTTGTACTTTTTAGCCAGATTCTGCTCCATTTTTTAATCTTGCAAGCGATCCCCTTGGCTTCAGCCGTGATTTGTGCCAGGGGAGGTCAGGAGAAGTGCCCTTCCTTTACCCTTTCTTTGCCAAGGCTTTCAGTCTCTTCCATGACACAGGAGTAATTAGGAAACACGATGATGCCCTTGCCTTAGTTGCCTTACAGATCCAGCAGTGACAGAGGATAACCTTGGCCCCAGCAGTAGTGAAACTGGCCGATTTCTTCCCTGCATAGTTAAATGCTCCTGAGGCTGTGCATCCTCTCCATTTCCTGTCCCCAGTACAGCCACGGGATGTCACGGAGGCAGCCTTGCCTGGCTGCCTCTGGCAGTCTGCTAGGATAAGGTTCCATTTCGACTGCAATCTCATTTCCAGATTTCAGAGTTTATATCAGTTTCTGCTGTGTCACTCATCATTAACTGTGTTAATAAATGTTATTTGTTAAATTAAAAAGTAAATAATTTATTAAAAATGGATATTCTGGAAGATCAGTATATATTTATCATCTTGGAAGCAAAAATAGAAGATTGTGAGATCAGTCTGGTGGAAGGCATTTTGCTGTGTAACATAAAGAGAATTGCCAACTTGGTGATACTTTAAAATGATGCCAGAATTATCCTAAAAAGACCTTCCTGCTCCTGGGTCTGATTGCAGGGCAGAACTCTCCAGGTGTGTGGCCTAAAGGGAGCTGGGGCTGTGAGCCCAGGCACCAGCAGCTTAAAACTCATCCTACAATGTAGAACAAAAGGCTGAACAGGAGTTGTGAGGTGTCACCAGGAGCTGCACAGGGCACAGTGACCATTCAGCCACTGCTCTGGGCCACGTGAGGAGCGGCCAGAGTAGGGGACAGCAGGGGTCACTGCCCCTCCTCTGGCAGCTCCAGGGCTTGGGGGTGCAGCCAAAGTCCTGGAGAGGAGAGGAGAGGAGAGGAGAGGGAGAGGGAGAGGGAGAGGAGAGGAGGCTCTATCACCTCTCACTGTCCATCTGCCTGGACAGCTCTACCAAGGACAGCAGGGCCTGGTCCCTGGTCCTCACACTAGGGACCACAGGCACCAGGCAGGGTGAGTTTGTAGCATCTCTTTTGATCTGAGAAGAGCAGGGAAGGACCATGACAAGGCTTGTGTCAAAAGGCAGAAGGGTTTCGGGATCTGTGAGTTGGAGCTGAGGAAGGCTTTCCTGGCCGTGCTCTGGGGCCAGCAGGGTCCCAGCACAGCTCTGTGCACTGCCCTGTCCCTGAGGCCTCGTTCTAATGGATCACTGTGCTGTTGTATGGTTTGATTGTGCTGACAGTTACATGCCACTGTGCCCGTAATAACAATTTTTCTTCTTTGTTCAATGAAATTTCTAATTACACGTGTGATGGGTTGTTTTAATTCTTTTCCCTTTCCAAATCCACCTTCCTGTTGCAATGCATGATGAGCAGGCTCAATATTGTGCATGACACCCGCTACAAGTGTTGGTAGGTGCCAGCTTTGTTTCTTGATTATCTTAAACCTGTGGTGCAGCTCACAGACCCTCAAAATCCACTGCTAGATTTAATGTACAGCCCTTGTGCCAGTCCATCTCCCCGAGCCTTTTGCACTAACACCTGTCAATTAAATGTGATGGTTTTATTTAATTGACATGGACACGTAGATGTTAATTTTGTACAGCAGTTTTTAATTGCACATTGTTCCTTGGTGGATTTTGACTGGACTATGAGTTCCAGTGTTTAGAAACTATCTTGTGTTAACTAAAGACTGTATCTTACCATAGCCACGTAGCTGTATTCTGTCCTTCTACAAGATTAATTTCTGTTAGCGGTAAATATTTGGGTTGAATTTTTAAAAGACAAAAATTTGTAAATATAAGGGCATTGAGAAAACTCTCCTGTTGTTTTTCATATTGAAATGGTTAAGCTTGTTTGTGTCGATTTTCTTGATTTGATGGTAACAAGCATTTTCCCCTTTTTTTTCTCTCTCATCTCCCCCCCTCGCTCTGGAATGTTGTCCTGCTTTGCACTGTGGTTGCATGTCACGCGCTGGCAATGATGTCTCGGGCTTTTTGCTGTGGTGAACCATGCTCAATGACCCTCCCACGTGTCGCTCTGGTCCCATACTGCTACACTCTTCTGTGTGTTTGCTTATTTGATTTTCCTTCCGAAAGTTCCCATGGTGCACGGTGCTACGCCAGCCACTGTGTCTGCAGCAACAACATCTGCCACAAGTGTTCCCTTCGCTGCAACAGCCACAGCCAACCAGGTTTGCTAATTTACAGCTTTGTTCCTTACAGACAACTCGAAATCGGTGCTTTAATGAGCATGGGGGTTTGGATCTGACCTCTTGTTGGCCTACACATTCTCTCAGAGAGCTGCAGCACAGCTTAATCAGCCCTTAGCTGTGCTCCAAAGGTGCTGCAGTTCCATTTCTGATGCTAAAAATAATTGACAATAGAGTTTCTGACTCAGTCTTGACATTTATGGGCCATGCTGCTTATTTCTGCTCTTAGGGATGCAAAGAGCAAGGGATAATACACAAACCCATGATTTATTTCCGTTTCTGTGGAGCCAACAGCTCCTTTCAGTGCAGAACTCAGGGAAAGCCAGGGGAGTCTTTGTGCAGAGGGGTTGCAGGTTCTTACAGTCTAAGTTTAGCAGTCCAAACATGTTCTGACTCTCCTCTTCCAAGCGTAAAACAAAACCCTGTGAGCATGGGCCACACAGAAACTTCCTTGAAACCTTTGTTGCAGCCTTGTGATTCTCCTTGGAATGGCCCATTGCTTTGAACAGAGCTCAGTTAAGAAAATGCCCATTAGAGTCTGGGTTTATTTCTCAATAGCCACCCCAGTCATTGCCGTGTTTGGATGTATTTCAGGAATATGAGAGTAATGCTTTACCACGTAAGGGATTAGAAGTCCTCCCAGGAGAGCCAGAACCAATGGTCTAAAGATGAGTCCCTGGGCCAGAGGAGCGGCTGGAGCTGCACCTGAGCACAGGAAGCTGTCAGAAAAGCAGATTTCTGTACAACACCTGGCTGAAAGTGCAACAATAAAAACGTTTTCAAGAGCCTCCTGTTCCTCTTCTAAAAGCTAATTATTTTTTGAGATTTACTGGGCAGTTAGTTGTCCATGCTGTGAAGCCATCAGTTCTGGTCAGATGTGCAGGTCTTGCTTCCAGCTCAGTGGGATCACAGACTGTGTGTCACACGTGTGCCCCTTAGAAAAGGGAGCTCCAGGTTCTCCTCAGTGTTGTGCAGGTGTGCTCCTGTGTGTGGGACGAGCTGTGCAGGTAAATGTCAGTGTTAAGGCAGGCTTACCTGACACACTCGGCTCCTGGCTCAGGACAGGTGGCTCCTCAGGACACCCAGAGCTGCAGAGTGAGCCCCAGGGCCTTTGGCTCTGAGCCTTTGCACCTTTACCTGTTGAGCACTACCATTTTGTTCTGCCCCAGCTGTACATCCCTTGTTAACCTGTCTGCTTCCTCATCTCTCAAAAATACAATTCCCAAATGGCATCACTGCAGTGATACCTAGCCGTGCACATCCCAAGCCTCCAAAGAGACCTGGATATTGTAGAATTCCAAAAACAGCCCAGGTTAGTCTGCTCAGCAGCTAGCATGTTCTTCTCTTGAGAAATGTTTCTGAATGAACAGCTCACTCAGGGCTTTAAACTTGGCCTAAGAATTTGTGTTTTGAAAAGTTAGTTCATAGGTGGGGCTACCTCTGCATATGTGCCACCTCAGCAAGCAACCTCTGTATGCCCAAAGTTTCTTAATACTGCAGTTTATTGCACCAGACAATTACTTTCTGTGTGTCTCTGTATCTTGTGCATGTTCTGAGGATTGTGAGAACAAGACAAGTCACAGAAAATGTCATTTTTTAAAAAATCCTCTCTCTGTTAGTAACCATGCACTTCCCAGGGAGATCACAGGGAAAACCTTCTGCTGTAGAATCTGGTCATTTCATGCCTTTCCTCCCCAGAGCCTCATAACACACTTAGTGCAGTTCTGCAGCCAAGCCTCCATATATACATATATATCCATATATGTATATACCATGTGAGCAATGCTGAAGGTATTTAATGCCACCCGATGCCGTGTGCCTGCATGCCCAAGGCTAAAGATGTGGCCCTTCATCTTCCTGGGCTGGTGTGGAAGGTCCTTGGCCTGTTCGACAGCTCTGCCCCTGATGCTGCTCCAGTCGGGTGCCGCAGCCTGCCCTGCAGCAGTAGGAAAACATGGTATGAGAAGCTTCATTCTGCTCCGAGCCCGTTTCTGTGGAGTTGGCAATGCTGTGATGTGTGAGCTGCCAGGGGAGGAGAGGGCACACGGGTGCAAAAGCAGCAGCAGGACCTGCCAATGAGTTAGTTGAGAAAACCGCCCCGCCCCGTTCTCTTTACTGGGCAGATTCACAGGCTAGCCTTGGTGCCATCAGGAAAAAGGGCCTTTCCAAGTGCCACAGGCATTTGGGATTGTGCAAGTCCATGCTGTGTCCTAGGGCCCAGCACGGTTCCATGTTCCTGGGCACATCTGCTCCCCTGGAGGCTGTGGGGCCGCGGTGCCGCTGTGCCCCACGGCCAGGGCGCAGTGTCACCTGTTAGTGGCACTGCTGGCACTTGGCTCCAGCATAATCCTGCTTTCTTAAACGGGAAGCTGAGCAGATGGGCACTCGAGGGGAGCCAAGTGCTCGGTCCTGTTTGTGCAGCCGAGCACTTTGGGGGTGGTTTCCCTGCTTGGGGAGGCTTTGCTTGCCGGCTGCTCCGCGCGGTGCCGCCGCTGCTGCGGGAAGGGCAGGGCTCTTCTCAGCCGGGGATTCTCATCAGCCATGGAAATCAAACTCAGGGCATCGTAGCTTTGGCATTCAAAACCCAGGACAATGACAGCAGTGAACACTTCACAAAATCACACTGAAACGAGGCCACTGTAGAATTCCCCATCTGAGACACTGAAAGCACAGAATTTTGTGTAGGCCAACAAAAAGGGCTATTTTCAATTACTGCACTGCATGACTTGTAGATGTTAACTTCTCCTATTTCCTGAACAATCAGTAATACTTATTTATATTTGTCCAGTAGTACTTAACCCAGTGTTTTCTAGTTACAAGTTGCTATTGTAGCACTTCAGTTGACTTTAACTTATAGTTACCATATAAAATCCACCAACTCACAGCTGATCCTCCCTTTCCCAAACTGATGCTCTGTAGCAAATGCTGTTCCTCTGGGTGGGCTCATTGCACCTGTCACTCATTGTTTACATTTCTTACCTGTAGATACCCATAATATCTGCCGAACATCTGACTAGCCACAAGTATGTTACACAGATGTAGACATTTGGTCATCAAACAGTAAGTTCCCAATGTGTTGTTGCTGTATTTTTTCTTACTCTTATGTGTGAAATTTGTTGCTGTAAGGGACAGAATGTTTTTATCTTCTTTCTAAGAAAACCCCCCAAGGGGCCATTCCTCTCCAAGGGGAGATCCCACAGGTACCAGTGGTCACATCATGTGTTAGTTTGTACATGCCCACCCAGCAAAATCAGGGTCCACAGAGGTTTGTGTTCTGTCTGTGGTGGCCTCAGCACTGACCTGAGCTGAGGGGCTGAGGAGGAACCTGATGATTCCATCAGGTTTTCTTCAGAAAGAATGGCTTTTAAATCTCACAATTTGGAACCCCAGCATTTCCTGGGTTTGGAAACTCATAATTCTCCTGTTGTTGTGAGATTCTCCCCCCGCAGCCATCCCATCCCAGGATGGCTCCTACTTTGTGTTACCTTCCTCTCTCCTGTGCTCCATTTCTGCCGTGTTTTTTATTGAATTCCTTGGCCATAGTGGAATTATTTCTGAGGGTGAGGATTGACCCTTTGGCCACAGTGGGTTTGTAATCACAGCTTCTCCTTTCATCTGAGCATAAACTTTGTTAAACTGCTGGAGGGATGCAGGGAGGGTGGATGGCATGGGACGGGGCGGATGGAATGCCTCAAGTGGGATGGGATGCTTCTGCTGCCAGAGGGTTCCTGCAGCCCCCGTGCCACGTGAAGCTGGGGCTGCTGTGTCTGACACCGAGTCCTGGCTGTGCCGAGAACACTTTGTGCTCTTCCCTTCCCAGATGGTATCCGAGGCGAAGAGGCCGCATTTGGGTGGGAAGAGGCCGAGCTCATTAGCCATAGTGTATGTAAATACTGTCCAGCAGCACTGGGAACCCCTCAGCAGTGACATCACACATTGCATGTTAACGAGACGAAGCGAGACCGTGGGACTCCACTGCACACTGTTGCCTATCTACTTTGTACATTGAATTGATATTTGTGCTGAGGTGATCGTGTCCGGGCCTGCAGCATCGTCCGCCTTTCCCGCGCGAGCCGGGCGGTGCTCTCGGGGCTGCTCCCCCCTGCCACGGAAAGACCGACGATGCTGTAACCAGAAACCTATTATGTATTGGTACGTCTGTAGACCAAGATATAATTTTTTAAAGTAAGTTTATTTCTTTCAAGGTTTACAAATAACAAAGGTGCACCTTGTATTTAAAATTGCCATTATAGACGAGAGCGTGCATGCACAGTAATTTTTGTTTAAGAGTAATATTTTTAATGTAATAGATTGTAAGAAATGAGAAGAGAGGAATCTGACAGAGATGAATGTGCCAAGCAAAACCACAACTGTGTATATTTTAAAGCACATCAATGGCTTTAAGTACCACGTTGTTAAGGATTCTCATGAAGTGCCATAGACTGTACATCCATCAGAGTATTATTTCCGCAGTGTTATTTTCAGAACCACGTTTTCACTGACTTGATGAGTACTGATCAGTCAAAGGGCACCGTTCTGTTTCAAACCAAAGCTGTCTCAGAAATGGCCAATTGCTCCTCACAGCCAGTGGGCAGCACCAGAGAGATGCTCCAGCTGTGCATAACCCTTAAGGACAATATTATCTATAAAGTCTCCCAAGGCGTTGTATGTCATATTTATGCATAGTTACTGTATAAGGTGAGCTGCGAAAGGGAAAAGCCATTTCTGAGACACAGTAACAAATGTTTGAGGAACTTCTTTTGCTCTATTTATAGCCTCTGTCGCGAGTCACAAGGACTATAAATATTTTGCAGAGATGGGTTTCACTTTAATTCATCAAGTCCCGCGTCCGCGGCGACTCTAAACAAAGACGCAGAAGCACTGACAGCAGATGCATGACAAACCAAAATAGGACAAATGAGACGTTAATTAGTGTAGAAATTGGGTGGGTTAATACTCGGGTGAGTTTTATATGTGATTTTTTTTGTTCAGATTAACTGCTTATAGCCTTAGAAAGCCTTTACAAAATAAAAACAAACAAATAGATGTGCATTCAAGTTCTAAGAATGGATTCATCCAAAGGAATTCCTTTTTGTGGTTTGGATGTTGCAGCCAGTAAAGGATATTTCTGCTCTGTTCAGCCAGGGGCTGCCTGGGGCCAGGCCCTGGGTGGGCAGGGAGGGAGAGGCGCGGGTTCGGTTGTAGAACTCGCCATACTCCGAGTTTACTGCGAGTTTTTATGCTTGAGAGAGATGCTTTATAGATAAGAATGATGTGTTGATTTTCCTGATTGTACTGTACATCTATTAAAGCCTTAGATTATTACATTACGGGTTAAAACCCATACCAATGTAATTTCAATCGTGTTAAGAAAGTATAGGTGACTTCACATGTTATTGTAGTGACTTACCATAGAGAATTTACTTATTTTTTTCTTGTTAAAAATGTAGTTTTTATTTCTTACATTTATTAGCTTGTTTTCATTTTCTATTACCAGTTGATACCATTTCAGTTCATAGAATTTTGTTTTATTAGAGTTTACTGATGGCTTTTTGAAAATACAAAAAAAAAAAGTAGTTTTCTTCATAACATACTCAGTTTGGAATCTATATGTAGTGTCTTATGAGTATTCGTATTATTGTTAACTAAATGATTTCTATTTTACTGATCTAATACGACAATGTAAGAATGTCAGTCATTGTTAGTTCTTGTCTAGTTTTCATTCAAAGAACAAAGATCTTTTATATGGATATCTTATAATTATATAATCATTGCTAAGTAAGAAGTTAAGTTGTTGCTATGGCAACAATCCTGGCAGACAATTGAGTAATATTTTGATGATTTATTTTGTTTGTAATTAGTTATTATGAGAAAAAAAATCTAGTTCCTAGATATTAGAATAAAATTTATTTTCTACTGTATCCATTTCAAATGTTAAAATATTGTTTAAATATTTTTGGAAATCCCTGAATATCAGGCCTTGTTATAAATAAGCTGCATAATCAATAGATCAAGGGACTTTTTGTTGATAATCCAAATACTCAAAGTTTACGTAACAAGAATTCTAGTGTGTGTGTGCAAACTCTTGAGGGTTGATTATGCTGCAGTTGGGACGTCGAGAGCGAAGGTTGACTTTTTGCACTTCTGTATATAGTCAAAAAAGAGAGAAACCTGTATAATAGTAAGATCTTATTTTGAATAAAAATGTCTATAATTACAAGGAGTTTTGTTAAGGCTAAATAAAATGACAGGCTGAACAAAATTGCTTGCAAAAGTGGCACAGAGTTAGCACTCCATCCCCCTTCCAAAAAGTTGCTTTGCTTTATGTGGACAGCTTGTAGTTTGCCAGGATTTTTTCAGCTGGAAAGATCTGCCATCCTTCCGAGATCTCATGACTGACAGAAGCTCCACTGGGTCAAATCTGCCTGAAAATCATTAAGAAACAAAAAAAGGAAAAAAAAAAAAAAAAAAGAAAAAAAAAAGCAGGTACTTCAGCCCATCCAGGGAATCATGGCTCAGATATTCCGTACATTATTCAAAATCTACTGCATGTTTAAAGTATCAAAATATATTAAAGATATATGCTATTCAAACCAGTTTCTGACAATTTCAGTGGTTTCTTGTTCACAAAAAAAGATTCTTCAAAACAAATACTGACATTCACAGAGTTCAACCATGGACAGGCAAACGGAACAGCACCCGTAGCTGTAGGGTAGGGGATTGTTTTCTCGCCGTAGGGTCCTGTTCTTTTAGCAGGTGAGGAACAACCTGGGAGATCTTCCCTTTCCACGGAAAGCGTTGCAGAGCCCGCTCACCCTGTGCGTGCCAAGGCTGGGGAGGCGTGGGGCTGGGAGCTCACACCAGTCAGGAATTACCTAAGGAGCTGGGCTCTGCAGCCCCGGGTCATTGCTGGAAGGACGGGCGCGCTGGGTTCGCTCTTACGTAACCACAGACTTACTTTGCTTGTAGTGCTCCAGTTACGTACTCTGTCCTGGGCTGCAATTTGGGTTTATGCTTATTTTATTATTACTGCTATAGTTGACCTTGCTGTATGGAAAAAAATAAAGTGAAATTGCCCTAATAAAATTTCTCTTTCTTAATTTTCTTTACCAGGTTAAAAGTGGCTCCGCTGCGTTACGTAGGCGTGAGCGTGTCCGGGCACTCGTGGGACTGCCCACAGTTTATTTGGTGCTGGGGCTTTTCTGCACCAGCACGTTCCATCCTCTGGATGTGTGTTAAAATGCCACCTGTTGAGGGGATTGCTGTTAGATCCTGGGGGTAAATACAAAGCACCAGGATCTCTGGATCAGTCCCCGCTGTCTTTACCCTCCTGTGGCGACACCTCTGAGATTCAGGGGCACGCTGGGACCCCCAGGCCCTCCCTGCAGGGAATGAGGGGAGTGGGGAATGGGGGCACAGGGAGCTGGATCCTCAGGGAACTGGAGAGCAGGGAGATGGGGGTGCAGGGAATTCAGAGTGAAGGGAATGAGGGGAGCATGGAACTGGGGGGGAAGGAATGGGGAGCAGGAGCCTGTAGGTGCAGGGAAAGGGGGAGCAGGGGATGGGGGCGCAGGGAATAAAGGGAACTGGGAAGGGAGGTGAGGGGAATGGGGCAGTGGGGTGCAGCCAGGCAGCGGCTGACATTAGAGGGAGCTCTGCTGCCACGTGTTGCAGTTCCTCCGTCGGTTTCCCACGAATCACTGATAATCAAAATTTTTGATCACGACATCCCAGCTTTAATTGATTAAAGGAAACACTTCAGGACAGTTGTTTTCCAGGGGGTTCTGGGTCTCTCCTGTGACCCCCGGCACGAACTGGTCTTTCCCAGACAGGTCTGTTGGCCCCGTTTCCCAGCCCAGCACACCTGGACACCCCATTCCTGCTGGCCGAGCGCCCGGTCCCCCGCACTCCCTTTGCCCCCGTGCTCAGGATGGCACCAGCATTTCATTTATCCCCACACTGAGCTGCCAAGGGAAGAGCAACGCGTCGAGCAGTGCCAGTGTTCGGAACTGGCAAGAAGAACCCAGCTCGATTTTCCTGTGTAATTTCCACAGTGGCCGCGGTGGCTCCCGGGGTCCGTCCCGGGGCTCCCCCGGCGCTGCGGGCCCTCGGGCCGGGTGTGTCCTGCGGCTCCGCGGGCTCAGGAGAGCCGGAGGCTGCGGAGCCACAGCTCTGCCCCGCGGGAGGAGGATTCGGCGGCTCGGATGCCGAGCAGAGCCGCGAGAAGGAGCTGCTGCCAAGGCGGCTCGGCAAGCGGCGGCTGGGACCCCTCGCTGCCCTGGCACCTCTCGGGAATGTGGCACCTCCCTGTCCCTGCCACCCCTCTGGGATGCCGCACCTCCCTGGCCGGGGCCAGGACCGTGACAACCGCGGGAGCAGCAATGACAACTGGATCAGTTGTGAAAAGCAAAATAATAGATCCAAAGGTGGTCTGTGTCTGCAGCTGGGAGGCTTTTCTGAACGGGGGAGGATTCTGGGCCTTCAGGGAGGGAGGAACAGGAATCTGGGGAAGAGTTCGAATCACCTCTGCTCCCTGGGCAGGAAATGGTTCAGGAAGAAGGAAACAGAATAATTCTGAGTGGTTTTGCATCCAGATATTAGTTGTAATTTTTAAAGGAGCCCAAAAAGAGCCGATCCCCCCTCTCCGGGGTCCCAGCTGCGGGTGGCCCGATGCCCTGGTGCCGGGCACAGCCCTGGCATGGGGACAGGCGCTGGGACGGGCTCAGCTCCGCCCGCTGCAGGGTCCGGGACACGCAGCACAAGGCGGGGCCGGGAGGGTGGCACTGCCACCACCGCTCCGTGCCACGGGCCGCAGCGACTTGTCACAGCATCAGCTGCGGCAGCCGCCGAGGCACNCTGCTGCAGCCTGGAGCCCGGCCCGGGGTCCCTGGGCCCGCTGGCACACCCCGGCGGAGCTGCCCGGGGTTGTGCCGTGGGGCAGTGCCAGGGCACGGAGCCCCGTGGCCGTGGAGGGGCTCTGCTGGTCCCTTCCCTCCCATTCCCACTCTCCCTCCCGATGCCGGCCCTCGCCCGCGCTGCCCGGTGCCCGCCGGCTGCTCCGGCAGAGGCTCGGTTAGCAGCGGGGCTTTGGGGCCGGCTCTGCCCTGAGGGGTGAGCCTCAGGGGTCTGCCTGTGGCCACCTCGCCCGTGGCATCGCAGCCCTAAGCAAAGGGGGGAAAGACAGCCACTGCCACTTACCGGCTCTGCCAGCTGCTGCTGGCTCCAGCTCCTCATTCGTGGTTTCTGGTGCAAAAAGGAAAACGATGTGAACGTATCGTTACTGCATGAAACCCAGTTCTGAACATCTGTGCTGGAGTGAAAACTTCATCCTAAAATAGATGCACAGATAGAGAGGAGCAGCACACAGGAGAGAGCTGGAGGGAATTCACAAAATCCAACTTGCCCTATAAAACTTTTGGGGGGTCCCTGAGCCTGTACCAGCATTCCCTTTCGAGGGTCCCCCTGCCTGCCTCTCCCCATACCTGGTATCAGTCACTTCATGTCTGTTCTCCAAAAAGCCTCCACGCTGTTTGGAGGACCTGTGTCTCTGCTGTGAGGTGGGTCACACCCTGGGTCTGGGTTACCCTTCCATGGGGTTTATCCATGTAATTTTCCTTTGGAGGAACCTCCTGTGGCTGGGTGTTGGCAGACATGGACATTGGCCTGGCATTGCTCAACACCTTCACCAGTGAACCTGCTGAGCCCCCATTCCTGTGAGCCCCTGGCCACAGCCACCCGTGACAGGCCCTTCCTGGCCGTGGCTGTGTCACCAGGGCAGGCTGGGCTGGAGGATGCTGCTGGCTGGGCAGCTCTGGCCCCACTACCTGGCCAGGACTCGGGTGCCAAACCCAGCCCAGTGCCCTCGGCATTGCCTGCCCCCGGCGGTGGTTCTGGCCAGGGCTCAGGCCAGAGCCGAGCCTGGTGTGCCAGTTCTCTGCCAGAGTGAGGGGCTGGTCCCCCAGGGTCGTTCCCTGCTGCCTCAGGGTCCCCCCATCGTGCAGCCACTCGCTGTGGAGAGAGCGTGCCGGGCCTGTGCCTTCTGACTCACCAGCAGGTGCATTGAGCAATCTTCTGTTTCCCAATCTGTTTTCTTGCTCAGGAATTCAGTCATCTCGTTGCTTCCAGGGCAGCAAAAGCGTAATCCAGCTGCGAGTTCGCACACGCGGCTCCGCCGCTCGGCAGAACCACTCGCTTTTCCCGGCAAGGAAGACAGGGCCGTGTCCAGTGCCCACTGCGGGGCTGCCACGGCTCCCCTGGGTCCCATCCTGCAGCCTGAGCCACCCCTGGGCTCCTGCAGGGCCAGCAGGGTGAGCCCCCGAGCTGGGGCTGCTGGGGCCGGGCGCTGCCCCCCTCCCGTGGGACGGCTCAGGACGGGACCGGAGGGGCCTGGCCCCACGCCCTGAGATGCCCTAACATGCAGGTGCAGGGCAAGGACCCACGGGCAGCACCCAGAGTCAGAAACTGCCAGAGCCCTGCTCTGTGCTTGACGTGCCCCTCCCGTGTCATTCCGTGTTCACCGCTGGAACGTGGGCCTTTCCTGCCTCCTGGATATTTCCTGGCGTTTTGCACTTCTTCCTGCTGCAGCACCTTGTGATTCTCCCCTCCCTGGTACCTGCCAGCCCCAGTCCCGGGGCAGTGCCCACCCCCTGCCCTGCCGGGGGCTCAGTGTCCCTCCAGCCTGCAGCCCGCCGGACACACAGCAGGGTTGGGACATGCTTCCAACCCTCCTTTTCTTCCCTCCTTTTTTCTCCCCACAGTCCTGGGTGAGAGTTTGTGATGCTGCAGTTTGAAGGTTCCCACTCATAACAGATGGGCAACATTTTCTTGTACTTGATTTGTAAATCCTTTCCCGATTCAGTGGATATTAATGATTACACAAACCAAACTGCTGCTTTCCAAGTGGCACCAGCTCGGACTCCTGCTGGCCAGGAGGAGTCGGTGAGGGACCTGGCAGCCTGTCCGAGTGTGCTGTGACAGTACTCTCGGGCAAACGGAATTTTGTATTAATATTTTAAACCCTCCCATCCTCCCCTTCTGAGCCGAAGCTTCATTCTGGGGAGAAATCTGTGAAACCCAGCACATGATTTCTCGCTCCGACGCAGTTTTCAATGGGAACAGGAAGAAACGTGTCAGCGGCTTCGTGTCTCTTCTTGCCCGGGGAGCAGGTCCCGTGCCAAGCTGGGAATGCCTTTGGGGGAGCTGCTGCCTGCCGGGCGCATCCCGGCGCTGCTCCCAGCTCCCCGGCCCTGCCGCGGCCCCGGGGCCCGAGGTTCTCCCTGGGCCCGAGGTTCTCCCCGGGGCCCGAGGTTCTCCCTGGGCCTGAGGTTCTCCCTGGGCCCGAGGTTCTCCCCGGGGCCCGAGGTTCTTCCCCGGGCCCGAGGTTCTCCCGGAGCCCGAGGTTCTCCCCAGGGCCCGACGTTCTCTCCCGGTGCCCGAGGTTCTCCCCCAGACCTGAGGTTCTCCCCCAGGGCCCAACGTTCTCTCCCGGTGCCCGAGGTTCTCCCCCAGACCCGAGGTTCTCCCCCAGACCCAAGGTTCTCCCTGGGCCCGAGGTTCTCCCCGGGGCCCGAGGTTCTCCCCCAGACCCGAGGTTCTCCCCGTGGGCTGTGGGGGCACGTGGAGCCCCACGCGCGGCTCTGCCGAGCTGAGCTGAGCTGAGCTGAGCTGAGCTGAGCTGAGCTGAGTCAGCCCCGTTCTGCCGCTCCGGAGGAGGCCCAGCTGTCTCCTCGCCAGGCGTGGAGCGGCTCCAGCCTCCGTGCTCGGTGCCTTCCCCCCGCAGGCTGGTGCCATTCCCATTCCCATTCCCATTTCCATTCCCATTCCCATTCCCATTCCCATTCCCATTCCCATTCCCGGAACAGCGTGTGCGGTGCTGCCCCGGTGGCTCGGGGCTGCCGCGTGTGCCGGGCGGCCTCGGTGGCGGCTGACACAGGGCTGCGCTCCCCTTTCTTCCCAAAAGCAAGAGGAGAGGAGCGTTAAAACCGCGGTGGAGCTGCTCCTTTGCCCCGCGGCTTTGCAAGCTGGGGTTCCTCGTGCCCCTTCTGCTCCCAGGCCGGAGCGGGCGGGAGGGGTGGGCTCTGCTCGGGGCTGTGCTCCGGGCAGCGCTCAGTGCCGGGCTGAGCTGCGGGGTCCCTGCGGTCTCGCTGTCCCCCCAGACCCGCAGCGATGCGTTTGGAAGCGGCTCTGGCACGGGTCGGAGCCAGCGGGGCGCTCCTGCTCGGATTCCCCAGGCGGGGCTGGCCCCGCTCCCAGCCGGGACGGGTGGCGCTGATCCCGCAATGCCTGAGCCTTCTGTGGGCATCACCCGGCCAGGGGCTGCTTCTGCAGGCAGCTTGGTGTGTGTGTGTGCTTGTGCAGGGTGAAAAAACCCGGAGATCAGGAAGTGAACATCTATGTGCTCCTGAGCTTTGGAAGAGGATGGGAACCACCACAGCACCGTACAATTCATTAAAAATATCATTCTGGTGCACCGTAATTAAAAAAAAAAAGTTTGCAAATCACGCGGGGACTACTTACTTTAATTAAATGTTCATTGTCAGGCCCCGCTGGGTGGCAGAGGCTGAGAGCGAGGGGGTCTGTCCGTGAGCTGAGGGGCTCCCCTGGCCGGGGGCCAGCGCGGCTGCAGGGCGAGTGCAGGGCCCGGGCACGGCTGCGGCTTGGAGCCGGGCGGGGAAGAGCACAGCAGCCCCGTTTGCTGTGCCTGCAGGCAGCTCGGGAAGTCAACATTAGAAAACGCCAAAGCAGCCAACCATCCCAAGGGGACCCAGCCCAGCGCCGGGGCTGCTCCAGACGGGCCGGTCCCTGTCCCGGGCCAGTCCCTGTCCCGGGCCGGTCTCTGTGCCCGGGCCGGTCTCTGTGCCAGGCCTGTCCCTGTCCCGGGCCGGTCCCTGTGCCCGGGCCAGTTCCTGTGCGAGGCCGGTCCCTGTGCCAGGCCTGTCCCTGTCCCAGGCCGGTCCCTGTGCCGGGTCGGTCCCTGTGCCAGGCCTGTCCCTGTCCCGGGCCGGTCCCTGTGCCAGGCCTGTCCCTGTCCCGGGCCGGTCCCTGTGCCAGGCCGGTCCCTGTCCCAGGCCGAGGTGGCAGCCCCGCAGCCGCTCCTGGCAGAGCTGATGCTCTCCGGGCACTCAGTGCTCCCCGCAGCCGCGCTCGGCATCGCTCTGGGGCACAAACTGCTGCGATAGCGCAAAAATGTGCGATGCCTTATCGGGGAAGGAGACAGGGCCACCGCAGCGGCCGGGCTGCTCAGGACACGCTCTGGGTAGCGGGAGGGGACATCCCGCTGTGGGACAGCCGAGGGACAGCTCCAGCCTGGGACCCCTGCTCTGACTGCCCCGCCGGCTTCTCCCCACCTTGGCTGAATCCCAGGTTTGCCATTATTTGTCACTAGCAGGGGAGTAAATGCAACGAGAGAGGAAAAATTCTGTCACTCACTCTGCAAAACTGCACGGAACTGGAACTATTTTAAGAAAGGGGGTGGGGGGGAATGATAAACTTTCAAAGGTCTTTTAAAACCAAGGTTAAACAAGGAAAGACTTGGAGATGAGAATTAAAGGACTCAGACAAGCTTTGTTGAGGAGAGGTTTTCTTCCCTGTTAGTTTTGCTTATAGGTTTATGTCAGTTTTATGGAGCTGTACAGTATAATTTACCCAGTCTTTCCTATTTATGGCTACATTTCGGAGTAGAATGTTGTTAGCAGCTTGAAACACTGCCATGCTCCAGCACTTCGGGTTTAACACTACCCAATGTGAAAAAAAATTAATATTTCAACTCAAAATAGTGAATAGCAACTATGAATGTAAAAACTTCGCAGCTCACTTCCAAACATGTCAGAATTGACAGGGAACAGGGATGCTGATGCGCTGGGCTGCCACAGCAGCTCTGACCCGCCCTGAGCCGGGCCCGGCCGGGCTGCCGGGAGTGGGGGGCAGAGCCCCAGGGCCACCCCGAGCCCTCGGTGGGGACAGCAAAGAGCCCGCGGGGCCTGGGCGACAGCGCCTCCGGGTGTGGCTGTCCCGGCTCTTGGCATTTCCAGCAGGCGCGGGGCGGCTGCGGGGAGACGGGAGCTGCCCGCAAACCCCAGCGCTCCTCGGTGCCTTTTTTAAACATCCGCTGGTTTTCCGTGGCTCAGAACTGCTCCCCGGAGCTGCAGGAAGTGGCGATCTTGAAAAGAATGTGTGACCTTCCAGCAGGTCCTTCCTAGGAGCTGGCTCTGCCCCACGCCGGGATGGGGCACTCATCTCCCAGCTCCCTCCAAGGGCTGAGCCCGGGGCTGGGCTCCTTCAGTGCACCAGAGGAATCCATATCGCATCCCAGGAAATTTAAAAAGTCGTTAATTATTAAGCAGGCCTGTGTCTGGGGGAAGTATGATAACTCAGCCTGGGAGATAGAACTGTTTGTGTGGAACAGCTGTTGGTGCAGAGCAGCCAGGGTGGAGGGAAAGAAATTTATAAATAAAAAAGCTACAAAATGTCAACAAACGCTTTGGCACGAATGGCCAAAAGTTCAGATAAAAGGGGAGCTATTAAGGATCACTTTTCTCAGGCCTTGAAAACCATTTGGGAACTTCCAGGAATGAAGATTGTTTGAGCAGCCTGTGAACCCCAGAGAGCTCCCAGCCCCGTGTCAGGGCTGGGGGTGCTCCAGGCTCACATCCCCCTGCCCAGGGCCATCCCCTCACATCCACCCCATGTGTGGGGCAGGGCAGGGGCAGAGCCTGGCCGTGCCCTCGCTCCCCCCAGGTGCCAGGCATGACTGAGGACGGGGCAGCAGCAGCTCCTTTCTCACCCGTGGCACCGAGCCCCACAGCCTGTGCTGAGTTAGGGGTGCTGGGCAGGGGTGTGCCCCAGCTCGGAGCCCCTGAGGCAGGAGTTAGGCTCCACTTTAGCCAGGAAAGGCAGGGGGCAGCCAGGGCAGCGCTGCGGGAGCTGGGCTGCAGCAGGAAGGGGAGAAGCTGCTTTCCAGTGCCTGGGGAGCTGGGAAAGCAACACCCCAGTGCCCCCATTCCCCGTGTCCCCACTCCCTGCTCTGCTCTGGGGGTCAGCACGGGCCCCTCTCAGCCCTCTCAGCTTGTGTGGGGCTCAGGGGGCCTGGCCCATGGCACGGCAGCTGCCAGAGGAAAGGTGAAAGGGCAGGGAGGGCGTTGGCCCAGCAGCATCGTTCCAGGCCATGGGAGCCTGTGCTGCACAGCCCAGGCCACGTTTCTGCCCTCCCTGAGGGGATGGGCACCTGCAGGCCATGTGCCAGCTCTGTGAGGAGTGCAATCTTCTCTTTATTGTTTAAGTAATAAAAGCTATGTGCTTACACCCCAAACCAAATAAAACACCACCCCAAATGGGGGCCACTGAACTCCTTCACCTGGGATGACACAGGAAGAGCAGGGAGCGTAAAGGCTCTGGTTCTGCTGGACCAGCTTGGCTCAACCCCTGATTTCCCTCGGGCTGTGAGGGGAAGGGAAGGTGTCTCCTCTGCAGAGAGAGCTGGCTGTGAATCCGTGTCACATCAGGCTCAGGCATAACGAGGTGCAGCCGCCAGCCTGGCTGAGTGACGGCAGGACTGGCACTTCCAGGGAAAGGAGGTCGGGATCCTGGAGGTGCTGAGGGGCCAGACATGGGCTGGGCAGTGAGCTGAGCCTCCTGGCTCCTGTTTGAGTGCTGTGCTTGTGCCCGGGTTCGGCTCATTTACCCGGTGCCTTCAGGCCCTGTCCTGAGCCAGCGGCTGGTGCTGCTCACAGGCAGAGCCCCGCCGGGAATTTGTTCTGATTCCCTGCGGCAGAGCCCCACTGAATTTTCGGGAGGTCACCGAGGGGGGCAAGGGGTTTTTTTGGTGCCAGCTGGACTAGGAAGCAGATGCTGCAGGGGCAGCGGGCTCCCCCCGGCCCGGTGCCCTCCCAGCTCCGGGGGGGAGCAGCCGCAGGGTTCGCGCTGGGCTGCGGCGGGCACGGGAGGCACCGCGGATCCACCTCCTGCCCGCTGCCAGCCTGCCCTCTCCGCAGGCTCCTCTGGGGAGAGAGCAGAGGGCACGGCCTCTCGGCCTCAAGATGTTTCAGCAGAGCTCAGTGCTGTCATCTCATCCCGCTGCTCAGCCCCGGCAGCAGCAGCAGCACTGACACCCCGGCAGGAACCCAGAGGATTTGGCTGCACACACCCTGAGGCAGCCAAGGAGGGTTTGAACCAGCTGACAATGCTGTTTCGTTATTTCCAAACCGGACTTCTGAGGATTTTCCCCCTCTGCTCCTTTGTGACTCCTCGTGCTGTTCCTGCCCGAGCATCCCCTCTGCCCGAGGCTGGAGAGGCCCCACCAGGAGCCCAGCCTGTGTGTGCAGCTCTGAGCTCTGGGCTCAGTAACAATTTCACAGTTCCATACTCCTGCAGCAATAGATTCAGGTCTTTTGCAGTCCTCAGTTCTGGATTTCCGAGTGTTTTACCAGGTGGTCAGTTTGGATCATCCTCGTTTGCTCACCAGGAAGCTGAAGCAGGGGCAGGCGCAGGGATCTGCTCCCTGCAAGTGTCCAGCCTCCCCCTGGAAGCTCCTGCCCTCCCACCAGCATTCCCTCCTCTGCCTCTCGATTGCAACAGCCTTCATGGCCAACCCCACTGGAATTAATTCTGCCTTCCAATGAATCATGCTAAGAAATTTATGATGTGGGAGCAACAGGATTATTTTTGCTTCTGTCACGGATGCTGGCAGTGACCCCTGCTCCTCCCACTCGTGCTGCAGCACAGCCCTGGGCAGTGAAACCCCACCTGCCCCCAGGGAGCCCTGGCTGTGTCCTGTGGGGCCGAGGTGACCCAGCCCATGGTGGGACTCTCCTGCCCTGCCTTCAGGTGAAGCTCAGCCTTTCCTCTGCAGCTCGCTCTCTCTGCCCCTGGGGCACCTTGCACAGCCACAGAGGCAGCAGGGAATCCCAGCAGCAGCACCTTTCTGACCCTGGCGCTGCAATTCTGCTGCTCTGAAAGAAATTTGGGCAGGGAAGAGGCAGAGCTGCCAAGTGCTGGCAGGATTCCTGTGCTGTGCCCTCTCATAACACATTGCCAGGGCAAGATGTGAACAGTTTGGGTTAAAATCCAACCTTTTCTTAATTTCCCCTAGCAAAGAGATCCAGCTCCAAATAGATCTTTGTTTTGATTCAGGTCTTAAATGGTTTCTTCAAGAAAAAAACCAAGCCAAGAAACAAACAAACAAACAAACAAAGCCACCTCCACAGCTCCTCCTGCCTGGGGTGGAGCAGCGTGTCCTGGTTTGTTTTCATAGGAAAAGCAGCCTTTGCTGGGAGCATGATTCAAACGTGTAGGGACTGGGACTTGGATGAATTTCCAGAGTTTAGCAATAGTTTTGCAACACGTGTGTGATTTCTGTGAGCTGTGTGACAAGAAGTGGCCAGGCTGCAGCGGCAGCGGGAGGGAAGGGCTGTGTTGGGTTTGCCAAGGTCCTGCCCCAGCCAGAGCTCCTTAGTGCCTGTGGCTTGGGATTTACACTGTGGGGTGAACAACAGCACTGCTTGGAGAGAGAAGCCTGCATGTACCTCGGGAAATATTCCCATCAGCATTTAATGGGAGACCTTTCTGGGGATGCTGTGAGCGGGGTCCCACGGGAGCTGCCCCTGGGATTTGTAGCAGGGTGTTTTGTCCGGGTGCCAGAGCTGTCCCCTGCCACTGCAGCAGGGCCTGTGGTGCCAGGCTGGGCCCCGTGGCCACCACAAACTGTGCCAGGGGTCTCAGAGGGTCTCTGGGCAGGCTCTGAGTGCGCTGCTCACCCCCCTGGTTCTTGCCAGTGTCAATTTGCTTTGAAAAGCATCTTGCACCCTGCTCTGCTTTCCATCCCATCCGTGCTCCCCCAGCCCCTGGGCACTGTTTGCCCTTTCCCAGCAGCCACTCCCGGCCCCGGGGATGCTGCTCCTCTTCCTCCCTGCCCCGTGCTCTGTGGAGGCTCCTGGGACAGCCCAGCTGCCACCCCTGGAGCTGCTGGGACAGAAAAAGCCAAATTTTCAGCCTTCCTTGTGAGGGCACTGAAGGAAGGAAGGGAGTGGACTGGTGAGTGGACTCCTGCATGGAAAATGCCTTTCCTGCCCTCCTCCAGCGAGAACCATCCCGCTGTGAGCGTTAATACTTCTCTGCAGCTCTAGGAAATACAATCATAGGTTGCACATTCAAACCAGCTGCTCGTTTATTTTTTCAACTGCCTCTGAAAAATGCCTGTAATTAGGAAAAATCTGTAACAAGAAGTACAAACAAATCAATGTCTTTCATCAGCCACAAAGAGTCGGCACTCTGCCTTCACTGTGGCTTTATTAAATTAGAATAATGAAGCAGAAGCCACAGAAAGCAAAACAAGAGCTTTGGAAAGGGCTGAAAATACACAGATGTCAGGTTAGAAACACGTTTCAAATGTAAGCGTGAAGCTGTAAACACATTTGCTTGTGCTGTTCTGAAGCCTCCTCTGCGAGGTTGTGGGAACCTAAAAGAATATATATTTATANTGTTATATTTTTATATTTTTATATTTTTTTATTTTTATTTTTATTTTTATGTTTATATATATATATTTTATATATTTCTATTTCCCCTCCTATTTTCCCTCCTATTTCCTCATGAAAGGGATTAAATCTCCTCTGCCAGGACTCTCTGCTCGTGCAGGAGGGTGTCAGGCTGTGCAGCCGGGAGCTGGGATGGGTGAGGAGGGGGAGGACACCTGGGCTGGGGGGAGGTCCCAGGGCATCAGCCCCGTGCCAGACCTGCAGTGGGAGTGTCCAACACCCCCCTCAGGTGTGATCCCTGCAGGACAGGACTGCCTGGCTCTGCTGCACATCCTCCCTTGGCCTGGCTCTGTCCCTGTCCCACCAGGGCCAGGGCACATACAGAGCGCTGAGGATCAGCAGTCCTGGGACAAAACTCGGGCAGGATGCTCAAGGACCTTGCAAGCCCCAGAATAAACCGATTTTGATGCATTTTACTGTTTCAAAGATCATTTTCTCCCATTTGTTTCTGCCATGTGGTAGTTTGTTGCTTTCAAAAACGAACCAAAACCAACCTTTTCATTATCAGCAGAAAATACTTTCAAAAATCTTCACCTGTGTCTTTTCTAATGCAGAGCTGTGAGCTGGAAAAATGAGTCTTGCCCTCAATGCCCCTTAAATGGAAGAGCTGTGGGACTGGGGCAGGCTGGGCACGGCGAGGCAACCTCGGCAGGGCTGTAGCTGTAAATTGCTCCTTCCTGGCTCATTTGAGGCAGGATTTCTGCAGCCTGGGTGTCTTGGGTTGTGGAGTGGGTGCGCCCTGCAGTGCCCTCCTCACCTCGGGCGTGTGGCTGTGACCCTGGGGGAGCCTGTGGGGCTGGGGCTCCGTCCCAGGCAGGGCTCTGGCTGTGGGGAGGAGCAGGACAGGACCTGGGTTTGGAGCCCGAGCCCACGGCGAGCAGGGGAATCCGCGCTAGCCCTGGGTGCCAGCAGCGGAGCTTGTCCTCTGCAAAGCTGCCCTGGCCTGAGGCGCTGCAGGGACGGAGCCTTGGCCCCCCCGGGACTCAGCCCTGCCAAGGAATGTTTGTTTCACTGCCTTAGCACCGGCTGGCAACACCACAGACCCCCCTAACCCAGGATAATTGAATATTCATCTCCTGCGAATTCTATTAATTCTGCGTTTCTTGTTCGCAAGAGCAAAATAATTGCTGTAATTTCATTTCAAAACCCAAAGTCAATAACCACGAGCCTGTCATTTCTCTGTGCTTTCACTGAGAGGATTCTCTGCCTGCTCCATGATCACTGCTAGAACAGCACATTTACTTGTGCATTTCTCTGCTAAAGCCCCTTTGCTCTAAGTGGCCCAGTTAACACCGCCAGAGAATCCTCTGCCCTGGATTTAAACAGCCTTTTAGAACTCTGCATTAATTTAAACAGGAAAATATCAATTAAGTTATGTGGTTTGGTGGACATTAGTGTCCCCCCCTTCCCCCCTACTCTGCCAAAGGCTCTGCAGTTTTTTAAACAGCCCCTAGGGAGATGTGCTTTAATATTAATCAGCGCTAAAAATAATTTTTAAAAATCAGATTTTACCCACTAGAGAAAGGCACAGAAAAGGGATGAGGTTTAAACATGTATTGGGACCTGGCATGCAGGGCAGGCATGGGGAAGCTGCTTGTGAGGGAGCTGTAAAAAGCAGGTTTTATGTTTTCTACACAACCTCCAACATGACGGAAGGCTCCGTATGTGACCTTTCTCCTTGCCCCCTTATCCTCTCATCAGTGTTTACCAGACACGCTCTTTTCTCATGAAAGAGCAGCTGCTGCTCCAGACTCCAGGGTCACTGGGCACTGCTGCCACAGCAGAATTCCTTTGGCCAGGGGCCACTGCTGGATCTGTGCATCGGGGAGGGGGCGAGGGCAAGCTGTCCTCCCTGATGCTGAGTCCAGGCTGATGTGCCAGGCAGGAGAGCTGCTGCCATCCATCCATCATCCACCCATCATCCATCCATCATCCCTCCATCCATCCATCCATCATCCATCCTTCATCCACCCATCATCCATCCATCATCCCTCCATCCATCCATCCATCATCCATCCTTCATCCACCCATCATCCATCCATCATCCCTCCATCCATCCATCCATCATCCATCCTTCATCCACCCATCATCCATCCATCATCCCTCCATCCATCCATCCATCATCCATCCTTCATCCACCCATCATCCATCCATCATCCCTCCATCCATCCATCCATCATCCATCCTTCATCCACCCATCATCCATCCATCATCCCTCCATCCATCCATCCATCATCCATCCTTCATCCACCCATCATCCATCCATCATCCCTCCATCCATCCATCCATCATCCATCCTTCATCCACCCATCATCCATCCATCATCCCTCCATCCATCCATCCATCATCCATCCTTCATCCACCCATCATCCATCCATCATCCCTCCATCCATCCATCCATCATCCATCCTTCATCCACCCATCATCCATCCATCATCCCTCCATCCATCCATCCATCATCCATCCTTCATCCACCCATCATCCATCCATCATCCCTCCATCCATCCATCCATCATCCATCATTCATCCATCATCCATCCATCCATCCATGGTGCCCAGCAGGGTACCATGGATGGTGCCCTGGCAGTGAGGTTCTCTGCTCCTGGCCTCAGGGCAGGAGGGTGCTGCACAGTGCCCGGGTTGCTCCTCGGGCAGCAGACACCACCAGACATGTCCTCGGGCCATGCTGTCACCCAGGGCTCAGTGTGTGACCCTCACCTGCACCATCACCAATACCCGGGGCAGCCACAGGCTCAGGGCTGGGGCTGGGGCAGGAGGACCCCGAACAGCCACGGCTCAGAGCAGGACATGTGCACCCCCACTGTTTCTCGAAATGGCTCCAGTAATTAGCCCTGTCAGTTTGCATGGAATTAGTTCACTGAGCCACCAGATTCTGACTTCAGAGATGTGATCTCATTATTTGGCCCGTGAGCAGGGCAGGATGATCCCACTCCTCATTACCTTACAGCAGTGCTAAGCTGTGGCTGCTTCCTTGGCTGCAGCCAGGCCGGGGGGATTTGGCAGGGCTCCTGAGGCAGCTCCCTTAGCCAAACAGACGAAGCCTCATTAGCACCTGTAGCAGGGAGGAATTTATTTCCATTAAGACAGCGTGGAGTGTGCCTTCCTGCCAGGCACAGCACAAACACAGACAAAAGCCCTGCTCCCCTCTGCTCAGCGCTCCCTCATTGCTCACACACTGTTAAACCAGCTGAGCAAAGCAGGCTGGGCTGAAAACAATCAGCTTGGTGGCTCTGCCCTCCCCTCCTGCTGCCACTGCTGGCAGCCAGGCCAGCCCCAGGGACGGGGCTGGGACAGGGCAGCTGCAGCACCTCTGGGACAGTCAGCACACCCTGACCCTGGAAGTACAGAGACCCAGGTTGGGAGGGACCTTAAATCCCACCCAGTGCCACCCCCGCCACAGCAGGGACACCTTCCACTGTCCCAGGCTGCTCCAGACCCAGTGTCCAACCTGGCCTTGGCACTGCCAGGGATCCAGGGGCAGCCACAGCTGCTCTGGGCACCCTGTGCCAGGGCCTGCCCACCCTCACAGGGAACAATTCCCAATCCCAATCTCCCATCCATCCCTGCCCTCTGGCACTGGGAGCCATTCCCTGTGTCCTGTCCCTCCATGCCTTGTCCCCAGTCCCTCTCCAGCTCTCCTGGAGCCCCTTCAGGCCCTGCCAGGGGCTCTGAGCTCTCCCTGGATCCTTCTCCTCTCCAGGTGAGCACCCCCAGCTCTCCCAGCCAGGTTCCAGAGGGGCTCCAGCCCTGAGATCATCTCCATGGTCTCCTCTGGATTTGCTCCAGCAGCTCCACATCCTCTCTGCGTTGGAGGCCCCAGGGCTGGATGCAGCACTCTGGGTGGGGCTGCTGCTGCAGGTGTCACCCGTGCCCATTTTTTGGGCTAAATTAGAACTTAGTTCCTGTCCAGCCTGTCCATCTGGCTTCTCAGCAGAACAGGGTAAAACGCCTCAATCTGCAGTTTGCAATTGAAGTGTCAGGCATGGGGAAATCAGTCTGCCAAGGGAAACCCAGTGAGCTCTGTGCCAGGGTGCTGCTTCTGGGCATGAAGGATGAGCTGCTCTTAAGAAAACCCCCACGACACAGAATGGTTTGGTGTTGATCCTTATCAGATCCATCCCTGCAGATCTGGGAGTGCAGTTCTTTTACCTGCCCAATTTATAATTGATTTTACCTCATTTAGAAATCAAAGCAGCAAAGAGAAACTCACTGAGGAGGTTTTGCCTTCCCACCCCCCAGTTTGCTGTGGTTCTAAGTCAGTGCTGGTCTTTACCCCCCACTAAATATGAGACCTTAAAATCAATCATTAATAGCTTTAAAAGGTTTGTACAACAACAACCAGACTCACTCATGTTTGAACATTAACAGATGTATTTTTCCTTAACAGTGGGTTCTTTTAGTCAAATTCTAGAGGTTATAAAAAGGATTATCTATGCCAGTGATTTTTTTTTCCGGTACATTTTTAGACTGGGCTCATGGAATAAGCTCCTGAAGCTCCAAATTGAAAAGACAAAGGTTAATCCCTTAAGAGCTGGATAAACAATCAGTCATTAAGGGATGGAAAGCATTAGCAGAGGGCGAGCAGAGGCTGAAGGGCAGGAGGGGAAGATGTGCCTGCAGCGGGCACTGGCCTCACCTGGCTGTGGGGTGCCAAGTCCTGCTGCCAGGGGGTGTGGGGGTCCCAGTGCCACTGCAGGGTGCAGGGGGCCGTGGCTCAGGGTACAAACCAGATGAGTTTATTTGTGTTTGGCATTTCAACGGGGAGGAGGGAACATGGAGACATGGGGGCATCTGCAGCAGGGCCACCCCCCAGCCCTGCAGAGCTGCAGCTTGTGCAGCTCCCACCAAAGCTGTGATTCAGAGTTCCCTCGTGCTGGAAATGGCCTTGGTGAGGAGTGCCAGGGGGTCTGCTTCCCGTGAGGGCTGAGCTGGCATTTCTTTGTCCTGCAAGATTAGCTTTAGGGGTTTTTATTCCAGGTCCTGATGTGTCTCTGTGTTTGTTCCTTGGCATCACCTCCTTCCTCACCATCACTGGAGCTGCTGGGTTTCACCTTCGGCTGTCCTGTGCAGGCAGAAGTGTCCCTGAGGTCAGGGTGGAGGTGCACACGGGTGCCCAAGTGCTCTGAGACAGGAAAACATTCATCTGCTGGGTTTCAGCCCAGGGGCAGCACCGAAAGCAGCCGAGAGCAGCAGGGTCATGAGACAGGACAGGGAGCAGCCCGAGCACCCCGGTAATGAGGGGTGACTGTGCCCCACACAGCTCCGGGGGGAAGGAGGCCAGAGCAGCCAGGGAGAGAAAGCTGCAGGATAATGAGGGAGGGAACAATAGCTGGGAAGGGATGAAAAGATCTGTCTGTGGAGATAGCAGTGCAGAGGTGTTGCTCAAGGTGCTCCTACCCCCATCTGCTTCAAACCTGTTGGAAGAGAGCTCAGAAAAGGGGGCTTTTAATGCTTAGTTTAAACTCCTGACACTTCTTTGTCATTACTGCATTTTCAGATATTCCAGAAATAAAATAAAAGTGAGAATTGGCATCAGGCTAAAAATCCAGGATTCATTATGTGGCAGCACTAAACAGAACGATTTGATTCCCATTTCCATGACTGGTATGTTCGAGGCTGTTCCTTCCCCTAATTAGACCCCTCGGGCAGGAATGGGAGGCAGTGAGGGAGGGCAGTTTGCAAAAAGGCAAACTGATGTGAGGCATGGACAGGCCGAGCTGGTGCTGTGGGCAGGAAGGGCACAGGGGCACCACCTCCCTGGACCACCTGGGTTTCACCCCCGGCAGCGAGGGATGAAACCCGGGCGAGAATTTCATCTTTCCTGTTCTTTGTTTGCGGTACTTTGTACAAGCAGTGCCGGAGCAGGTCTTTGGACCCATTAGAGAAGGCGCTGAGGGATGGTTACTGGGAGCTGTGGGCGCTGGAAGCCAGGCACAGGAGCAGCAGAGTGGATTTCCCAGGGAGGGGAGCCAGCCCCGCTCTGCCCCTCGCAGGGAGCGCAGCGTGCGGGGGAGTGCGGGCCCTGCTCCAGGGCAGCTCGAGTGGAGCTGAGCGGCCGGGAAACCTGGCCAGGGAAGGGAGAGGGGCGGAAGGGTGGCAGCTCCACAGGGCTCCAGCACGGCAGTTTGGGAGCAGCAGCAGGAGCCACCTCCACGAGTTTGGATTTGGGGTTGTGGCCACCCGTGGAAGGGCGATGTTCTGGGCTCTCACCTCTCGTTACATTACTGCCCTCTGATTTCATCCTCTTAGCTTGGAAACACTCTCTCAGATCAGCTTTAGCATCTTCTTCATGAGTTTAGCACCTGAAACTGCCTGATTTTAGCTGTTCAAGGTTTGGAGGGTTGAGGAGACTTATTTTAACCAAATAGATGACCTGATCAAATCTACACTAAAACATCAAGCAACAATTTTGCCAACATTTAAACAAATATATAAAGAAATATCAAAAGGGAAATTTAATCGAAAAGCCAATATGAGCGTATTGCTAATATTTCATCAGCAGATGATGTTGGCTATGATGTGATGCTGAGGCAATGACAGGTGTTTTCTGAGCTGTATTTGACTTCTGTCCCAGCCTTGGCTACTGTCCCCATCTGTGCCCACATGAGGAATCTCACAGGGCTCTGCAGGTGTCACTGCAGGGTCCCACTGATGCCTCAGTAGTGCCCTACCAGTCAGCTGGGTCACAGCTTTGGTCACAGCACCTTACAGGCAGTGCCACATTCATTCCCCCTGTGCATTAGGTAGCAAATTCTTAATTGAAATATTTAATTTTGTCTCCCCTGCTACGCAATCTTCAGTGTTTCTGACCTGTTTGTCTTGGCCATTTGAGGAAATTGTATAATGTGAGAATTAATGCTCTATCAAACAGCCTCAGCAGAATTGTCTTTCTTGGCCAGGAGCTGAACAAAAGAGCCTTTCTACTGAGAATAGTAATTTCAGTTTTAAATGGCCATATAGGAAGAAGGCAGGATTGCTCCCTGCTGTAATTAGAACGAGTTTTCCAGGATCCTGTGTTATCTTTAGACTCTGGAAGTGTAGTTGCTCTACCAGGATTAATAAGTCACCTCCATTAACTCCAATTATCGCTGCGCTGCATTGCTATCACAAACCATTTGCATATTCTGGAATACAGAAGGGACTCCAGAACAGCTTCATTATCCTTGTTGGTTTATAATATTAACAAGGCCAAAAGGGAGCAGCAAAGCCCCTGGGGGAACACTCTGTGGGGCTCCCACTGGACACTGGCCCGGCCGGCCGCTCCCAGCTCCCGTGCTGGACACTGCCCACATCTCCCAGTGCTGATCCCAGCATCACCATCTTCTCCCAGCACAGCACTGTGCCATTCTGCTCCCAAAGCTCCCCCCTGCTGGGACCCTGGCTCCCCGGGGCACACACGATGCTCTGTGAGATCTAGTTAATTAGCCCAGGAACAGCTTTTGTTTGCAAGACAGCAAAATGTCAGCTCAGACATAAAAATGCAGAGAGGAGCCGGTTCCTCTTGTGCTGGAGGGGAAGGAGCTGCTCCCCAGGCCACGGCAGGCACTGGGGAATCTCCTGGAGGCTGGAGCACAGCATGATCCTGTCACCCCCTAAACTGTGGGGTGACAATCCCCAGGGACAGCAGCTGCTGCTCTGCAAGGACAGCAAGCACAGGACAGAAACCCCATCAGAGCTCAGAGCCACAGAAACACAGCGTTATTTAGGCTGGAAAAGCTCTCCAAGACCATTGAGTTCCCCCACGCTGCCAATGCCACCATTTACTCAGGTTCTCCAGTGCCTCATCCACAGGGCTTTTAAATCCCTCCAGGATGGGGACTCTACCATTGCCCTGGGCAGCCGTGCCAGGCTGGACAGCCCTTCGGGTGAAGAACTTTTCCCACTATTCAGCCTCAGGGTGCCCCGGCACAGCCCGAGTTTGTTCTCCCCTTGCTCTGAGGGAGCAGAGCCCGGCCCCACCCGCACCCTCCTGTCCTGGGGAACTGTGCAGAGCGGGCTCCCTTCTCCGTTCTCCTTCGGGCACATCCCGCTGGCAGCCCTGCCTGTCCTATCTGCCCCGGACACGTCTAATTATTCTTATCAGCTCTTGGGCTGCCACTTCCCCGGTTTGTTTTCCGAGGACAGGCAAGGAGCGGCTCCGGGGCTGGCACTGGGGTGGATCCGGGGCAGGCTGCCCCCCTGCCCTCACCTCAGCACGGCTGGCAATGAACAGCAGCTCCTCCCTGCCCCGAGGGGCTCCGGGGCTGCCCTGGGCCAGGGGGTCCCCAGGGCTGGTGCAGAGCTGCCCACCAGAAACCTGCCCTTTGCAAGGGCACAAGGGGATACTGTGCTGTAAAGGGAATATTGTAGAGTAGTTTATACACTGCAGGCAGAAGTATTTTAAAATAAAATAAATTGTACTTTGGGCTCCCCGTGGAAAGCCTGCAGGGTGTATAAATGAGTGCCATCTTCTGTGATACACGAAAAAAAGAATAAAAGAAGCTTCAGGGACTGAAGAAAGAAAACAACGTGGTAAATTGTTGTTTGACCTAAAGAGTTTCAAGGTGAAGATGAATGAAGCTCTCTGGAAGCCAAGAGGTAGGTCACAAGCCAACTGGGGTAAAGTGTGAAATAGGAATTTTTGCAGCAGGTAAGGTGTCCTGTGGTGGGGAGTTGAGAGCAGCTCAATCTCCAAACTCTGTGCTCGCCCCACAATCTCTGTGCTCACCTGTCCTTTCCAGCAGCACTCAGGAGTGAGATGCAGCGTGCCTTAAACCCTCTCTGGGTCTATATATGTATACATTTTCCCTCTCTAAGAGCAGATGCTGTGATGACCATTCCCAAGGGTCCTTTCCACCGGTCTCACCTGCACCTGGTTTGGGCCCCTTGTTGGTACCAGCACACCCTGAGACACTGACCTCTGAGTCTCCTGATAACCAGCACCAACCGGGAGAAGCAGCTGGATCCAGAAGCAGCCTGTTCCCTCCACACTCCCCCACACCACAACAGCTCAGCACTAATTGGGCTGACTGGGAATTTCCATTTGTGCTCCAGCACACTTTCGTTCCTCGTTAGGGATATATCATCCGTTTGGGTTAAATCAGCTGTTAACGGAACAAAACATTCAGTTTAATGGAAATCAGTGGTATAAAATCCCAGATTTTGCAGAAAATGCATTAAGAGGCAGAGCTGGAAGGAATTCAGCTCCAGCTCTAGCAGACAGAAACCAAGTCAGCTCCAGGCATATGCTGGAGCGATGGAGGAAAAGGTGCTAATGCAACATGCTTCATGTTGTGCTCCAAAATAAGAACAGCTCAGCGTGGCAAGCAGGAAGGCACTCGTTTGCTGGCTGTGGAAGAAGGCATGGAACAGTGTGGCTGAGAAAAAATCTTCCTCGTTCTTTACTCATGTGTTTGGACCTTTTGCAGCTGAAGCACTGCTGCCAGAATGTGCAAACTGTTGTAGCCAGGAGGTGAGATCTCCATTCCCAGTGCTGGCAGGCTCCGAAGGGCCATGCTGAGGTGCAGGCTGCCTGTGAGGGCAGGGGTGAGCTGCCTGGACAGCACAGGCTGCTCTGGTGCAGAGATTTCCCATCAACTCTGCCGGGCAGGGAGGCAGCTTGGTGCCTGTAATCCATGTCAGCTGCTGCCACAACCAGTGTCTGTTCAGCGGCCCACCCCTCCCAAGAGCCACTGAAAAATGAGATGACTCTCAGAAAAAGGTTACAGGGATGAGTCAGGTATCTTGGAAAATCCTGCCCTGGCAGGGAAGACTAAATAAATTGTAGTCTCAGACCAGATTATAAATCTGAGCTTGGAGTGTGTAGTAACAGATCAAGAGTACTGCAGCTGAGGGATGGAAAGGATGGATCCAGTACAGAGCACTGCTGCCTTCAGGTATTTGCACTTTTGTGTTCATCCTTCAGCATGCACACTGGTACCTCAGGAATGTCCTGCCAGTCCAAATGTCACCTCTCCACACAGCCACAGATTCCCCAGGGCTGTCTCTCTGTCGTGTCAGCGTTCCCCCTGAGCTCGGTGTGATCCACAGGTGCCTGGGCAAGCACAGCACAGCTGGAACATCCTCTGGGCAGGGCAGCATCCTCTGGGCAGAGCAACATCTTCGGGGCAGAGTAACATTCTCTGGGTAGAGCATCATCCTCGGGGTAGAGCAACATCCTCTGGGCAGAGCAACATCTTCAGGGCAGAGCAACATCCTCTGGGTAGAGCATCATCCTCCGGGCAGATCATCACCCTGTGGGTAGAGCATCACCCTCCGGGCAGNCATCACCCTGTGGGTAGAGCATCACCCTCTGGGTAGAGCATCACCCTCGGGGTAGAGCATCACCCTCGGGGTAGAGCATCACCCTCGGGGTAGAGCATCATTCCCCCAGCAGATCAACCTCCTGCCGCTCTGGCTCCCGCTCCCGGCTGCTCCGGCCGTGCTGCCAGCACAGCAGCTCCCCAGGGCCCGCTCTCCTGCCCGGCCTTGCCTGCACCTCAGCCTGGCTCCTGCACCAGCACAAAGCCCAGGAATGCCTCCTTCCTCGGCAGCTCTGTGCTCCCAGAATTGCTGCTCCAGCCGTTTGTCTTTCCAGTGTGGATTTCCAGAGCTGCTCAGGTAACCGAGGGAAGCAGGCTGGAGTTCACAGCGTGTTTGCTGATGCTATCGGCACGGCTTCGGCATGACTCAAAATTTGCTCAAGACAGGAAACTCAAGGAAGCTGCCACGAGAAGCTGCAGTGAGCAGTGGCACTGAGAAGTCACTAGTGAAACAGATCTTACAAAGGGATAGAGAAACTAAAAGGTTTCTCCTCTACTAGTAGCATCGGTTTGTGTATTTTATTACTTTTTTCCACAATAATCCAAGTCCTTCATTAAAATAAATTCTGCTTTGGGTCATACAGCTGATTCTCAGAGGAGCAAGATGGCTTTTCCCTAAGCTGGCGTGGTAGGCTTGCTATCATTGTACTGCATTTGCCATGTGTCTGGCTCGTGGGTTGGGTGTTTGCTTTCCTGGGAATATGAAGAGTCAGGATTCGTTTTTCCAGTGTTCTCAAATCCTAGAGGGCACCACAGAACAGCTCTGCAAATCGGGCTCGCTGTACAGTGTGGATTTCACAGGTGTTACACTCCTTGTCCCCTTTTTTGCTTTCCTTTCTCCTCACATTAATTTTGTATTAAAATTTAAAAGAATCTTAAAGTACTGAATAAACAGTTGTTAGTGGATAAATACAGAAGGGAAAAAAACCCTAACATACAAGAAGGAAAGGTATTGTATTTACAAAATGGAAGCTGTTGCTTTGACACTGTAGCTTAAGTTGCCCCAAAAGTGAAGCCGGGCCAGCGACTCCATCTGCAGCCACTTGCATATTCCCACAGGGGTACAATATGCAGCTGATTTCCCAATTAAGCTTTCCCAGCAAAGAAGTTTTATAATTTAAACAGACTCAAAAGTTTGAGGAATGAATACATATTCATGAAGGACTAATAACACTCTGTCTAGAACACAGCTTTGAGCTGAGAGCAGCTCTGACTGGCTCATGTCTCACCCACCACACTTAGTGAAAATGGGAATGAGGAAGAAATGGCTGAAACCAGCAGATTGTGTTTTGCCAAGACAATAAATAATAACCATATTCTGACTCAAGTGCCAAATGTATAGCGCTTAATTAGAGGTCAGTAGAGCATATTTCTGCTCAGCTGTTCCATTTACAGCAATTAACATGTTCGTGTCACTTAAACTGGGTTGCAGAGCAGATTTCAAAGGGTTGTGTGAAAGCAGAATCAGAAAAGGGCTGTTCCACCTCTGGCAGCAGCTCGGGAGCAGTACCCTTGGCACCCACCCACGGACAAAGACGTTGGACAGAGAGGTCTCAGCCTTGGTGCAGCACCACCCTGCCCCACCCCTCTGACGGCTGAGGGGACCCTGTCCCATCGCTGCGGGAGCTGAAGCGGCCCTGCCCCATCCCCGTAAGGACTAAAGGGACCCTGCCTCCGGCCAGCGTTCCCTGTCCCGCCTGCCCGGGCTGCGCGGTGACACCGTCAGACACCGGTGGCCGTGCCCGGGCTCCACGCCCGCCGCACCGCGTGGGCTCCACCGCCGCCTCCTCCCCAGCGCGGGTGCCCTCCGAGCTCGGTGC
>WBNO01025843.1:0-178458 GCA_013400575.1 Peucedramus taeniatus | reverse complement strand
AGTGGATAATCCACCATTGAGTCTGCTTGTTGTATTCCTGAATATTTATTTAGGATTCTAGTAGTGAACTAATATTTTGATTGTGTTGATTTCAGAAATTGCTGTTTTCCCTTGGAGGCTCCTTTCTGTATTATGCTGACCACTTCAAACTGTACAGTGGCTTCTGTGCAAACCACATCAAAGTTCAGAAAGTTCTTGAGAGAGGTAATTCATTGTCTTCATTATTGTAATTCCCTTGCATGAATTCAAACTGCAGTGAGCTTCTGTAAAAAATCTTGTCAACTTGCAGAGAATATTGGATAAAATCAAGGAATAAATATTGGTATAAAACAAGGACTAATCACGTATGTTTCAACAGGAAGACCTAAGATCAGAGGTTCTGCTGAAGTATGGTGTAGACCTAAAGAACAAGATTCCTTTTGTAACCTCCAGACAGTAGCCTGGAGAACTGCAGAAACAACTTTGTGCTGTCTGCAGGCCCAGACTCCAGAAAAGCAGCAACAAATGGTAGAATAAATCAGGAATTACTTCCTCTGCCATTCGCTGCAATTCAGTGGAAAAATTAGAGGAATAATCTCACCTTCATAAGATTGCTCTCTCAGCCCTTTTGAATGTTATTTGATGCAGGAAGTCATTATGAAATGAATAGTATAAACTTCTCTGTAAATCATCAATTGAAAAGGGCAAGAGTTTTGGTGCTAGGTTCAAATTGCCATTCCATGTTTTTCAATTATTGTAGCTTTCATGACTTTCATATTCAACTGAATATTGACCAATTTTTTTTTCTTTTTTTTTTTTTTTCATCTAGCCAAAACAGATAGTGCCTTTAAGACCTTTCTGGATGCTCGAAATCCCACAAAGCAACATTCTTCTACACTGGAGTCGTATCTCATAAAGCCTGTTCAGAGAGTGCTGAAATATCCTCTGCTTTTAAAAGAGCTGGTGTCTCTGACAGACAATGAGAGTGAGGAGCATTATCATTTGACAGGTAACTTCTTCTTTTCTTCTACAGAAATGAATATGAGTTAAGTTTTATTTCCTGCCCTTTAAGATACAGGTAGGCATTCTGGTAGATAGCACAGAACTTGTCAAAACCTAGAGAGAATACCCTCCCTCTCCTTAAAAGTAATAAGTATTTTGTTTTTTGTTCCTTTAGCTAAAAGTCCTACTTGGTATGTCCAAGTCCCTTTGAGAAGTAGGTATGCCCAGAATTTGCCAAGTGGGACTGGGATCTTTATCCTCATGCACAGGATCATGTCAGGTCACACTGTTGCCTTTTGGGTTTTTTTTAACCCACTTGAGAAACATTGATCAAGGCTCCATCTTGTGGTTATTATTTAGTTCTTGAAATCTAGAGTTAAAGTTTAAGAGCACAGAAGGAAATATTTGTTATTAGAGGTCTTTCTGTGACTCTTGCTTGTGTAGAAGAGGTCTTTGTCAAATGTTTGCAGTCTTTCCATGTAGAGAGAGTTATCTAACATGCATTAGAGTTGATTGCTTTTCTAGGCTCACATGTCTGGGACTTCACCCCAGCAAATTCCAGTTCAGGTCTGTCAGAACCTGGTGGATGAAAATCAAAAGATGTATTCTATGGATTGATTGCCATTTTCACAAAATGGATGCAAACAAAATACACTGTCAGTAAAAACTCATAAGGCTCTTACTGACTTCAAAAGGAGCCTCCAGTATTGTTCCCTTCCCCAGACAACCTGGAGGTGGGGACTTATTTGCAGGTCAGGATAGATGCCAAACTGCTAAAATGCCGCACCATTAAGAACTGATGAAACAAAGAATCCCTGACCCATTCCATTCTGAATGAATACAAAAATCTAATGGAATCTAGTGACATTCTTGTTTGGAAAACATAATTTAACAAAACCTGGCCACCAGCATTTCATGTGTACAGCCTATGAGGAACTTATACAGCCTAACACTGTATTTCTTTGTCCAATTCTGGGATGAGACAAATGCAATTTGTTTCTCTTAAAGATCATTAGATAACTTTTTCTAAGATGTGTGTAGATTACTCCAGAGGTCCTAATGGCCCTGTATCTACAAGATGCAAAATTTAACCATGGTACTATCATACTGCTGGCTTTGGGGGCTTGTCACTGGAATGCTTATTGCAGGCTTTTCAGACACTTAAGACACCACATGAGCATTTTTCACTTACTCTGACCAGGAAGTATTTCTTCTACTGTTGCTATGAGAAAGTATTGATACAGTGCTAGAATTCAGTTCACCAGACCTTGGGAATGCAACATCATTTTATGTGCCTCAAGGGGAATTAAATTTAAAATTACCGTATTTAGAAAATACAAATGAATTACATAGCTGTGTATGAAATCTTTAAACTTTACAGAGGCACTGAAGGCAATGGAAAAAGTAGCAAGTCACATAAATGAGATGCAGAAGATATATGAAGATTATGGCACTGTATTTGACCAACTGGTTGCAGAACAAAGTGGAACAGAGAGAGAGGTAAGAGAAGAAACGACATGTTACATTGACTCTTGAAGCATTATCCAGCTTGCTGTTGGGGCTTCCTCTCTTCCTGAGGTAATTTGGGGAACTTACTTGCACTGGGCTTGCTCTATTCTCCTTTAATATTTTGACTTCTGTTTTGTATCTGCCTGTCAAATTCCTTTCTGTCAGTAGGTTATGGTAAAGTTTTCAGACAGCTGCCAGAGCCTCATTCTGGACTGACAGGAATTGCAAGCAGGAGTAGATATAGCTCTCAGTAGGGAAAAAACCCCTCTTGTCAAAACATTGCAGAGATTATCCATGCCCCAAGGCATTCAGATTTTATGCTATTGAGTTCTTAAGTTCTTAACATATTTTTTCACCCATCTAAATGAAAATGGCAATTTGAGGGATTTCACATTAAGGTCTGTTATTCTCATTCTCTACACTTCCAGTGCTGAGGCATCCATGGGTATTTGTCAGAGCAAAACCCGTTAGTTATACAGACAGTGTGCAGTCATCTCCCAGAACTGGGACAGCAAGGCTTCAACTTAGCCATTTGCATCAAACAATTACTAAGCAGATCAGATCTGTAAAGTTGGATATCAGATACGAGAGATGTCATCTCAGTTGTTTCATTTCCTGCTAGTAAAAGTCAAATTGTCCCTGTTGACTACCTGGTTTCTCATCATTTACGGGGAAACAAAACTTGACAGCCTTTGATTTCTTCAGCATTATGTTGTGTCCCACAGAAGAAAGGAGCCTCAGACTACAACACCTCCATTAATTCTGCCATTGGTAGTGTCATTAATGCTAATTACTGTATAGAAATTAAAGATACTTACAGCTAATAAATCAGGCGGTTCATAGCTGGCTATATGGAAGTGTAAGATTATCAGATCAGCTTAGTATTCTTCTAAGTTATTAACAGTAAGAACTTCCACCCAGCTTCCATAACTTAGGGGCTTTACTTTGTATATTTGTACCTGTTTAAAAAAAACCAAAACTTTTCCTGCTGTAGTGAAGATCTCCTTCTATACATAGAGTAAATACAGAAAACATAGATCCTTGAAGTTATCGATATGTACTAAAATGCATTGCTGATGTATATATTTATACTGTTTGTTTATGTTAGTATTGTTCTAATTTAATACAGGTGACAGAGCTTTCAATGGGAGAACTTCTGATGCACTCTACAGTTACCTGGCTGAATCCTTTCCCATCGCTGGGCAAAGCAAGGAAAGACCTTGAACTTACAGTGTTTGGTAAGTGTTTTCCTTAAGGACTCTGCGCTTTCAAAGCTGAAGATTGACAGGTTAGATCTTCTCACAGGATAAAAGCCCCAAACTCCCTTCCCTGCAGTCATGTGATACGTAGAGTGGACTTTTATGTGAAAAAATATATAGTTGTATTTTCCTAACATGAAAGAAGTTCATATTTATTTGCTTGCTGGTACTGTTTGCTCTGTGAGCCACCCTCAGCTACTGTCTTGCCTATATTTAAGCTATGGAAGATTTTCATGAGGCAAAATTAGAGTCTTTAGAACAATCTGTTAAATGAGACTTTCAAAGGAGGCTTGTGGGAAGATCATGATTTATTCTACACTTCTGAATTAAGACTAACTTCCGCTTTACGGCTACTGCACTGAAATCCCCATCCAGATAACTTTAACCTGAAACTTGATGTGGAAATGAGAGCATACAAACAAGAGTCATTTCTTAAAAAAAAAGATTATTTTAATATTTCAGTGGATAAACACCTTGAGAAGAACTCCAGGTTGATGACAGGGCACACCTTCCCTGGGAAGTATGGTTAGGGGAGGGGGTGCTTCAAACAGAAGAACAAACTGTTGAACTGCAGGAAGAACAGACTGTCCTTCGCAGCACTCTCCTGCTATGTCCACTGTCTACAGAAGGAAAATTTTTACATCTAACCTACATCTTCTGTATTTATTTATGTAAAGACTTACAGGAGATAGATAGGTGGTTACTGGTAGTTTCAGAATAAATGTACAGAATGGGTTAATCCTAAATGTTCAGAACAAAATCTGAGGGAAAAATACTGCCATTGCATGAAAGTGCAGGATGAGAAACCCAGATGTAATCTCAGCACAGGGCAAATGCTTTTCAATGTTTGCTTATCTCATCCTTCACATTCCCATGACTATAATAATCAGCTTCTCCAAGATAGTATTTTCACTGAATATTGTAATATTATGCCTATAATTAATAGTTTTCCTTTTTTTTTAATCTTCCTCTTTTCAGTTTTTAAGAGGGCTGTAATACTGGTGTATAAGGAGAACTACAAACTGAAAAAGAAAATGGTAAGTCTGGTATCAGTGGAGATGGTGGATGTTCAGGATATTACTGCAATGTGAGATGGACCATAACAGTGTTAGAGGGGGAGTGACTGAGGTGAAACACCACTTTCCTTTGCTAGGCTGGAGTTCTGGCTGGAACAAATGCTTAGTATCTGTGTAGCAATAAATATTTTTTGATGTTTAGTAAGCAGCATCATCTTCTGTGTGAACCCCATGTTAATTTTTCATTAAGTGGAAGGTGAAACATTGCTATGCAGAAATCACTAATTCTTCCAGATAGCATTTGTGATGGCCTACCTTACCACAGGGTGCAAGTGAAAGACCTTTGTTTTATGGACCCCTGATTACCCTGGAAGGAAAGGAAAAGGGGCATTATAGACATAAACTTCTCTGCACCCACTTAAGGCCCTGACATGTGGAAGTCAAGTAGCAAATTGTATGTTCCAAGTACCAGTGATGATATACTGCACCGTGCTCATTGTAACAGATGAAGGAGCTCTAAAAGTAGCAGCAGCAGCTACACGATTAATGTATTCTGCTAATCGACAGTCTGTATGTTCTTCCACAGGAAACTTCTTCCCTGGTAGTACTTATAGGCAAAGTATTATTTTTATCAGTTAAAATCAAGGGGCTCTTAAAAGTTGAAGCAATTACGAATTCCAAAGGTTGTGTCTATCACCATTTCAACTACATTTACAAGTTCATTTTAGGGTAGTGAAGGAAAGTTTAATCAATTTAGTTTTTCTTCAAAGGCAGATCTTTTAAGAGTAGCACAAAACACCACCACTTCTTCTACTTCTTAAAAAAATCCTTTGTTTTCTTTTTACAGCCTACTAATGTTCGTGCTGCACATAATTATGGTGACTTGGATCCATTTAAATTTCGTTGGCTGATTCCTTTATCTGCTCTTCAAGTTCGACTGGGGAACACAGCAGGTAACTCTCTTGCAGTAAATACGTTAGGACTGAATGCTTTTCTGGAATTCTGTAAAACTGCTTCTTCCAGATGTCCTTCTGAGCCTCTGGAAACAAGCAGGTGTAGAGAAAGTGCTATCTATCCACTGTTGTCTCTGCTCTCAGGGGGTACAGGCTTGATACATTTACAGACTTTCTTCATTTGGTATATTGACTTCTTCTGTGCATTAAGGAAGATGTAACATGATGTGAAGGAATGACAGGATGGAAAATCCCAATAAAAGGCAGGTGATTTTCTATAGCTGACATCCTGATGACACACCAGCGCTGTGCTGATCCTCATGTTTTTTCAAACAGCAGAAAGGTGACTGTAATTTGTGGTAGTAAAGGATTGTGGGTTTATTTTCAAGCTGATCTTTATAGTCCTATCCATTTCTGTATATTCTGTAAAGTGTCACAAGGTCTCTAGAGCACACCTGGCTGAAGGCCTGTTAAGGCTGGAGACACAGAGAAGCAGCAAGAAGGCAACTTGAAAGAAGGCAGTTCTCCAAGAGAGAAGTTATCAAAGGCAGTGCTAGACTGCCGCAACAAGAGAGCTCAGAGAACTTTCTCTTGGGTTCCACCTTGGGTGAAATCTTCCACAGCTCCACGCATGGCTGAGTTAACACTGCCTTCTGGAGAGTGGAAGAGCTCTACCCTGGTCTTTCTAATGCCAAAGGTTTTGTGGAGTGTATCGAAAATAACGTTTCCTTCCACGCACAGGAACAGAGAACAGCTGTATCTGGGAACTGATTCACACCAAGTCAGAACTAGAAGGCAGGCCAGAAACAATTTTTCAATTGTGCAGCAGGTAAGCTTTATATGGAGGTTGTATTTCACAAATCACAATAATGGAATTAAAAAAAAAGAAAATATTTTCCCCCATATGACCTTTTCATCAGCAAAGTGTCACTCTTTATTTGAAGCTAGGCACTATGCCAGTCTTTAACTGCATAAAGTATAACAAATTCAAATTGGTGAATTAGGTGCAGTGATCCAATGTCAGAAATCTGCAGCTATACGAACATAAGCTCCAGTATGGTATGGGCAAAGCAACTGATTTTATCATTCTCAGCTGGTTAACAAAGATTACCTTCTCATAAAGACCACTTAAGGTGGTGATTCCCTCATACAGAATTTACCTTTCAAGTAATTTTCTAAGAGGAAGCAATTAAGATCTCAAAACACAAGGTATGTGAAATTTCTAACACTGTTAAGGTGTCCCTGCTCATGGCACAGGGGTCAGAACTTGATGATCTTTAATATCCCTTCCAACCCAGAATATTCCATGATCTTATGATAACTGTAAACTCACTACTAAAGCAAGCTTTTGAAAAAAAACCACTGCACTAAAGCCCATCAGCAGAAAGCAAGTGGGGACATTTTATCCCACTGTCTTACTTCAGCGAGGAAATTAAGTTCTCTTTTCTTAAACTTGCAGTGATTCTGAGAACAAGACTAACATTGTGAAGGTCATCCGTTCTATTCTGCGGGAGAATTTCAGACGTCACATAAAATGTGAGCTACCACTGGAGAAAAAATGTAAAGATCGCCTCATCCCATTTAAGAATCGTGTCCCTGCAACAGCCAAACTGGGTAAGAAACACCTTCTCAAGTGAAAACAAAAGCGTCCAGACTTGGGTGCTGGTAGGGCATTCACAATTATTACCATGACCATAGAGTATCATGTGTCAGACCCACAAATCCCATTTCTTTTGTTTTTTAGACTGGAGCAGGAGAAGTTTCTCTACCACTCAGTGTGTGAGTGACAAGGGCTAGAGGAGTTAAGCAGACTTCCCCACACTGCGATGTGTCATTAGCTCTCTTCAGAGAAGACTTAATAAGGCCCAAATTAATTTTGCTGGGAAGGAACAGACACTCATTAACATACAGTATATTAGCATTCTTTTCTCTGGGTTCCCTTTAATAACTCAGGCCTAATAACATTTGTAGCTAGAAGACCAGGGAAAAGGCAGGAGGTCTTAGTTCTTTCAGTGCACTAAATTTGCATCCCAGCTGATACTGTAATTAAGTACAGGCTTCAGACATTTTAGTTAAATGAGTAGTTACTAGTATTTCAAGTTCTCTATCAGATCAGTCCTCTATAAAATCCCCTTAACATCAGAGGATCTGGGAGAGTTCAGCTGCTGCCTACATCTGGGTCCTGACTTGGAATGACTGTGTCCATCATAATTTTAAGTGGGATATTAAGATAAAAGGTACAACCAATTTTTTTGCTGAAAAAAATAAATCCGCATTTTTATTTTGCACAGCTTCCACGAGATCCTTGAAGGTACTGAAGAAGTCATCCACCAGCGAGTGGAACGGTGACCAGGGGAAAGGCACCTTCCAGGACTCTGATGAGTGCAGCCTAAGCAGCAGCACTCAGAGCAGCAGCTGCCACACTTCTGAGAGCATCCAGGAGCCCAAAAATTCATCTCCCGATAAACATGCAGAGAGCACTGCATCTGACTTTTCTAATGTTCTTGTCAAAGAATCCGATATTCTCAGTGATGATGACGATGACGAGGACTATCGGAGCCTAAAGAAAGGCAGCCTTACAAAAGACATTGAAATACAGTTCCAGCGGCTGAAGATTTCAGAGGAAGCCAGTGCTGACCCTGAACAGGATCAGGCTGCTGAAAATGAGGAAGAAGATGGCTTTCAGATAGCAGAGCATCCAAAGCTTGTGCGGGGCCATTTCTGCCCAGTGAAGAGAAAAGTAAACAGCACAAGGCGTAGCAGAGGAACTCTAATGGCAATGCAAGAACGTCACCAATCCCTTGACAGTCACTCTGATGCTGCAAACCTGGATCTGAACTCTATTTTAGAGAGAGAATTTAGTGTCCAGAGTTTAACATCTGTAGTTAATGAGGACTGTTTTTATGAAGCTGTGGAGAGGCATGGAAAATCCTAGCTTAGTATTAAAACATTCATTTGAAGTCCACATAAAATTCAACAAACATTTTGCTTTAAAACTAGTAAATTCATGGAAGCTGCAGGAAAACTACTATCTGATTTTGTGCACTAATACATTTTTGCTCAAAAACAGCTGTAAAGGATTCTTAAGTTATTTTAATTTATTGTGGATCAAAAATAGATTAAGTTGGCCCAGGTTTGTAAATTAGTTCATCCCTTTCAAGCATTTATTAAGATGATGTAGTGTTCTTGGGGATGGCCTCATTAATATTTTAAGTAATGTGGGAAATGGTGCTAGTGAGTGGCAGAGGGGTTTACAATGGAAAGTAGCATTGCAAATGGAATTTTTCAATACCTTGGGCATTTTATTTCTTTGGTTTTCATGTTTGCTTTATTTAAAGCACAATTAAGTTATTTTAATGTGTTTTAGTGCACAACAGTGCAGAAGTTTCTTTTTTGTATGTTTCAATGCTGTTTATACTTTATACATATGTGTAAATACAAAAACAAAGCTTGGCCTGTAATCTTTTGACTGTATTTTTTATTTTCTCTATGAGCCTGTACAGTAAAAGACAAATAAGTATTGTACTTAGCCATGTTTTCTACTTTTTATTGTGCTGCTTTTCTGTAGTTGGAGCTTTAAGTCCCAAATTCTTTGCTTCTGCATAAATGAGAAAAGTATTAGCAGACCTTGAGGCAGTTGGTGCACTTTATCCTCCCGTAAGCCAGTCACTTGAGTGTATTTATAAGAGTCTTGGCTTCTTTTTTTAAAATTACTATGCACAGTAGGATGTTCCGGGATAAAAAAACACAAAAACCCAAACACCATCTTACGTGCTGATGTCTGAAAAGTATTTTTCTTCAATTTCAGTAAAGCACTTTTATTCATAGAAAATTCAATTGTATCGGAAGTATTGCAACTTAATTACCTGTCTCACAACATACCTTGTTTCTTGGTATGTGTTCCAGCCATTCCCCTGAAGTAAAAAGAAGCTGGACTGCCTTTTCCCTTTTGTCTGTAGCTGAAGGGAATAGAGAGATGCCCTCTCTTTCTACCACTTTCTCAAAAGTAGGTATTTCACATCTGCACAGATGTAGGACCATCTAAACCTTCTTTTACTGAGTCAACACCTATAGATCAAAGAGTTAAAACAAATTTTAAAAAATAAGACTTGTGCTGTTACAGCTGATTTTCCTCTTCAGTCTGTTCAGGCTGACCAGTACTTCCAAGTAAACTTCCTGTCATCTTCTTTTGCCGTAGCTCTTCTCTGTAGTTGAACACAAAAAGGCTTGGATCTTCATCACACATTTTCCTGTATGCATTGCACAGGTTTCTAAACTGTGACATAGAGAGTTGAAAAGGACGCAGAGTTGGATCAACATCTGCTGTCATCATCAGCTGCTCTGTTCTTTTCAAGCGCCCGTTTTCAGGAAACAAGGTCCTAAAAGACATGGGGTGAAGAAAAATTTCAGCAATTCAGACAATTACATTTCCCCTAAGAGAAATGTGGAATTTACTTAATAGTAAACCTATATTAATTATGTCAGAATTTTAGCTCTGGCACTCTTAACATACCTCGTTATCTGAGCAATGGAAACATATAAGAGTCCTTTTTCTGCAAATGCAAATTATGACACCGTAAGGAAAGCACATACATTATAGACTAAACACATGCATGTATGTTCATGTTTGCTAACATTAAAAAGAGCTTTGGGTATGGATACAAGCACAGAGCCTTCTTAGAATTAGCCTTGTCTTTAGAAAACAACAACACATTAAACTGTTCAAAACAGATCAGATTCAAACAAATATGAGTTTCTTTCAGACTGTTTCATTCCAATAGAAAAGACAGTTATCACTTGCCATTAATACCCTAATTCTAATGTCAGAAAAAAAAAGCCAAGAAAGAGGAAAGGAGCATTTAATTGCCATTCACTTTTTAATATTTAGAATGTGGGAGAAGGTGGCAGGAGTCCTAGATTTTGTTCTCAGCTTTGACATTGTTCACAAATAGGCATATCAGTACATTTTACTCTGGGGCTAGATGTGTTATCACCTCTCTCTCAGAAGTTCCCCAAATTTGAATGAAGAGTATTAGGTAAGTGATTTCTAATGTCACACAAAAATACATACTACACAGTGCAAACTATTGAAAGGACCAGCTCTTATTAGCAGTATTGCTCAGTCTAAAACAGGCCAGAAAGACAAAAAATCTGCACGTGATTCATGAGCATTTCTTAATTTTCAAATTCTATCTGTGTTACATATATAATACTCAAAAATGTTGCATCTAATTCAGTATCACAGGCCCCCCCCACCAGATGTGTTCGGCAGGTTGGCTGGACAAACTAGTTGAAAAGCTTTGTACATGAAATGATAGTTGGCTCCTGGTGGGTGCATAGAACACAAAGTTAAGAGTGGGTTTAAAATTTTAAGTGAAAAATGAAACTTCTGAGAAACCTGTTTTGAAGTACATGCTACCTCAGGCCTTTGTTAAAATGTTCCCATTAGTTGAGCATCTAAGTCAGCAATGGATCAATTTTTATTTCAATATCCCTCTTTCCTTTGATTCCGTAGTTAAAAAACATACCTGGAGCAAAGTGTACCTAGTCTTTTTTTTACAGACTATGAATCATCATATAAATGTCATGAACCACAACTCAAACTATAATATGGACTTCATAGCACAATCTTACATTTCACATCTCAGAGCCCAGAATTCATACACAAATATAAACTGATTATATTGCCTTGTTTTTATACAGTCTGTGTGACAGAGAACCTTATATGAACTTAACAGCTTTTTTATGCACCAAAATTTGCTATTTTTTTCAGGTCAGCTAAAGAATAAGAGGATTGTGTTTCTTAGTGCACACTAGGACTAAGGTATGATAAGCTGCTAGGGGAATACGTGACGTCCAAAAGTTCAGTTTCCCCCTCCATGCCTCAAAAGAATGTAAAGCAGTTATTAGCAATTTCAGATTACACAGAAGTTAGGAGGTTTTTTTTTAAACTTTGGTAACAATATTGTACACAACACAGATACGCTGATTGCACATGCCTTCTGCTTACATTGTCAAGAGAAACTATTCCTTCACAGAAAAAAAGAAAAAAAAGAAAAAAAAGTAAGAAAACCATCACCACCCTGTAAGTCAAGAACAAACCGGTCTAGAGTTTATATGCCTCATTTTCTAAACACTTCCAAATACATACTCAAACTTTAACACAGAGAAATCTATACTCATTTTAGATCCAATGTCTGCATCCCACATATCAATGGCATTCACGGCCTCAAGGAAAAAGAACCCAACAACCCAAAACTAGATTCAAAATTCTTTGTTTGCCTTTTAAACAGTGACATAGAAGGCTTGTAGTACCTTGTAGTACAAGATACCTCGTAGTAGGTATCCACCCTAATTCTAGACTGCATCAGAGCCAAAACTATGCCCAGCAACATTCAGAGAGCCCAGGCTGCAGGAGATGCCTCTAGTCATAACAGCAGCTACACGTTCTACAGTTCTGAATGCTAGGGATTGCCCATAGTAAGTCAGACATATGGCAGTGCTGGAGTTTAAACAGGATCCTTGGTGAAGAGACTGCAGGTTTCTCACATCAGAGAACCTAATAAATTCCCTCAGTAAGATACCAGGATTTTTAAAGAGCCAATAAGACCTCCATAAAAGGGGAAGCACAGAAACAAAAATTTGACCTTTTGACATTATCCCCAAAGAAGTAAAATTTCCTACAGATGACGTTCTTCTCATACTGCCATCTTTGGTTCTGGATTTTGATACATTCATTTTCTAACTCAATCATCCTGTAGCTTTTGTGGCTGGGTTGGGGTTCTTTCATTTCTGAGACAGACAAACTATTGAAAAGACGACCACTTTATCCTAGTGATTTTTAACACTTTTTGCATTTTTCAACTGCAGTAACAAAAATGCACTGTAATTATTACATTATTACTTTAGATAGTAATCTCATACTTTTGTGTCCAGAAACCATCCCAAAACAGAAAGATCTGATTAACTATGATGACAAATTTAAAACTGTAAGAATAAAATCAAATGCATAGCTGATTTAGTAGCTGATGCATTTACAAAAATATTACCTTGGAATTTTTCATTAAAAATACTTACTCAATTCCACGGAAGCAGTATTTTCTTCTAAACTGAAAAACACTTTGAACCACTTTTTCTACCAGCTCAAATGGCTGCTGTATCTTTGGTTGAACCAATGGAGTGAAATGCACCACAGCCACATCCACCTATATGGAAAAGAAAGATAAATTTGAGTAGACATCTTCCTCTGAGACATATTACTTCCAAGTTACCTGGCTAGACATCAGCAAACAGGCACAATATAGGAAGGCATTTTGCAGCAGGTAAGCCAGCTGTGCAGTGACTAATGGCATGGTATGGAATATACAGATTTAGCTTTCAAGACCCTACAAAATTTTAGCCTTAGTTATCTACATATTTCCAATTAGTTCACATGCCATCAGTGCTTCGTACTTTTTACCCCCATGGCACTTCGTCCATTTAGAGCAACTTTCATGTAATCTGTAAAGTAATTAGCACTTCTGTCTTCAGATCCTTCCACAAGATAATTCTGACATAATACACAAATTAGATAATATTTGATATACAGGCTGAAGGGCAGCTGGAGAAAATTGGTATTATAATTAGAAATCAAACCCATTCCCTATATGTTTTCTGTTGCTCCAGGGCTTTTCTAAAATGTAAGCCAAGGAATTGCTTTTCAATGTATTAAGATTTCTAGTCTATTTAAAGGAATGGTAGGTAGAAATAAGTGCACTCAGTTTAAGTGACCACACAACTCTGTATTTACACTGTGTATCACAGTTCATCCAAAATTATGTTTGAACGATTCCATGAAGATAAGTTTGTATATATTCTTTTGTAGTTCTCAAATCAGACTGGTTCACATAATAGTCACTTGCCCTGTGTCTGAAAACAGAATGAAATAATATATACACACTTTATGTTTTTTATATGTGTGTGTGTATATATATAAATGTCATGGAATTATAGAGACACTGTATTATATAGAACTTTCTGAATTCAGACTTCTGTACTAAAAATTAGGACCTGGAATAAAACTCCAGTTCTGCTCAACAATGAATAAAGCAGCTCATCTTCCAAACTAGATATTAACAACAATAAAAAGGAAAAATATCTGTGGATAAGCACACTGAAAATTTGTACAATGTGTACAAGTACTGTACAAATTTTTAAGTGCCAGATTTTAAAAAATATTTTGTCTCTTATTAAAAGGAGTCTGCTAGAATGATAGGCAATCACTGAATTTTTTAAAAAGATCTGACAGTCAATACTGGTGCTCACAGAACATGAATTTATCATCACATGTGCTAGTTTTGACAGAAAAAAGAGACACAATCAGACCAAAGAACAGCTGCTGCTTGAACCACAGTCTCAGTGTACCAATTGTTTGAGATAACCCAGAGCACAAGAGTACTTCAAAAAAGAAAGTGCTTCTCCTACTGCTTACATCAGAACTGCTCATAGCAACCTCTGATGTGGACATAATCTGACACAAAGGTACCATCCATCCATTTCGTTCTTTCTGTGGGAACAGCTCAGCTGTTAAGTACATCTATGCAGTATAAATGCTTCTACAACACAAATTTGAAAGGAATTGTAAAATCCAAACAAGTTTTTCATGTAGACAGAACTTACAAAGCTGAGCAAAAATACTGGCTAGAGAAAGGAAAGAAAATGCCAGTTAATGGTGCTGATGAAGAAAAAACCCACAGCAAGTTTCCAGTGTTCACACTGCTGATCCCAAGTACACATTACTGGAGTGTTTTTCTTTAGTTGTCCACCTTCTCTGAAAGCTAGAGTTAAAAATACAACAGAAAAAATACTTAAAATTACTGAAATATGAAGCACAAGAACTTATTTAAAAAACAGGTGATAAAAAAACCTGACATACATAATCTGCAGTGAAGCACACATAAATTATTTCCCAAAGCAGATTTTTAACTTTTCAAGTGTTCAGAGCATGGGCCTTTGCCATGGGTTGCTCCTATCAGGAAGACCACAGTGATATAGAAAAAAAACTTGTGTTCATATTGAATATAAGAAAAGATAATCTTTTGGAACATACTTCACATGTCCAATCAGCTCCTTGAACAGGAATACTAAGGGCACATGCATATATTTAGCTACATTCTGGTCAGGAAATATAACAAGGTATTACCCCCACAAAAGTAGGGGTAGAAAAACAACCAGAGTCCATGTGGCATCACCTAGTCAACTCAATTTTGCAGAAATGCTCATAAGTAAGAAATGAGGGCTCTTTGGGAGTTAGAGCCACATCTTTAACAAAATTAAATTTTCTGAAGGAAAAAAGCACATAATCTAGATACAGTGTACAGCTTCAGCACCAAACAGCTCAATTTGCAATCTCAAGGCCAGTAGGCAATAATTTCNNNNGAAACAAAACACAGCACTCCTCAGTTCCATTATAGACACTGTTTTCATTGGACCCAGGAAAGCTGCTTGGTTACTATAGCAACACATACAGGGGAAAGCTTTTCATTTGTAAATGGCCACTCCTTTAAAATCATACATGCTATTTTCCCCATACCTTTTAATATGCATCAAATAGAGAGTAGAATTATGAGAGCCAAGAGAGTACATAACAGCACTTAAAATACACATGTTGATTTGATAATTTAACTAGTAATGCTTTTCACCCAAGTATTTTAGAAATATTTACATAGTAACACTCAAGTCTTACAAAATAATGAATATGAAAATATTCAACTTCTACATCCCAAATTGTCAAGTGTACAGCAATTATTCACCCCTTACTGTTTTAGTATAACTGTACAATGAACATTTATGTTCTGGTAGGGTAGGAGGAACACAGAATACAATTTAATTCACACAACTCTGCTGCCTTGCTAATGAAATCAACACTTTAAATCAGAATAAGCTTAAAATAGACAATTTTTTCTAATTGCTGACAACAAAGGTCTCATAATGGGCAATACATGTACCTTGCAACAGGGCTGTATTAAAAGCAAACCCACATAACCTTCCCTCAAGATGTAATTTACTCACAGGGAACTAACACCAAAGCTGAATGTATTACAATTTCATTAAAACAGACTGCTTGAGATCCTACTGAGATAGTTCTAAGCCAGCACTTTCACAATCCAAGTTTTCAGTACTATTTTATCTGTCTACTACAAACAAATGTTAGGGCTAACACCAGATATGTACAACTCGTAGCACAATCTTGTTCTGATGAGAGTTTACTTTTGTCTCACTTCCAGCAGAAAGTAACTATGCCTCTGCACTAATAAAAATAATTTCTGTGTAAGAACAGCTCTGCAGTAACTCCATTCACACCAGGCTCACAAACAGAATCACAAGAGACTGGGGGTCAGGTACAGAACCTTATGGGTATATCACTGCTGCAATGAGCAAGACCTGTCTCCCAACTTCTTGATTTCTCACACCAGCTTGCTGAAGTCACTTCTCTGATATCCTGCATTTACCATGGAAGCCTTACCAGTAGCTTTATTCCCTTATTCTTTTATACAGCCTTATACAAAGGTAACAAGTTATAGGATAACCCAAGGAAGGCTAAAGCTATCAGGAACAGATAAGCAAAGCCTGCAGCTGAATAGAAGTGTCCTGCTGTTCCAATTACAAATTAAAATAAATTGCACAGTTCTTTTCTAGGAAATTTAAACTCTTAATAAGATTATCTGTGATGAAAAAAACAACCACTGACAAATAAGAAAACTCTCTGGCTCTCAGTGCAACTTAAATGCTTCTCCCCCAGTCTGTAAGTCTACAGTTTCTGGATTCTCAAGATTTTACTCCATTTAATCACTGCTCACACTTTCCATCATAGAAGCTGGATATCATTATGTGTTTCGGACTAAGGGCCGCCGTCTGTTTTATTCCATAATCTCTTTGCTTTCCCTTACTGAGTGTTTTTCAAACAAAACTCATTAAACAAAGTACTCCTTTATTCTCGAGTAGATGGAACTAAGAGAGGGAACAAACAGCAGTAATACACTTGCTGTGGAGAACAGAAAAAAAACAACATTCCAAGAAATTTTGTTAATACACGCCAATGCAGTTTTATATGAGAAAGGATAGTTGCATTCAAGAGAAACTGCATTTACCAGGACATCTACAGTTCTACAGTGAAGAAAACATCTGAGACCTCACAACCAGCAGTAAGTCCTACACAAACAGGAATGAAACATAACTGTATTTTTAATTATAACTGTAGTGCTTATACTTGAATTTATCTTGCCTTTAACTTGGTTCACCCCGTTAAATGTAATGTATGGCTACCATTTGCAGAGTTTTGTGTTTATGCTTGTGTATTTTTATATACTGATACTTTAAAAAGGAAGCAATGAAAAAGGCTAATTCAGAGTACTAATTAGCTCTTTCAGAATATGAATGAGAATACAAATGTGTTTTTGAATGAGTTTTGAGCTACCCAGACCTCTCAGTTCCTTCTGTAAAAGGAAGTTAAGTCATCTTTCCCATGGGCCTATACAGCAAATTCTATGTATTTGCCAGAACATCTCTTCCCAGCCTGAAAAAACTGAAGGGATCTGGAAATAGGCAGGTCTTTGAAATTAGGTTTTAACAATGAGTAGCTGTTAATATTTTCACCTTAACTTTAAGCATTTTTAATATATATATGCTGGATAGAGTTAGCACATCCTTGAACAATTACCTGAAATAAATACAATATAAAAAATTAGAGTATAAATATATAAATTATATATAGAGAATATAGAGAATTATACTAATTATTATAATAAAGGATAACAGTATTACACTTATAAAGGACAAATGTATTAATTAGTTCAGAAATGCCACTAAAGACTGATAGAATATACATAGATCAAAACCTTGTTGTCTTATGTATAAAGAACTGAAATTATGCAATGCTACAGATATTTTGTATTTCGCTTATTTTAATTTTATCCCTTTTTATTATGGCTTTTCAAAAAAGTTCTAATGCTGAAGACCAATTATAGCATCATTATACATATTTAGATTGAAAATCTGGATCATGCTTTCTAAGACAGAAGCCTGCCCTTTGTCTACCACTGATAAAAGACAAAACCTGCCAATTATACAGCCCCATGCAAAAGGCAAAGCAGGGTACCACTCTCTAATCCTCCTCTCAGAAGTTTCAAACCACTGTTCTGCATCTGCAATCCCAACAGTCCAGCTGAGGTGACAGCAACAATTCTGTCTTCTCAGCTGCACAGTTATCATACTGCCCAAAATGTTCTCATCTGTCAAATGAAATTGGACTCTTTACAAAAGAATAGCAAGGAGCTTTTTCAATGAATTTTTTTAAACTGACTCTTCATGGCAAATTTGCATATTATTTCAGACAGGTGACTGATTCAAAAAAAGGCACTTCCACAAATGAGCTGTTTCATACCAGTATTAAAAACATTATTTTAGAGACAGAAGAAGATCTTATTTACTCTTATGACTTCCTAAATACTGCTGCTCTAAGTCAAGGAATGGAAATCACTAAAAATAAAAAACTGATAAGTTTAAATAAAAATGAAATTAAGTTAAATATTGATTTAGAAAAGTAATGTGACTAATTGTGAAAATGCAAAAACTAAATTCCATTTTATTCTCCTCCAAAGCCAAGATATTTTGTAACACTTATTAAAAAGATGAACAGGTAATATTTAAAAAATATAAATAAGCGGTTATCTTTAATCATAATTTAAATAAGAGATAGTATAACAATACTCATTGCTATAAAAAAGTAAACAAGAGCTGACTACAGCTATCAACACACTTAAACAAGGTACCTGAAGAGTACAATATATTTTCTACCAGTGTGTTTTCCTACCACGATGACTTCTAATCTGCAAGTTTCTAGTGTTCCATTTACAATGTGTATTTGTCTAGTAAGCCTGCAATTTGTATGCTATTACCAAAACCAACGTCAGTAAAATAAGTTTTGCTTGATGGCTTGCAGTCATGTATGAAAGGGCAGCAGCTCCTTTTTACAAGCAATTCAAAAGCACTGTCCATTTGCCATCATCTCTGTTCAAGTACCTTGTGTACAGCAGCTCAGCTGCTGCAGGGTCATATTCAGATATTCATTCAGATAGCTCTAATTTTAAATGCAATCGTTTTTTGTTTGCTGATTTCTTTTCCTTTCCCCCTTGATCTTCTCCTCCCCCCCTTTCCTCCCTGTTGCACAGACAGCCACAGCTTGGCTACGAAGCTCCCAGTTACTCATTTCCACGAGAGAAAAGGCAGACAAAAAGTGACAGAAGATAACCATAATGGCATCAGCAAGCCTGCAGTTCTTTGCTTTTATTCTGGCTTTGTTTGGTGGTTTTGGAGATATCGCAGCCACCTTGCTACCAAACTGGAAGGTAAATGCAGACGTTGGCTCAAATATCATAACAGCTATAACACATATGCAAGGACTTTGGATGGACTGCACATGGTACAGCACCGGGATGTTCAGCTGTACCCTGAAATACTCCATTCTCTCTCTCCCCGTCTACATCCAGGCTGCACGGACCACCATGGTGCTGTCATGTATGCTATCAGCCTTTGGCATCTGCATCACTACAGTTGGAATGAAATGCACAAGGTTGGGAGGGGACACTGACAGCAAAAATAATACTTGTTTTGCTGGAGGAATCTGCTTCATTCTTGCAGGAATCTTTGATTTAGTACCAACATGCTGGTACACAAGAGAAATTATTTCAAATTTTCTGGACCAGACCCTTCCAGAGAGTAGTAAACATGAACCAGGAGGAGCAGTTTATACTGGATTCATCTCAGCGGGATTTCTGCTCATCGCAGGTGTGATCTTCTGCTCTTCCTGTATTAAAAGGCAGCAAGGAGCATGGATTTACCCTCCAAAGCAGCATCATTTCCCATCCACAGAGCAGGAGAGTAATGCAGGTTACAGCCTGAAGGACTATGTATAAATAGTTATTTCTATCCATTTACTTCTATTCATTCGAGGGGGGTTGTTGTGTACTTTGATTATTTCAATGAATGTATAACATAGCAATTAATCTTTCCTATGTCTGGATTGCAGTTATGCTTATGCAAGGATTGCTTTTGTGGATGCCCCCATTTATAGAGGCATCCACAAAAAGAAAAATACTTGTCTGCTACAAGAGTACTTTATTTTGTTGATTTTTCAAACCCTTCTTTCTGACTTCCCAAGTTACACTTATTGAAAAAAAAGGAACTATTTTAAAAATATTACTGACTGTATAATTCATGCATCGATGTCTTGTTACAGCAAATATGATTAAAAACAAACTGCTTTCTGTTTAGTGAATCAGACTCTCAATAACATATATTTTATAGTGTATTTTACATTTTTATCTTGATTTTATTTATGATACAAGGTAAAAAACCCAAAAATTATTTGTTCAAGAAGCCAAATACAAAGATTTTGAAAAAGCAGACACATCTGCCTTTCATTTTCAATTCTAAATTGCCTCAGTAACTAGATTTTGTTAAAAAAAAAACAACACCAAAAAAACATATACAAAAAAATCAACCAACCAAAACAAATTCACAACAAAAGTTCAAGGCTCCAAACCTTATCTGCACTGTATACTCTGCATATCAGGCTGAAGGATCAGCAGCACCATTCAGCTCTTGCCAAACCCAGCTCTCCTGCCCCAAACTGCCACCTGCTGTGGGATTCATTTATTATTGTTAAAGGAAAGTGTGCTGGACATTCACCAACTGCTACTAATCTATAACTACACAGTGAATGTTAGAGATGAGGAGCAGTACAACAAGAGAAATGTAACCATAACTGTGAAAATGCCTGCAAACTGTAACGAACAGGATAGAAAACAAATTATCTATGTTCAAGAAACATATATAAACATTCTGGCTTACACTTGCTAAAAGCAGTTATTAGTAGCTCAAATAACACAGTAATCACTTATTGTCTTCTATATTTCTGATCTTCTGAAAGAACCTTTTAGGCCCTTTTAATTATTCCTGTAGGATCTGTTCCAGGCCCACTCCCACGTATTCTATTACTGTAAAATGTAGTGTACAGCAGTGATAAAGAGATAGCTTCTTTATTTTTTAACTCTTATTTTGAATAATTACCTTAAATCATTTAACCTTTTCTTTCACCACACAGATTTTGTTTTGTATTGGTCATTGGCAAAGTATGTCCTACCTAAATACTTCCCTAAGTGAGAACCAAATCAAGAATGAAAAGGGGTATGATGCAGGCCTTTAAATTTATGAATATAATGCTGGATGAGTCTTTCAATAAAATCAACTGCTATTTATTCTGCGCATTTATACACAACTTTCATTTCCCACAGTAGTAGTCTGAAATTGTTAAAAGACAATGAAGGAGCCTAAACATAAAATGTTTAGTATGTTGGAAAAAGATCTTCTGTTACAGCAGTTAGTAAAGTGGACTGTTTTATGCACTTAATATGTAAGTAGTCTTTATTCATAGAGAGTCTTCATTTTTCACACATAGAATGGCATTACATCTTGTTTTTATTCTATTGTGACATACCTATTTTGAGTTTCCTACGTTTTAATCAAGGAGCTTGATTTGCCCTGTTCCTAATGCAACTATCAGCAGTTATTAGGTATTGCAGAGACTTCTCTATGACCAAAAAGCCAATTTCTTTTTTTCCTAGACACAATGTTGTGCAGCACCATTCCATTAACCAAGAATCTTTTATGTCTCAACACTCAAAAGAAATGTTGAAATAATATTCATGCATCAAGCAAATGAGGTAAACAATTCCTTCTCACAAACATGCATCTCCACCTTTAGAAAGGGGCTTGACATGACACTAAGCTGTGATCACTACCATGTATGTAAGTTAAATCTGTTTGCAAAAATTATAATCAAGAGGCATTTTTACGGGAGAGTGTAAGAAAAAGGTAATAATGGCATACCATGAGAACAACAAAGTTCATTGGTTACACATGCTGCAAATTTTTCTTCCTGAAACTTTATATAAAGTAGCTGTACTTCATATAGCTATGAAACAAAAATCAAGGATGTAGCCATTTCATTCACAGTACACTGCAAGAGCATTCCAATAAAACAGATTCTATGAGAAATTATAACATCTAAAACCATGTCAGTCTACAGCTAAAAGAACAAGGACAAAACAGAAGATCAGTCTACAACAGGTATTTGAAGGAAACAAAATAATAGTGAAAACGGGTGCCAGTCCTGGCTGAAAAAATTGTACCTTCTGCTTTTGCAATATAAGCAATACTTGTTCTAACTCAAAAAATACATTAAATAAAAATATGCCTGCCTTTAGTTGTACAGCTTTTTTTATTCAACAGAGCACCAACTGACTCTAGGATGTGCTTATACTAAGATATTTGTCACAACTCTGTGTGTTACCTCTCTTGGTCAACTATGGCTCTTTCAGTATAGGAAAATGGAAATATCAGTTAGAGCTTCCCAATTCTGGGACACAGTCTGCACAAGACTTTTAACCACATTAGCTTTATTAGTACTCAAATTGTACCCACCATTGAGAAATCCTCACCATAAAACTGGAATTTTAACCTCACTTAAAACTATTTCACTTATTTGTCAGTGAGAGGGCATCCTAAAATTATCTTCCATTCAGCTTTGAAACAGGGAAAAAAAACCTAAGCCAAAACCTCAAAGCAAAACATAAGATTTCTTAAGCATGGTCATTTTATTTCACAACAAATTGCTGTTACAACTAGTAATTTAACATGTTGAACAGCTACTTGCTTAAAAAATACTAATAGAATTTTAAATTAGCATCAAAATATATCCAGATAGAGGCCTTAAAATTCATTGTGATAAATGAGAAAATAACCTTCCAAAGGTTCTCAAGAGATATGCCAGTAAAGTAAAAAGGACTAAGAGCGAGAGAGACTGATAAAAGGGAAGGGAGATGTATTGAAGAGCTAAACCACTCAATTTAAGAGGAACTTTGCAAAAGCTGCAAGTTCACTTCTGAAACAGACAAGCAGTTTGACAGGACAAGTAGTAATGGTTTTAAACTCCCAGGGGGTTGATTTAAATTAGATATAAGGAAGAAGCTTTTTACAATGAGGCTGGTAAAACACAGACATGTTGCCCAGAGAGATGGTGGATGCCCCATCGCTGGAACCATTCAAGATCACACTGGACAGAACTCTGAGCAACCTCATGTAGTTGAAGATGTTCCTGTTCATTGCATGGGAATGGTACTAAATGACCTTCCTTCCAACCCAAATATTTCTATGAGCCTATGATTTCCACATGCATTGAGGGACACAGACATCCCTTAAAGTCAGGCACAAATTTGTACAATAAAATCCAAACCAAACCAAAACAAGCTTCTTGTCCAAAATACTGATTATTTCTGAATTTTTGATTCCTGTACTCATAATGGCTATTAATAAAAAACAGTGGCAGCAGATAAGAGGACAACAAAGAGGTTGTTCTTACTCACTCAAGTACATGTAAGAGGGAGAAAAGATTGTTACTTTTTTAAACAATTAGTGGGATATAGCTGACAAAGTGCTGTAGCAAATAGGAGGGAGTAAAATATGCTTAAGATGACTGGGGTGAAACAAAGATTATAGATATGGTAAAATTAGAGATGTTTGACAAAGGTGACAAATAAAAAGCTTTTCTTATCACAGTCTTTCAGAAGACCCATCAAATTCTTAAGGCACAATTCCCAAACTGTTTATAAATGTCAACGGTAAAATAGCAGGCTTTTGAAAAATACTCCAATCCTAATCTGCCTGCCTCTCCAGAACACCCAAAGAAGTATTCTGACCTTGCAGATAGCTTTCAAGGTCAAAGCAAAGTTCTAAACTAAAACTAAAAAAAGAAAAAGCACTTCCTCAGAGTAAGCAAGCCCCATTTACAGGAACTTTACATCACTCCATTTGAACACATGGCGATGTTCAAAGAGAGCAGACAACAATGTTCCTTAGTGAAAATAAGATATATTGCTTGACTGACATATTAACAGAACCCACAAATACCACAAAAAACACAAATAGAGGAAAACCTACCTCTGGCTTTGGAACAAAGGCTTGACCTGGAATTATGAAACAGTTTTCCACAGTGCAGAGATGCTGAGCCATGACGGACAGTCTGCTGCGTTGGCTACTTCCCGGATTAGCTGTAAGTCTCTATGGGAAAATCAAAAGACATGTACATCAGTGATACTGAATTGACCAAGTGATCAGTTGTATTAAAGCTTGATTTTCACTATAATCAAATTTAAGAAAAAGACACCAGTTAATCATTAAAAATTTGTATCAAATTGTATGCCCAGTTAATCTAAAATTTTCTTCTCCAATATAGCAGCATTTCACTAAGATACAATGCTGATTTACAACCTCAGTTCTGCAATCAAATGCACAAGAAAAGGAACTCCTAGAAATTCTGCAGATCTAAATGAGTGTCAAAAGAATTTTGTATGGATACAAAAGAAAAACTGTTCTGACTGCCAGATTCAAAACAAACCTAACACCAGCTGACAGCACTCTCACAATCCTTTCCTTCCACTGTTTCTGTATAAAATATTACTACTTTTTTTCTTCTTCAAGATGAAACAAAGTTCCATAAACTCAAGATAGCTAAAAACCAAAAGTTCTTCATAATTAACTGGCCTATTCTTACAACATTTGGAAGGAAGTTGGGTCTACTTTAAATAAATTTAGAATGCCTAACAGTGAGAGCATTTAATACTTAAAACTCAATTTCAGTATTCTCTGATTTTCCCATTAATTTTTTTACAAAATAGTAGCCTGGACAGAGGTTTCCTACTTTTGTGTCTTTTGTGACCTGGCAAGAAACATATTTTATTGTTTTGCTGGCACAAACAAAATTTAAACATATAAAGCATCTTGTAAAACAAGTCTCAAATTACATAAGTCATTTCACTAACACATGCAAAAACAGAATCATGATGATCCATGTTCTTATTTACCACCACCTCAATAAAAAATAAAAATTAAAGCCCAATTTGCATATCTGGTAATATTTGTACAGCATGTAGTTCCATGTGAAGAGCCTACTCATGAAATGTTGCCATGCTTATTAAATTTATGCCTGAAAACTAAAAGTTAAACCTGCTGCCGAAGTTTCACATTCTTTCAAACAACTCTTCCAAAAGGCAATTCATCATGGAGCAAATAAAGACTTTTCAACGACTTCTTTGGGAAGAATGCTCATGCCTATGCCATTAAGGCTACCTTCATTGTTGTCAGAAGAAATTATTATTCTCTAAAAATAGACTGCAAAGTCTAACAATGCAATCTGACCCTCACTTCCTTAACTTCTGCAGTGGAAATGAAACTGACCTAATGGCAATACTTGTAGCAATACTTCCAGTGCCAGTTCAAACAAACTTATCTTTACTTCTCCCAGAAACCAACTAGCAAGTCTCAGGCAGTAAGTTCCTCCTTTACACTTACAGAAGGGATAACTTAACATCTGGATAGTAATGTCTTAAACCACTTCAACCACAGCAGCAGGAGCATACTTGCGTACAACACCCATGCTGGATCAGCCAGACAAACCCCCAGCCATGGGCAGGGACATGCACAGCTAGGTCAGCCTGCCCAGAGACTTGCCTGCCTGACCTTGAAGGTTTCCAGGGACAGGGCATCTACTCCATCTCTTGGTAACCTGATGTAGTGTTTTGCTACCCTCACTGTCTTCCTTATATCTAAAAACTGTCTTCCTTATATGTAAATCTACCCTCTTTTGCTTTAAAACCATTACTCCTTCTTCTATAGCAACAAGCCCTGCTAGAGGAGCAATTTTAGAGTAAGTGGGCTGGAAGAACCTGGCCTAGGTGACAGATTTGAGATGAAACACTGAAGAATTTGGGACAAAGCAAAGTTCTTACCCACATAGTGTATAACAATTTTACAAATTTAAACAACATAGAAAAAAAAATATCTCCTTGACACTCAAAAGTGCTATTTTTACTTATGTGGATATTTGGCCTTCTTCTCCTTAACAGGCCTCAGATTCAGCATATAAAATAACTGCTGGTTCTCATGAGCTTTAATCAATTTATTTATATAAGATCAGAACAGAGTGGGCTGCTGTAGTAGGTGCCTAGTGACATAACTCACACCAACACTGCCTGTGCTACAAGGAAACAGAAAAGCAAAACAATACAACCAGCAAGAAAGGCAAAGGGATTTACTTCTCTGTTTTATTGGCAAAACAAAGTCTGACCATAAACAAAAGAGCACATTGCTTCACTTTCTTACTGTTAACATCAAGTTATTCTAACTAATTATAAAGCACATCACTCCATTCCATGATGTACCTTATGCTTTCACTGAGTTTATGACATACACACAGACTTTCTTTGATATTTAGGCTCTTAGCTTAGAAATATCCAGGGAGGACACCAAATTTTTGAGTATAAGAAATTCACCTATCAAGACTATAAATCCAGAGACACACAAAATATCAGTAGCAACTCACTATTACCTGCATTACACTGTTCTCTCTTTCCTGATACTGACTATGCCTGTACACACCAATTTACAGTGGTTACCTTAAGCAACTCCAGAGGGTCAGGAGAAAAAACACAGAGCCTAATTATTGTTCCTTCTCCTAATCATAATATAAAATAGTATCTCTAAAACAATTTCTTTTCATGGTATCAAACCAAAAATGGAAATGCAAACCAAAAACCAAGAACAATTTTGTCTTTGAGGAAGACCTGTGCTGAATAAGAATCAAGAGAATTTAGAATATAAACTCAACAATTAACACTGATTCACTGTATGACCTTGAACAACATACTCCATTTCCTACTGTTTCCAACTCCTCACTGTTTTAAGTACAAGAGCTTAAGTGTGCATGGTATTTTGCACCTAATTGAGCTATGCTGGGTGCAGAAGAACTGCAATCTGCATGTCACCAATGACATATGCAGCTGGGTACAGCAATATAAAGGACAGAGTGCTCTCACAAAGTATAAGATGAATTTCTGCTGTCACAAAACTATGCATCTTACCTATCATCACTCTGCATTTTACATCACAGTCCATTAGCCATATTTTGCAACAAGGCCTAATCTCACATGACATGAAGTCCTTCTGGGAAACAGACTTGGATTCTGTAATGCCTGAAACCAAATGAGCCCAGAACTGAATTAAGAAATCTGGTTTATTTAATACCAAATGTTTGTCCCTAGTGTTCTCTAGAGCCACCTACTGGAAATACTTCTCCAATCTTGATGGCATGGCTAGGGCAATGACATAACAATGTGGTTTCCTTTGACGCAAAAAATGACAGCAGACATTCCACTTGCATGTATGTCATGGGTTGCAGTGTAAGATATAACCAGGGGTGTCTTATTCTATTACCATCAGTTGGAACTGGGATGGGGGGTAGTGATGTGATCTTCTGTTGATAAGCCAGATGATAAGAAACTATCAAGAGCAGTTTCCTTATCTCTTCCACAACCCATCCTCCCTCCAGAGATAAGGTCTTCTGCTAATGGGCCATTAAGTCCACTGATAAGCTTCCATCATCCCATTTGGAAATGCTCCAGCCAGGGGGAGGAACCAAGCCCCTCTACCTAGATAAAAAACCTGAGACTTGGAACACCAAGAGAGCCTTTTCCACTGGACTCCCAGAGGAAGAACAGGCCCATCCATCACTGGACCTTCAGCAGAGGGTTGCACTTTTTCTCCAGGACCACTGCTTCAACAGAGCCACAACTGCTACTCCAGGAGGACTGCAGTCACCATTGTAAGTAGACTGCTGCCAACACCCTGACCAACAGGGTGTCAGGTTATATTCTGACTTCGTCAGTGGTTTTCTTATTGCATGTATTTTGTTTCCTTTTTATTTTATTTTCCCTTTTTCTAATAAATTGTATTTCTGACTTGGGGTGTCCCACTGGTTTTGCTTCTCAAACCAGAACAATGTATAATTATTACTAATTTTCACAGAAGAAAAAAAAAGCAGCAAAATTTTCCTATTTGAATTTTTAATTTGAAGGATTAAAAGTAAAACAGCATACACATTGAGGCTGCACAGACAAAACACAGCAGTTACAAACACTGGAGTAATAAGAGGGAAATTCAGTTTTCAGGCTGATGCGCAACTCCTTTCTTTATAAATGCAAGTGAGATGCTTGTTAAAAGCCAGACTGCTTCCATAACTGCAAAGCAAAAAATCTTTCCATTCTCTATGTTTTATATGTTTCATGCAATGTCAATAAACTGTTAAGTCGGAAAGCACTGTGGAGTAAGCCAACCTAATATCAACTAGTCTGGCATTAACACTACTACACTGCAGATCAGTCTGGCCTTCTTTGAGAAACTAACTATTAATGCAAAGTAAAATATCAATTGGCTTTTGGACTTCTGGTGACAGAAGTCAATTAAGGCCTTTTTACACACACAAGAATGGCAGAATACGTTAATAATTCTGATATCAAGCCTCACTCAAAAAAACCAATGCCAATTTCCATGGTCTTGACAAATACACTGTGCATTTTAAGTGTTTAATCACAACCGGAAATAATGCTAACCTTCCATTTTTCCTTATTTTAAGGAAGGTGTTCCTTAAAAATTATTTTTAATAAAGAGGACAAAGAAAATAAATATAAGTGTATTTCTTGAGATGAATGAAAGGTAAGGAAACACTGATGACACATTGCACAAATGACTGTGAGAGAATAAACATTTTCGAAAACAGAAAAGTATTGCGGCGTTCCGCCGGGTCTGGGCTATCCCCGGCGGGCTGCCACGGGCCTGGATAGCGCAGTCCTGTTCAGCACTGCCTGTCCCAGTTCCCAAGCAGCTCCCAGCCCAGGCTACCTTAGCAAGCTCAAGTGATATCAGCTCTCGGTAATTATCAGCTCATTGGTGATTTCAGCCTGTAGCTTGCTAGGTGCCGCAGGCAGACGCAGGGAGAGAGAGGAGAAGCGCTGTGTGAAGTTCCACAGTGATGTCCTTTATTGGTTTACTCTGCGAAGGGGATCAGTGACAGCTCTTCTGCCAGACTGGACAGAAGTAGGGGTTTTTATAGGGTTTTGGAAATTGTCCAATGGTAAGGGTCAAGGCGAATATGACCTATAGGCTTACAGGGAGATAAGCGAGGGTCTGGAGGCAGAACAGGGGCCTCTCTGGTCAGTCATGATGGCAAAGCATTTCCTATCTCAGGCTGCTGACCGCCAGGGAGGCCTTGCAGGCCCTGTGCCTGCAACAGAAGAGTGCTGTGCAATCTATCAATGTTAAATCAGACTACAGAAAAGAACAGAAAAAGTACCTGCATAAGACATTAAAAAACTATATTTTTGTGAAAGGATTAGAGCAGATAATTAACACATCAGAATTCATAATTTATACATACATTATACATAAACTAAAAACTGAATTAACCTTCTCCTCTTTTTTCAAAGTCAATTAAGTCTGGGTTTGTAGTTCTAAACAGAAGATTGCATATTAACAATATGCAAAATTGAAAAAATGCCAAAATTTTACCTCCCCAACTTCCTTTTGGAAAGTCAGCGTCATCTGTGTCCTGCCGTAAATAAAAGGTCCATCTCTTTTTGAAACATTCTCAAGCCACTTGATGATTAGAGGGGTTGAAACACTGAAGGGCAGATTCCCAATTATATGTATATCTGGTGGTTCTGTTGACATTTGACAGAAGAAAAACAGCTGTGAAAAAGTTTTGGGTAAGATTTTGCCAAGAAATAAAACACAAGAGAGATACATGCCTATCAACCTAGACTTAAAATATGGAAACAATTTTTTTATCATGCCACACCAAAATGATACCTGTCCATTTATACTCATCTTACACTGACAAAACCGTGTTACTATTCTCAGTATTTACTTGGAAAAAAGTGGTTAGGTCTGGTTCTCATTTACATTTGAACAAAAAAATATGGAAACAATGATTTTCAGTAAAAAATGAGTAAATTTTTGATGAGTAAATTCCAGCTGAGCTACTCTAGAAGGGCAAAACCACAACAGCGTTCCTGTGATTTCAAATGATGACTATTAGATACAGGGTAAATAGCCATACACATACTTCTGTCCAACACATTCTCCCAGAGGCATTTTAGAGTCATAACAACCCTTAAAACAACCACCTAACTCACACTGGACAAGAGCTGTCCTTCTGTATAGAGTCCTCCGAAATCAAAAGGTGTTAAAGTACAAGACTTAGCAATAAGAAGTGGTACCTGTTTTTCAGTTATGCATTATATCAGTATCTGTGTGTGTTGTACAACACAACACAGGGATTTCAGTAGCAGGGACCCTTATGTCTAAGCAGGAGTGCAACAGAAGTGAGCAAAACCCAAAAGCCAGTGTGCTGCTTCTTAGATATGACAATGTTTAATAACATGAATAAGAGATGACAATATCAAATTCAAGCTGTTTTTCTGGCACACATTACTTATTATGCACTTTTTAGGCTGTGATATTTCTACTCTATCTGTGGTATTACACATTTATCAGAGATGGTGGTTTTTGAAACCCACCAGCTTTTGGGATTTTCATATGGCAATAACACAGAAGAAATGTATCTTGCCTCTAATAGGTCAGCTCAAAACCTAACAGTGACTCTATGTTCAAGAAAGGTGAATTTTTAAAACTGCACTACACTCTCACACATACATTTTATCATAGTTTGTTCTGTAAAGCACTTACCTTTTGCAATGAGGCAAATACAACATACAATTTTTCTAGGTGAACATGATGTGCCATAGTCTCTTATGTCCTAAGTCAGAAAGCACCTTACTGCTCTTCTGGCATTGCAAAGAATGAGTTTACCTTATATTAACAAATTTGGAAAGGGGACTGGGAGGTTGTATCTGATTTATCTAATAGTATTATTTGTTTTGAAAGGGAAGTGAAATAGTGTCCTATTGCAACCTCAGGCTTTTAAAAAAAAAGCAAAAAAACCCACAATCCTGATGAGATTCTACTTTTGCCAAAGATATCCAGCTGAAACCAAGTAATGAGAAACCTAAATTTTTGAAGGCAAATTTTCTAAAAGTTTCATAGCAAGTTACAGAAATTTCTTAAGTGAAACAGCAGCAGTGGTGATTCCTGACTTCTTCAAAAAGAGGAAAAAGCCAGAAGTACACCGTTTAATCTCCTTTCATGCTTTCCAGATGTCATTACAGTACAGTCAAGACACCTGAAGGTTAATAACTGCAAAGCTCTTCGCTTTAAACTAAGGTCAAAATCACACAAATTTCACTGTTTGTATTAGAAAAGGAAGAGAGTTCTCTGTTTTCTCCAGGGAAAAAAATAAACAGTTGTCTCTTTATCTTCAACATGTACCAGAAGAGAGTAACACCTGCACTGAGTGAACTTGAATTTTTATCACTATTTAAGACAAACTCAAAAGCTCTAAAAAATTAAGTAAACCAAATGCAAATACTAACCATCCTCCCAGTTCTTTTTTAGGTGCTTTGGAAAAGCCTTCTCCATCTTATAAGTCAGGATATCTCCATGAACGATGCGTACTTTTCCTGGAGCTGCTTCAGATAGCATCTGTTTATAAACAAGCAAGCAGAATCCACAGTGAGTGTCAACCAAACTGATTTCCAGTCTCAGCCACTGCAGGAATCCAACCATTGCTATATATTTATCTTCAATATACAACAAAGCACAGTAGGAGTTAAAACTTAGAACACTTAGAATACTCAGTAGGTATTTATTTTCAAAAAGCAAACACTAGATGTAGATTAATGTGTGATTCTGTAAATACTTAACTATTCACACATGTAGAATTCTTAATAGAGAATTCAAACTTGAAAGGACTGCTAAGAGTCTCTTCAACAACAACAATTAACAAGTCCCAGGCCACTAGCAGGACCTCACCTGATTTAAATTATAATGCAAGCAGGAGGTTTTGAAAGGTTTTTAGATCAATTACTTATGAAAACAAGGGCTCATGTTGTTTATTCTGTTTCCCCACAGCTTTAGGGCCTATTATCCAATTGCAGCCATATGTGATACAAGGCTGCAGAAATACTAATTTTTCCTTTTACATGAAAAATGTGGAAGAGATTCTCCTAATATTCCCTGTAGTAGTCTACACTTGTACCATTAAAAAAAACAAGGAATCCACATCTTAAAAGATGGAATGAGTAACTAGCAGGAGGGAAGATCTCAATAATTTCTGTCTTCCTAGACATTACAAAATCATCTCCATTGTCAGCTTCTGCAGCCCACTTGCTCAACTTATCTAATATTTAATAAAGGCTGATATGCAAACTCAGCGCTGGCTGGAGTTTGACAACCAATTCTTTCATTTCTGGTGTCAGTTCCCATAATCAAATTTAGTTAAGCTTTTTTACTGTTGTACTAATCTTTTCTCTTACACTATGAAACTATGCACAAACAGCACAATTCAAAAGCAGTGGAGACTTTTCAAAGATGACATCTGGGGATATTTATTGATCCTGTAAGAGAATAATGAGAAATGGCATAAAGAACAATTTTGCTTTTGCACAGAAATCCAAATCCATAAACAATTAAGTGCCAGTGGCCTAACTGTCAAAATAAACTGTTCATCACTGTTGGTCCCATTTTCAATCTGAATGATGTTTATATGCACAGGGGCACAAAGAGCTTTCACAATTCTCTGCGCCAAAGGAAAATACTGCTTTCTCCTACTGTTCACAAAAAGCTGTCATGAATTTTTTTTGAGTAAAAGTTTGTGGAGTTTTTAATTATCAAAAAAGCGAAGTTTTATGTAGAGCAATAAAAGCTTAACAAAAAACTAAGTAGTCCTACACATCTGAAGTGCAATTATTTCCAAATAGAAAAAATAAAACTAACCTCAACTCCAAACCACTTAATGGACTTTTCAGTACTACACTAGCAATTATATGACATACAAATTCACTAATCTGCCATGGTTTGTCAAACCTTTCCTTGAAGCTGTTATAAATGCTCTAACAGGATTATACTGAAAGATAATGTAAGATTAATAAAGTTAGAAAATAGTGTCATTAGCTAATAACAGTTTTCTTATCAAGATTGAGTTTAGGGGCTGCTGAGTAACACACTTTATGTAACTGAGAATTGCATTTAACTTGTGACCAGAAAATAATTGTCTTATATTTCTAATTTGAAATAAAGACTTGGAAACCCAGTGAAGCTTTTTTCATTTCAAAGGAAAATGTGTGCAGCTAACACAGCTCCAGGAGCTGCTGTGCATCAAGGACACCAGCCAAGAGTGTTCCATCATACAGACACTCTCATTCTTCACACACAACCAAAAGGGCACAAAGGAGCACAAGGGGCATAGTTTAAAACATGAAATGGTGTTCCTAGAATAATTTTATATTCAATACATTCTCTTGCTCCCTTTCTCTCTTTATCAATCTTTCCAGCCTAAAAAACTGTTAGGGCATATGGCATAGAGAGGTTGGGATTCTTTAAGACTGAGACAGAATTAACAGACACTCAGCTTGTGTAAACTTTAACTCAGTACACATATGTTCTTCACTGTACTTCAGTTCTGCAGTAAAGAATATCGTCACTTCAGTTTTGTGAGAGACCACAACTTGAAAAACAGTTAATGAAAAATGCTGTATGCTTTACATCAACAATTTTAAAAGTATCTAAGAGACACTTTTAAGAAATAGTACTCAGTTGCTATTTTCATCTCTGACATTTTCCCTTATTCAAATCTCAACCATTTTATGAGCATGAGTTTTGACAGTTTGCTTGGGAAACCAGAAAAATTATTGCAACCCACATTATCAGAAAAGAAAGATTCACTGTTTTGTATCTTCTTATTTGTATGGAAAAAAAGCAGTATCAAATTGAACACTAATGGCTGCAACACATTTCTTGCTCATTCACATCCACTGTTACTGAGTTATACCCCCTCTACGTTCAATAACCTCATTTAGACATTAACTTCTACTCTGAGGAGACTGGCAATTAAAAATAATGACTAACATTATGTCACTTGAACACTAAAGATAATTACATACCAAAAGCTCATTTTAGATGTTGAGAAATATACTTTTATTCAGATAAATCTGCTGCAGTGGGCGCATTTTGGAAGATCAGAAAAAAAACCAAAAAACATTCAAATACTTAAAAAGCCCTCTTAACTAAAACAAGTGTCATTTAACCTCAAATTCTCTCCAGTTCCAAATCAGTTCTCAAAATCTAAAACAAAAGTGCTGATTGCCCCCACTCAAGTGAAAACACAGTTTCACATTTCATGAGACGAAGATGGTGTATTATACTTTATTAATGGCTAACCCCAAAAAGACATAATTACATGCACATTCAAGTTTCAGGATATGAGCTGTTTCACTCATACCTTACATAATTTTTATCATATAAAGAGATAGTAGCAGTTCTCAAGTGAACTACCATTTATCTTCACTGCTGATTTACTGAAAAAGACACAGTGCAATTTAAGGAAAGCCGTTTGAATTGCTCTAATCTGAGATAAGAAAACAGTCAAATTTTAAGATTTTTGGATTCTGTTTTTCTTGCCAGATTTATACAACCAAATTCCATAAACATCCAGAAACACAAGTAAATAGCATTTGAAAATGCCACAATGACTTGTGAGCTTATACCAACTTCAAAAGAAAGGAAGAAAAGCTTATGACTGTTTTTTTGAAAATGTAAAATGGATGCTTGCTTTATTCTTCTCTACCTGGATGTTAACCCACATTGACTGTATTAACTGGAGATATGCCCTCCTAATTTCAGAAAGCATAATTATTAGGATTAAAATGAAATATTAATTCATAAGGACACTCCATACATAAGGACATTACATTCAGCCTTCACATTATGATTTCACCAGCATGATGAAATGCACCTGAAATGTCAGCCTGAAAAAAAACCCACAAGCCTTGGCAGTAACTCAGTTGCACGATAAGGTCCTGAAAGGCCTATGAGAAAGCAGGAACAATGCATCGTGATACTGTGTATCTTTATCTTCAAACAAATTATAGCTCTGGTTTCTGCCACAGAACCAAACCTATTTTCAGTGCTGAGATTCCAACAAGACACCTGGAATCTCTCTAAGTTCTCAGAATGTTCTTATTCAATGCTGTGGTTACATGTACACAAATTATTCTCCAGTTGGTACCTGCAATCCTGGAATAAATCGAGCATCTTTTTCAATTAAAAGGAGTTGTTCAACACCAGCACTGAGAATGGATCTGGTAATTCCTCCTGGCCCAGGGCCCACTTCGCAAACATGGGCATTTTTCAGCTCACCAGCCTGTTTCACTATCTTGTCTGCAAGACACAAAGAACACACTAAGCCTTTATTTTCCAGGAGATTCAGCTCTCCAAGATAGCCTCATTGTTTACTGTTACACAAGCACAAGCATGCTTATCTCAGAATAGACATAAACAGTGACACAGCCCAGTTAAATCATCACACACCCGCCAGACTGCACAGAATTCAGATTTGTTCCATTCTACAAGATATACTGAGATATTTTTAAAAAAGCTATTTTTAGTTTTATGTCTTTAGTATTTATTGTGCTCATTAGAGAATCAAATAAAAAGAGAATACCACTCATCTGTACACTACCAGTACTACTGTGCTGCAAGCAAGCACTTGTGTCTGATATCCTAAAGTCTCACTACTTGTCCTTATAAAGGTATTTCACTACAGCACCTCTATTTCAAGGCAATATGAGAATTAAGATACAGTAAAGCTCTATGAAGATTACATTATGTACAGAGCAATTTTATGAGGGAGAAACTGGACTAAATGAAGAGCTGGAATACAGGCAACTGGTAGCTATAGAAAACGAGGCAGTTGAAAAGTGAGGAAGGAATACCCATAAGTAAGTGAAATGATACAACATTAGAAAGTATTATAGACACTGAAGAAGACAGATTAGGGACTAGAAAAATTAGCTAATGAAATGAAGGGATTCTTGGGAAGCATGGAGAGAAGATACTGACAGAAATTATGCTGCTCACTCCATGATCTCTTATGTATGCAACAAAAAGTATTTGAAGACCTGTCTACTTGTAAAGTTTTACTAATGGCATGCTGACATTTTTATTCCAGGGTAGGAGTCTGGTTGTTCAGGAAGTGGAACTGAGCTTCATGTTTTGAATTTTTATCAACCTGAATCGTCAAACGAAATCAAATCATCAGCTACGTGAAACTGCACTGCATTTCTAAATGCAAATTCCAGCCACCAGTGAAGACACCCACCCCTGACTGACAGAACAGTGCCAGCTTTGTCACCCACTGCTGACACAAAGCTGGAAAAAAATTAATTGTTCAGAACAATGCAACTGGTTAAAAAAAGCTACATTTCTGATAAACTGAGACAAATGACCCTCCTATCTACAGCACACAGCAAACTCTAAACTACATGTGTTACAGACTTTCTTTGATAGAGAATAATCTGAAAAAAATTCTAATTGTTAAGTCAAACTTATAAACCAAAACAGTACCCAAATGATACAAGCACTACTTTGGTTTAGATTTTTAGGAATATAGTTTTAGAAGATATCTTTATTATAAAGGTTTACCACTGAGCTGCCATTACTCTGACAAACACTATTATGCAAACATCATCTCCTTAGCTATACTCTGGCTTCTGACAAAAACTGGGACACATGTCCTATGTTAGCTACAAATATTAGAATAAAATATTTAACCTGTCAATCGCAAATCCAGTAGAAAGTTCTGGGAAAGCTGTTTCAGTGCTTTAAGGCGAAAGAGTTTAATAATCTCTCCAATAGTTGGCAGGGGAGGCAGACGGAAAGCTGCCACCTTTCCTGGAGCAGCCATAAGACAGAACTCTCATTCCTTCCTCCTAGAGAGACACCGAAAAGATTATTCTATTACAGACAACGACTTAAATTAATATTAAAACTCTACTAAGATTACAAACCAAGGCGTGATTTACAAATCATTATAGGAGGACTAAACTCCAAACATCACTACTTTGACTTCTGGATGCAGTGTTTATGCCAGGCACGAATTCGGGGTATTTGTGCAAGTCCCATTTGCAGATCTGCCAAAGCCTCAGGTAAAACAAAGCCCTCTCGCAATTACTTGATGTCAATCTTTCATGACTTTAGAGAAGAGTCACCAGGCAGAATGACTGCACGGCACCATGTAAAGACAGAACACATTTAATCCACGTGTCCCTAAGAAAGGCCGGAACAGCTCCGCCCGCTACCCGCGCGTGCTCCTGGCGGCGCCGCCCGACTGCGCAGGCGCACACGCCGTCAGCGCGGCTGGNGGGCAGCGGCGACGCACCGGGCTGGGCCAGGCCAGGAGCGGCCCGCCACCGCCGCACGCGCTTTCTCTCTCCCCGGCTCTCCCAGCGGAAAGGGACGCTCGGAGCGGTGTCCCGGCGGCGCCGCGGCTCCTCACGGGGCGCAGCGGGCGCCAACCCGGAAGAGAAAGGGGCGCGGCGCTGCGCATGCGGCTGTCCCAGTGCCTTACCTGGCTGTGCGCGCCTCCGCTGTGCGCATGCGCGGTGGGAGCCGGGGACGGGCTGTGCGCTGTGGGGGAGCCGGAAATTAGCAGTGGAGAAGCGGATTTAATAATAGTGTTCTTATGCGTAATTGCATTATGTAAGTGCGTGTGCTTACATATACTTGCAGGTATATTTTTATCTAGGGATGCATTCTTAAGGCATTTTCTTGTTTCGCCCTGAGATATCCTGGTGCCACTAAAAGCCATTTTGGCAGAGTATTTCTGCAATATCTTCTGTCACAGTGGATTAAGGAAGTTCCCTTCTCCACAGCACTTTTAAACAAGTATTTGATTTTAAGGTTCTTTTTCAATTTTGCCTGTAATGTTCTGTGTTATTGTGACCTCTAACAATGTTAAGAAGATATTTCCTGGAAGCTAGACTGTTACTAAAAAGTCAGAGGTATTAAAGGATATTACTAGGTAGATGCAAAGAAATAAGGACATTAAAGGAGTTGCAAAACATAATTTCTCACTCGGGAGTAATAATGGGAGTAATTCTAAATAGTTTTCTACATTAGGCATAGCTTCTACCACCAGTAGTGTACTCCAGTTCAATAATAACAGCAGATGCTGTAATGCATATTAGTGTTGTCCTGTGAAGAAGTAAATGGAGGAAGACTGATACACAGTATTTGCATTAATATCTCTTCACAGCTGTGGGTTCAGTATTGAGACCAATCAGGTTTCTTATAGTTGAAACCTGTGTATGTGAGATAAATAATACATGTATACAGACCTGGGAAAAGGCCAGGTGGTGTCAATAGGAGAGAGAATATAATAGGAGGAACCACATTTACAGAAAAGTTAAAATGGATCTTATTACTCAGTCATTAAATATATAGGGAACTTTGCAACTGGTGTCAGTAAGAAAAGAACTTGGCCTAGGGTTTATTTGCATACAGTGGAATATTGGAGTAAACTCTCATCGTCCTAGTCTTATCTGAAACACTGAAATTTTGAGCCTTTGAGGTATAAAGTATCCTTTTTAATGCATATTTGAACTTAAAGTCATTACAAATTAAATATAAAATGTAAGCTCCACCTGTTGGTGAAAATGTGGGATTTCAAATTATATTTGCTACTAGCCCTATGATAGTATCCCAGTTCCAAAACGGCTTTACAAGAAATTCATATAATGGTGATTTTTCTGTTTGAGAAATTTGAAGGAATATGGGCTGAATCTCAGGAGAAGCAAGTATGAAAATGGCATGGGATCAGTCAGCTTTATGACCAGCTGAGGCATCCAGGCTATTTTAGCTCTCAAGCAAAAAAAAAGATGCCAATTTAAGTTTTTCTGTATGTAAAAATGTCACGTCAGAACATTGTTTTAGTTATTTAGACTATTTAGAATGCACTTTGTACTTCATTGTCACCAAGGCTGAACTTTTTTGATGTCACAGCCTCAAATCTCCTCAGTCTTTGTATACAGGTATTGTTCTCACATAGTTAAAAGTACACACTTTTTCTTGATTCGATGCACATGGATAAAAGTTTCTAGGTTATTTCATGTGGTCATCACTCTTACTGTATTAACAAGCTATAATAGATGTATAATTAAATAGTTGAATGAAATCCAGTAATCTTTGTTAGTACTTCCACCTGTAGAAACTTTTTGGTAGAAAGATTGCTTGCTAAAATAACAATTCCAGTTTATGGCTGAAATGTTTTCAGACCACATTGTTGACCATTGTAACATTGGATCAGTCAGACTTCTGCAAGGAATCTTTTGTGTGCAATCATTGTATTTTATGCACTGTTGTTATTAGTATTATTGCTGTTACGGTTTGTTTTCCATATTTAATTGCTGATTATCTCAAAACATAATCTTTGCCCTTTGTCCCTTTCTTATTGGAGGAGGGTGGGGGCAATGGAAATGGCTGATCTGAGCTTTATTTCCAGCTGATTTTAAACCACAACAACTGGACATTTCTAGATGGTGTCTCCAACTAAGTCTTGCATATTCTGCAAGAGGAAAAATGAGCCTTCCAAGCTTTCATCTGCTTATTCTGCTTATTGCATCCCTTTCATGCAAGTTAGGTAAGGCCTGCAGGAAGAGAACTTCCTTCTTATGGTCCTAACAAAGTTCACAGAAGAGATGTGAGAGAAGGAAGCTGGAAGGAATTTTTCCATTCCATTTTTCCATTCCTGTGAATGCCTGCCACACACCCTGGGACTCTCCAGTCTCTTTGTCCTTTGATGTGCTGGAGTTGTGCCCAGAAGATATTTCTGATTATTTACCACCAAGGTACTCATGTAACAACAAGGGATTATGAGCACCACAATCAAGGCAGTCCTTAAATATGCAGAAAGAGGATGGAATATTAAGAGCACTTGTATAAATAGCAATAATTAAACTTTAATGACCTCCCAGACTTTGGACAACTCCATTTTTATACTGGAACCTGGCCCAAGGATCTACTAGAGAAGTTCTTAATCTATTTTCTTTCATTTCTCCAGGGTGAGAGCAGTTGGAAAAAAATCATAAACAAAATAATGCAGAATTTTGGAGTGCTGAACAAATATTTTATTTTGGGAATGGCAGCAATCCACCATCTGCTTATTTCATCATTCAATTGTGTCTTTACCTTACATGCAGAGCCTGCTAATTTCGAAGCCAATGAAACATTCAGCACACATTCCACAGATCGGGTGGATGCCAGAGAAAGCTAAACTGCGCATCTGAAGAAGCTCAGGGTTGGGTTCTGAGATCATTTTGCAGAGACACCATCATGGGATCGGTTGGAGTTCTTCTCTTGGCTACAGCTTCAGTTCAGGTTCACCTGCCAGCATTGCATGGGTTGAAACCAAAGCTGTGTCTGTAATGATGAAAAAGCTTGTTCACCAGTGGGAAGTTAATTTTACAGACTTGCTGAGCTCATTCATAGATACTAATTATTTACTGGTCCTATGTTCAGGTTTTTACAGTTTAACTCCCTCTAAAAGGAAGTACAGTCTTACTGAGCTAAATATTTTGTTGCTTGGGAATATTGTTAGTAGTTTTACATCGTGTTGTGAAAAACAGGATCCACACCATGCTCTTGAAATGCCACACTTCACTCAATTCTGAGACAGAAAAATCTATTTGAGAGTTATTCTACATCAAATTAAGGTAAATAAGATGAAAATCTTATTTATAATTTTTTAATATTTATAGTTATTTATATTATATAAATATAATAATATTTATAATTATTTATTTATAATGTAAATGCCCAGATTACATTGTAAAATGATAAGGAAATGTAACACCCAAAAGGGGTTAGAGACAGAAAATCTTGTATTTTCCACCCTGCTGGACGTATTTCCATACCACAAGGCCTCTATTCTTCAACTTTCTCTCAAAGACACTATTTGTCTTTGTTTTCTATTGTTTGTTAAGATAAAATGTTTATTTTTTCTGTTACACTACCTCATAAGGATCCTAAATAGATGATAGGAGCCCATTGCTCCAGGCACTGTACAAACAGACACAGTGACTGCACTCTCTCAGAAAGACTTTTGTGATCAAATAAAATATTGAAGAAAATAAATTAGCAAATGGGAAGAAGTTTAGGGAATATAACAGCAGGCAGATGTACATTTGTGTAGTCACAGTAATTTTAGAAGCCATGAGCTGCAAAAAAAGTACAAAACTGTTATGAAACCTCTTCAATATTAACTCTGTGCAGGCTCTATAATATGGATTCTTGCTGTTTGATAGTCAAGATGATACATTTTAGAGTCCCTGGTTTGAGCTATATGTTTTACTCACTTAAATACTTACACTCAATGTGAAATAAACCTGATTATTACTTCAGCTATTTTTTCTGATAGAGCCAAGTAATTCAGTTGTGGGTGAAATCTTCCTACTTATGCCAGCCCACCACTGCGGGTCTGTCAGGCCACATTTTGACCAGGAACAGTGTTTTTCTTCTTACCATTTCAATAATGCTGTGTAGCAAAAACTAAATACTCAAAGAATAAAGACTTCACGTTAACAAAAAATCTGGCAGAAATTTCTGTCCAGACTGCTGAGTTCTTTCCTAACATAACTCAGGAAGTACAAAGATCCATGGCTTTCTGTACTGTCATAGCAGATGGCTGAAAATCATTATATTTATTTTAAAGTATTAGAATTTCTTTTAATGCTCAATTCTTCTGATGTGCCTTTTTATTTGTGAGCCACTTAGCTCAGGTCACACTGTAAAGCTCTAGCTGTAGCCATCCACACTAGAAAGTTTATTTTTACTTGACAGTTTTGACTTTAACTTGATCATGCCGTTTTAGGTGCTAGGGCATTTATAAGAAATACCAGTTAATATAAATTTTGGGTTAAAATTTGAGGAATGTCAGGAATGAGGAGAATCAAGACTGCTCTCATTTACATTATCTGCTGGCTTCTGTAGAAATGGGGTTTTTCACATTTGTAAGTAGGACTTAAAACCACAGGCTCAGTACTACTAGCAGCTGCACTTTTCATCCATTTATCGTTGGGAATTTTAAAGCATTGTGAAACATTGGTATTTCAGTGAGCTTGGTCTTGTTCACCCAACACCCAAGTGTCTGTGTTGGAGAATGTTCCCTAGAGGATAATAGTTGTTTGAATCCTAATTAGGCACTCTGATGTTACAGTTTTAAGCATTAAGTATCCCCAAGTTAAAAATATGGAAATCTTGGTCACTTGCAACAGCTCCCACGAAGATATTCATTAGTAATACAACATATTACTTCAACTGGAACCCAGACTTTTGTACTCTGATTGTAGAAAATAAATACAAAATTACCTAAATCTTTGAGGAGAACACAGGTAGCTGTTCATCGCCACAACACTTTGCCCTCTGTGCCTCCTTTGCAATAGTTAATTATGGTCTTCTTAAACCCACCCATGGACTAGGAGTGGCACACACTGTATGTCCCCGACAAGGGGAGATCACAAAACAGGCTATGTCCCTGGGTTTTCCTTTCCTGCTGCCACATGTGTTTTGCAGGACAGTTAAAAAACATATGTTTACCTCTGGACCACTGAACAATCTGTTAGAATTGGATGAGGTCCTTGAACTCCTCCTTTTCCTTGCTTGTGTCAGGCAAGTGAGTTGCTGCCTGATCCCTCAGAAATAAGCAATACCCTTTATAGGTGCCTCATAGTTGTGGTGGATTGTTTATGCTCCCAGAAAATGTGACATGAAAAAAGATGATGGAGAGGAAACCTTTTAGCCTCAGTTCTCTAGTTTCTGTCATTCAAGTCCAGAGGTTTTGGGATTTGGGTCTGGGAGCTCGAGCATGAAAGGATTTCTGTCTTCAGTATGTGGGAAGGGGATTTATAAGACGCAGAAGGAAGAAACTTCGGGACATGAAGATTGGGCTAAGCTCTGTGACCACTGGGTGCCACTCTTGTTCCACAGCGAGTGAGCTGCTGTGTCTTTAACAAGTACCAAAAAGTTTACTGACTCGACTGAATGTCCTTATGTTGAGTCAGGTTGCCAGAATACGAATGCTATATATTCTGCCTAGAAGAAATAAAAAGCAGAAGTTCAATGATAGACACTTACAGTAAGCAAGAAAGGAAGATTCAGTAAGCAAAATCCAAGCAGTAAAACCTGGAAGTTCAGGTCTGCTGAATTTACCACTTGTATGGGTAGGTTGTTAGTCATAGTTGGGAGCTCCTAAGAAATCAATGTCAGAATTTGTATTTTCCTAAGGAAAGGGTGAAGAAACTGATTTAAAAATCTGTTTTTAAAATAAAAATTTAATTAACAGATTTTAAGTCAGCTTTTTGCATCTAATGCAGCTGGCAAAATAAAATGTTGTTCCTCTGTTTGAACCATAACCTATTTTTATCATCAGGGTGCTGTAAGAACCACAGCATTCTGATCTAAGGGGGCAGACAACCACCACTGCTTTAGTAGTGAGTAGAGTAAAGCTAACTGCAATGATTTCTCTGTCCAGCCTAAGAGAAGTGCTAAACAGAAATAAAAATCATCAGCAAGACATCGCTCCCCTAATCAACAGTGTGAGGTTTTTAAATAAATATATTTTTCTGAGGCTTCACCTGGCATAAATTGCTACAGTTCTGTTAAATTTGTAGTGACAGCACTGATTCCTAAAAGGTGTGAATACTCTTTAATTCTTTTATGTCTTGTTAGTTTGATTTGATTTTAAACCAGAATATTCTAATGTCTTTGAAAATGCAGCAGTGAACTGCTCACTTCCAGATACATTCTATCATACTGTGATCTGAAAATGGAGGTGGATTGAGACAGATTTCTTTCTGGCTCTTCACTTGTGGAATTCTTGTTTGAAATTTATTTGGAGCCACAGTTCCTCTTCGACTGCTGATGAATGAGTCTGTTTAGCCCTGTGTATTAAATAGGTAATATTCAATGTTGTATACAAAGCTTAGAATGGATTTTTGTACTGTAGTTACACCCAAAGGCCCCCAGCTGAACTCTAGCACATCAGTGTTGGGGGTTGGATCTGTTTCTTTTGTGTTTGTGGAATTTTTTCCTGGTGGTTTTGCTAGGTAACTAATTGCTGGGTACTTATGGGTGCTTGACTTAAACAAAAGGGGGCGGCAGGTTTCTCCTGGGGAACAGCAGGGAACAGGAGAGTTCCGTCTGAGGACACAGCTCCGAAAGGACGTGGGAGTACCAGAAGACCCTGCTTGTTTTTCCTGCNTTGTTTTGTTTCTCTCTTAGTGCTATTACATTTGTATTTTTCTTTGCTTTGTCTAATATTTCTAGTAAAGGACTGTTATTCCTACTCCCAGATCTTTGCCTGAGAGCCTCCAATTGCAAAATTATAATAATCTGAAGGAGCGGGTTTACATTCTCTATTCAAAGGGAAATTCCAGCTTTTTGCTGGCAGGTACCTGTCTTTCAAACCAGGACAATCAGAAATTGTACTAGTGCAGCAGAAGATGTGACCTCTGTCAGGAAAACCTTGGCACGTGAGTCCAAAAGAATAGGTGGAAGTGGATGTTGATGGATTAGGAGAATAAGAAGGTACAGAGTTAGCACTGGTCAGCATGGCAAGCTGTGGTCTCAGGAAGGCAGCTTTTTTCCTACAGAATCACAAAAGAAGGGTACAGTGACTGAACTCTGCTGATGCTTACAGGGAGGGCAGGGGGGAAGAAACATCAAGGTGCTTCTTTGAAACATGGGCTGCTCACATGAACCATGGACTCTCATAATAACTTAAGTTTCCAGGAAGCAGCCTCAGGAATATTTGTACAGAAGCAAGTGAATGTGAGAGTTTGTGGCGCATGTTGCAATATAAAAGATGAAGCAGTGGAAGATGTAAAGAGAGGAGGGATTAGGCAAAGCAAGAGAGAGGGAGATATGTGCTGAAGGATGGATATGACAAGTGGTGCAAGGAGGCATTTATAAAAGCCAGAGGGAAGGTTGTTTAGTTTCACAAAATATGAAGAGTTGAGAATTGGATGAGAATTTTAGCTATATTCGTGAAAAAGTGACTTAGAAATTTTGTAGAGATAGATCTTCAAAACAAGGGTTGGGGATGAGGCCCAATTAGATGCCCAAGGTGACAATGATAATCTGATTGTATGAGTAGATGGGAGCACAGTGATCAGAAAAAAGTATTGCTAGGAAAGAACATTTCAAGGAGTTTTTTGTCCAGGCCATGCCATCCCAGGCCTCATTCTGGCCTCGGAGGTTACACACACTGGAAGCTTTAGCTCTTGCTCCCCTCCTCTGCTAGAGTAAAGTGAATTGAGATTGGAAAGCACTTGCAAAAGACTCCATATATTTGATAGCAGAAAGAATTTGGAAAATGTTTGAAGGAAAGGAGGAGTTTACTGGGACTGAAGCTGTAAAATGAGGAGCATACGAAAGCTTGGATCTGGCTGTGATTTAGAAGGACAGCTGAGTATTGGAGAAGATCCAGCCAAGACTGAAGGTTTATTGCCCTAAGTACCTTGGAAACTTTGATTCTATGTCAAATAAAAGACCTTAAACAGGAATTAAAATCAGCAGGAGCCCAATACATGGTTTCACCTGGCTAAGTAGCTCACTGACTTGTAGCATCACGGTAGTGAACCAAGACATCATAAGAAGAGTGGAAATAGGACATCAGGAGACTTTGGGGTCTTATATGTGGTATAAGAGAGAAATGGAGACTAGTTTTGATTAAACCCACAGTAACTAGGCTGCACAGGGTCTAAATACCTTTGTAGATATTACTAAAGCCTGCAGTCAATTATGTGATACTGCTGGAAAATAAGTCTGTAGGGACTTGAGATCTCTGTGCAAGGACTCAGTTTGCAAGATGGTGTATCAAGATATATGTCTGAATATCAGTAATATCAAAGTACATCATCTGCAAGTTCCATCTAGTCATAGCAGCAGGATGTGGAAAAGATACAGCTGATATAGGGGCTAGAAAGGCATTTAATGTAACTTTTATTTTTCAGGAATAATACAGCTTGTCAATATCCATTCATTAACTCCAGGCTGTTTTTTTAATGACTATTTTCCATGTCTCCTGCATTTAATGAGTCCAAGCATCAGAGTGGGTCAAATTTAGCTACTTCATTTTTAGTACCTTTCTAGTAAACAGTACAAAATGCAGATGCTACTAGCTAAAACAATTGGTACTTTTCAAATATCTTGAATAAACTATATTCTGCAACTGTTTCTTAGTTGTCTTTGATAACTATCTCACAAAATGTTTTCTTACTCTTAGGCAGTGAGTATATGAGTTATTTCATATAGTTAGAACAGCACTCTGCTGACGTGGTTATAAGCACATCTGACAATGTCTTATCCTTAACCAGTCATTTGCTCTTTGAGAGCAGGTACACAAGCTTCCTCTTTGAGATCTATAATAGGTTTTCTCTGAGGAGTCATGTAGGTCCTCTGCCAAGACCCATATTTGAATTGCTACGGTTAGTTTGGACAGCACAACCTTGAATTTAACACGTCTTCCTTGTTTTCCCAAATTGCAGTAATAATCTTATCATGGCCCCATTTCCCCACTAAACAAATGACATTTCCAGCTTCTACAGTGATCTTGGTATCTCAAGTGAGACATGACAATTACTGACACTGGAGTGTTCTTTTTCATCAGAGAGCAAAAATCTTATTTTTGGTAAGTTGCTCAACACTGAATTACATCACCATTGAGAATACTGTGTAGGATGGAGGTTATTGGCAAAGGCTCCAGCTCTGTGCAACTTCTCTGTCAGACTGAGTAGAAATCAGATTACATTTTTACTTTTGGTCCCTGTTTTTTCTTTGCAGGTACCTAGTGCTACTTTATGTATAATAATGAAAAGGCAGAAACTAACATAAATGGCCCTGAGACTTGTAAAATTGCAAACAGGGAATACAGCAATGTCTTTATAATATCACAGAATCATTCAGGTTGAAAGGAAGTTGTTGAGATAATCTAGACCTGTGTTTCAGTTTGTGCCCATTTCCTCTTGTCCTGTCACAAGGATCCACTGAGAAGGGTCTGGATCTTGTTTTCTTCATTTTATCTCATCAGGTACTAAAGACATTGATAAGATCCGTCTGAGCCCTTCTTCTCCAGGTTCTTTTGGCCTGTTCCCTCATGCTCCAGATCAATAATTATTTTAGTGGTCCTGTGCTGGATTCATTCTGGTAAGTCTGTATCTTTCTCATTCTGGGTAGCACAGCCCTGGACTCAACACTCCAGGTGTGTCTCACTGGTGCTGAGGAGAGGGAAAGGATCACCTCCCTCAACCTGCTCTTCCAAATGCTGCCCCAGAGGCTATTGCAATTGAATGGTCATGTTTTAATTGAATCAAGATCTGGTGTTTGGAAGTTCTGATCATTCTGTGCTGTTCTCAGCACATCTACCTTTTACTGCGGATCCTATAGGGAGTAAACTGGAATCTGGTTTGCTAGTCGTCTGTAGAGTGAGCTAAGCAATGTGAACTAAGCTCTTGGAATTTTGCCCTGCTTCAGAAACACAGGTGGTTTCCAAGCCAACCTGAAGAGACTTCCAGCATACACCACTGTCCTCCATGCTGGACATGATTTTCATTGTTTTGAACTGGTAGGAGGAAAGTACATTTTCTTCTAGGCAGCTGCACAAGTGCACATAACTTTATTATTGGCTGATAACAGACAGGCTCTAGGTAGACTTTCTCAAGTCTAAACCTCCATGCATCAGGGTCACAGCAGTTATCGCCATCACCTTACCTGGTTTCAGTATCAGTGTCTCTTTGGCAACATGGTGGGACCCACAGCTGCATCCAATAAACATGCATTGGGTCTGTTACTCAGCTTTGGGAGTTCTGACTTGTCTGCTACCCATGTACTTCTGCTGTAGTTCTAGAAGCTCTCCATCAACCTTTGAGATACAGCTATTGGTAATCAACATGAGGATCCATAGACATTAGTTTTTGACTGCTGACAGCGAAATCAATTAAGGACCTTTCCCTTCTGCCAAGGTGGTCACCTCTCCTAAATCACTTCTGTTATCTACCATGATTCCCAGTGTGTACGGACAGAGAAGACTAGATCCAGCTCAGAAGGAGGGGCAGCCTAGAAGTTCAGGAAGGGTTGACAAACTTAAGAGCTCAAGACCTTAGGCTTTTGAGTCCTTTGGTTGTCTTGAAGCCCAAGCCAAATTCCTATCAATTTTCTGCATGTTATATATTTCTTCCAGAACTGAAGACATTGCCAGAAGCAAAGCTTTCCTTTGTGTGACACCAGTTAGAAAGCTATTTCAAAATCAATGATTCATCAGAGGAACACGTTTCTGAGTGAGCTGTACAAACTCCTGAGCTGCAATGATGATGATGTCCTGAATATGAGTCTGAAAAGAATGTTCCCTGCTTAAATTACCAGTAGACATCTGCATTCACTTTTCTACAGCCAGGCATGGCACCTCTATGCCCTGTGTTGTGCACAAAAAGAACTCACTCACTTCTGGTACATTTAGGGGCCTCAGACATCACTCTGAAACATCTGTAAAGGAACTGCTGCCATGTTAATATTCCCTCTCCTTGTGTGACATATCTGAGAAAGAAATATTGCTAGGGCCTAGTTTACAGCCTCCTGCAGCTCATCTTGCCCTACCACCCATTCTGCAATTGAGCAAGGCCTTGTTGTCTATGTTTGCTCCACTAAGGGACTGATCTTCATCTCTTCTGACTATGACAGAGGATTTCCAAAGCCATGCTGGTTTGAATCTCTTAAGCTGGTTCGGTTTGCATGTTACAACAAATGCCCACACCGGGAAGAAGACAATAACACAAGGCAGCTTAAGACTTCCAGCTACTCCTGGTAGAAGGAAGAGCTATGTTTCAATGAACAATGGTCTCTAGAAGTGCTGTGCTTCCTCTTGTACTTCTTCTGCCTCTCCCTTTCCTCTGACATGTTCCCAATTACAGTGTGCTGGTTCCAAACACCGCAAAAGCCCTCATGCCTTCGTCATGGCTTAGTATTGAAAATACTGATCTATATATGTCACATATTTATGTCACATGGATGCCTGCATCGCATTGAAAGTCAATGTGATTTAGTCTCTTAACTCAATTCCTTTTGAAATGTTACCTTTGATGATCCCATGCATTTGATGAAAAATCCAATCCTAAATATAATTTTGATGTAGTTGATAACCTAGACAACTAAATGTTACGATTTTCAGCAGCTGTAGCATCATTTAGAGACATTAGCAGATGTGGGTTTTATAGCCGTATTCATCTGATCATCTTCTCCCAGCCTAAACACACACTGAAATCTTACTTTTGTCTATTTCATAAAGCAAAGTATCCAAACAAGAGCATAGAGGAATGCAAATGAAACATAAAGGCTTGTGAAAGCACTGTCATGGACAATGTCCGAAGATAAAGTAATTTTGCTAAATGTGAAAATAACTTGTAAATACTGTAGATTCATAGTTATCTTAAGAATGGTCTATGCTTTTTCCTGCTCCTAAAGTGAAGGGTTCCGTCTAGTCTAGCCTTGGTTTTTATTTTAATATTTTCATATTTATATTCTTCCAGACGTCTGCACACAGAAATTATTCTGCTTAAAAAAATGGCATAGTTCACAGTGTCAGTGCTGTCTTTGGACTTTGATACTTGGATATTCAAGTCCTTTACTGAAGCAGCTATGTAAGACTGAGCTGACGAAAGTACCTTTTCTAGATCTAAACAGGGATATACAAAGAGTAACTCTGTGAAGATAATTAAAGGATGTTTTTTGCAGAAAGCACCTTTGCAATATAAAGTCATCCTGTATTTAAATATCTTAGGTAATCTCTGGGTTTAGGGAGATTTTTCTTTTAATTGTTCATTTTTCCCTTCCCATATCACAGTTTAATCATGTGCTCCATCCTTTTAAAGTGACTGGGTAGAATTTTAAGTGGCAGCATACTAAAAAAGTAATTCAGCTGTGAAGCTGCTGTAATTCTGATGGTTTGGGTTCAACCCTACATGCAAGCATTAATTAGCTTCAGTTCATGAAGCAGGCTTTCAATGACTGAATTTCTAGATTGATATTGTCTTTTAGAATAGTTTTCATTCCTCATCTTAACAGTATGCTCCAGTGCTTTGTGGTGCTGGCAGCTAGTGGAGTTGAACTTACACAGTAAGGTATGAATGACATTTGCCCCCCTCAAATTTATTTTATTAAAAGTGAATTTTGAAAATGCAGAGATCCCTTTCCTCTGATGAGCCTTGGATCTTTGTATGCTAGTTAACACCAATATAAAGAAATAGGAGAAAGTCAGCATAATAAAATGCCTTCTGTTCTGCTCTTCCCATCACAACTGCAAACGTTCATAAATGTTTTCTGATTACTTCTGCAGAGGGTGAAGTGTTCTAAATTCTTCCTGCCCTAGCATTAATATAATAGAAAATACTAGAGAATAGAATGAGAAGGAATGAATTTACTTTTGTAAATAGTATTATTGCAGACACAGCTTTAATAAACCTTTAAGTAGGGCAGTAACCAAATACAATAGTCTGGGTGACTATGGAGCCAATAAGTGAAGTGAAGACAACAAAGACTTCATATCTGGTTATGTTAGAATTTAATTTAAGCTGTTAATAGAGGATAGACATAAGAAATAACTGGGTACCCCTTTGCAATCTTGGAAAATTCATGAAGTACAGGCAAGGTGACAGAAATCAGAAAGCAAACAAATGTGCTGTTGCCTCAAAATGGTCATAAAGACATGAGTGCATCCCAAGAAGCTGAAGCAGAATGTTGCTTATTTACCTAGCTTTATTATTTTTATTGTATATTCTTGACAAGAATTGTTTAAAGAGGAGGTTCAGTATTTGAAAATTTTCTGATCTGCCCTACCTGAAAATGAAATCTTGCCTTTCCTGACAGTGAAATGCTATGCTGTCTGGTATTTAGCTGGATCCTGTTATGGGAGGCAACAAGCATTTCCTGTGTTCTTTGCTCAGAGTAAGATCAGGCTTGAGTCCAGCATCAGAATCTATCTTCAGATATTTAATAACATTTCTTTGTAATAACCCCAAACCTTGTTTCTGTTCTGATAAATTTTTTTGTTTGTTTTAGATCTCCTGTTTTAACACAAAAATCATTCATTGTCTGCCAGAGGATCTACTTTTCATGTGCATGCTTTATATCATAGATAGAATTCTAGGAATAAGAAAGTATGAATCATACTGGTCCTGAGAGTCAAAACACTTGCCTTTCAAACCATACTCCTCAAATAACAATAGAACAGAAAATAATTCAAATCAGTTTTGTGTTCATTCAGAAAGCTCACTGATACTTTTAAGGGTCATGTCAAATATATGTAATACAGTCTATAGGAGAGGGAGATTGCTGTAACAGTTCAAGCTATGATCTTTGTCGTGAAAGCCTGTTTAATCCTTGTCCTGACATTCTTTTGAGAGCTTGAGGCAAACCACTTAGCATTTCTGTGACTTAGTTCCTCAACAAAAACTGGAATAAATTTTCCACCTGACAATGACATTGTGAGAAAACATACATTCAAAGCGTTTTGAGCTCCACTTAGACTTTATTAATGGCTATCTACATGTATAGCAATAGGACAATCAGCATGTAGCAAAGCAATGGCTATTTCATTATAAACAAGTCAGACAGTTAAGAATAATTTTTTTTTTCTTTGAAGTTTAGTGTTCAATATTTGCAATACATCATTCAGCACTGGTATTGACTAACATCCAAATTCTACTGTCCTCATTTTGGCAAAAACTCTGGTTAATTTTGTTGTCTGGACTCTAAAGTTTTGATTCTGGAGAATGCTGAGCAAATACAGTTACAGTTTCTTTTAGTTTTGCTAAAAGCTCTTTCAGTTCAGCACCTCCCAGTAGCAGACCATTTTTAGAGCATTTCCAGGCTCCTTTATGAAAGCACAATGTTATAGAAGGATGATGGACTTGCTTAGATAGATGTTGGTTGGCCAGCATTTGTTATTATGCTTGATGTTTCTTACTATAGATACATCTTTGTAATGCCAAACACATAATGAAATAGTTGATGTACATTCCTGTCAGAGAAATTGTACTTGGGCATGTTTGTATTACACTAAGTCCAGTTCAGTCAAATCTATCTGTTTTCCCCATGATATGTATTTGAAGTAACTTCAGTGTTGACCAGTATCACAGCATACACTTGTTTGTTTCATCCTCAAAACTTTGATATTACATTCCAAGTTGTCCAACTGTGCCTTTTAACTATCGTCCTCTAGTGTGGTAAGGAATCTAAAAAAGGGTGATCTTAAATGGCTAACTCTGCATTGGTATGCATTCTGTATAGCCCTCTGAATTTTCTTAGCAGCACAAAAACTCAGAATATTACATGGACATTTTACTAATATTAATGAGAAAATAGTGGGCATTCTTCAATCGAAACATTTTTATCTAAATGTAATGTAATTGTATGGTAATGTATAATTAATGAATGTGATATGTTGCAGGTTGATTATGTGCCTGAGACCTTTTGAATTTGTCTTTCATTTTTTTAACCTTGATGAATTCCTAGAAACATGAGAACAAATACATTGTGCTTGTTGCAGTAAGAGGGAATTGTGTGTTTGGTATCTAAAGCAGATAGGTATCTGCAAATTTCCTGTGTGCATCCACACTGCAACTGCTGTGTGGTAGCTTGGGCTTGTGCACACATCCTTATCTTTGCTCACAAAGTCCCATTTAGTTCAATTTTTTTGACAGTAATGATTTCTATGAAGGTTTTTGCAGCCTTAGACAGCAGCAGGAGGAAAAATGTTCCTTTTGTGCAAAGAAGCTGTCTCAAGCACAGGAAGTTCAGCGTTTAAGGCTGTAATACTGGGGAATGGCTAGCAGTACACTGAAGACCACGAATTCTGGTCTCTTATTTGCCCCCTCTCCTCCTTATTTGCATATATCCACAGAATAAAATGCTCAGATCTGCATATTCATCGTTTGGCCAAAATAAAAGAAGATAAAAGCTCTCCCCAAGCCCACTTTTTTTTTTCCTTAATAAAAGCTGCAAGACCATTAAAAACTAGGCCTTTTATTAGAGTGGATAAGTGCAATTTTATCTGTGTACCTTAAGGCGAGCGTGATTGTAAGTTATCTTTCATATTCAGAATTACTGTACCAGAGAATTGGTCTCTAGACAAGTATCAAGACAGTCTGGTAGTGCAATAGCTGAATAATAGAGATCAGCCTTCAGGACCCAGCCTTGAGCCTGACATCAGTCCTCTGTGCATGAGCTTCAAAGGAAACCATATTTAGTCCTCTAGGATAGTAAAAAGATTGTTTGAAGTTAGTAAAGCACATGTGTAAGTATTGGCAGGCTCAGGGCTTTTATCCTCAATGAATACAAATGTCTTACCATGTTAGAAGTCATTATTGTTTAGAGATAATAGATGCAAATATTTGAAGCAGATAGCCTTTGAAAAAATATGCTGGTTTGAGTGGTTCGTTATACTATACAACTTTTGTTTCCTTCTGTGTATTCTGAAAGGATGCTAATATATCTTTTAAAGAGTTTAAGCTTTTTTTGTCCTTTCTTGCTTTTGAGAAAAAGTGTGTTTCCATGTCAACTAACACATTCATTCCCATATATTAAGACCCATTGTGTATTTGAGATTTTTTTCACTGCAAGATATGACTTGTTGAAGGACAAGTAGACTCCTGTTAAATAGACCTAACTCGTTAGAGTTTTAAAATGCAAATCATCAGCCCACTCTCATTTGAACATATTCAGTAACATGTAAGTAGACATTCTTGGTAAATGTGGCTGCAGCTTTAACGAAATGGACAACCAGTTTTATTCTGCAGAAATCAGAATTTCTCAGACAATTATGTGATCACACAGGAGGAGTCAGAGTTGCTGCTGCAGAACAGAGGATCTGACTGAGGTGGGAAAGCCTCAACTCAGCCAGGTTCCAGCACTAGGAAGGGTTAGGACAGGCAGTCCTTGACAGGGTGTCCTCCACCTCATAAGTGGTCACCAAGGTGACTTCACATGTGGTATGTGATTGCCTGAGAAGTGTCAGGAGACGCAATGAAGTATTGCACCTTCCAGCCCATCACCTGCTATGCTGCTTTGACCCTCAAAGGTTTGCATTCCTCATTACTTGGTTGACTATGCATGTTTCATTTAAGCTTTTCTTTGTATTTATAGAGTGAGCTGGGTAGAAGCATTGTCACTTTTTTTTTTTTCTTTTCTCTGTTCCTGAAGAAATTCAGGTAATTTTCCATCAAGGAAAAAAAGAAATCACTGAAATTGTTAACCAGTTGAGATTATAAATCTACCATATCATTTAGTTTATTACTTTTCTGAAGGCAACTAAGTTGCCTTTAAGGCAGTTCTTATAAAATCTCCTGCTAATCAGGAGCACTCAAACCTTTGAAAAGTTTGTCACTTTTTCGCAGTTAACAGTATTTCCACTAATCCATTTGATTACACCTAAAAGCAAGAAAGAAGCAGGAGAGTCCTTGTAATAGTGTTGATATGGCACAGACATCCTATGATGGATTTTCTGTTAAGAGTGGCAGTTTCTCTTCAATATTTTAGCGTAAACTAAGGAACAAATTTACTAAGATAATTTCTATTACATACGGCTTAGGAGAAGGGGGAGAGGAGGGAAAGCCAGAACATATAAGCCCATGCATTTCAATTTACAATTCCAAGTGAATAAACTTAAATTATCATAACAAAACTTCAATCATTATAATAGCACTCTTTTTATTGTAAGAGCCAAAGTAATTAATCTGTATATTTATGATCCTTGTCTATGATTAGTTTTCTGTCACAGGATGTGGTGAGTCTGGGCTGTTATGACTATATTTTATTTAATAATGTTTTCCTACACAGTGCTGAACACTTCCTGCTGAAGCAGCTGAATGGACAAATCCATGAAGATATCTTTCATTTTTTCTGACAGTGAATGATGTTTCCATATATAAACATAATAATAGAGTCGTTACATATGCACTCACATTATCATAGCTGCTGTGTGCTCAGTGTTATTCAAAACAAGGCAGGAAGCCAAATTTTCCTAGTTCCCATTTTGATTCAAATTGGATTTGTAATAAAGGGATTTTCATTCAACCTAAATGCAGTTTCATCCTCATCCAACAAACCTCCCCACTTTTTTGTTTTATTATTATTATTTTTCCTTTATTCTAGGTCACTCAGTCTTGATGCAAGAGAAATTCTCCTCTGGTGGTGATAACAGCAGTGCTACTCAGTGAACTATAACAAGGGCTCTAAATGCATCTCCTGTAGCATACCACAGTGATTTGCAAAAGTGGGAATAAATCAAAGCAGTGAAGAGATGCCATGTTGAGCCAGAAGCTAAATGTTACATCTTGTTGCATGAGGCTGGGGGGAGAACAGATCCTGTTTTTCTGGCAGCACAATATCTTTGTGCTTGTTACCTCTGATCCAACCCCATTAAGACAATCATTCAGAATCTGCAGGAAATTGTCACCTCTCTCTTTCATGCAATGGCAGCTGGTAGTGGTGCCTACCCACATTTCTCATTTCCTTCTAGATTTTCAACACACATTAAAAAAAAAGCTTAATTTATATTAGAAAATGTGTCAGCTTACCCTGAGGCTCAGTATGGGCACCAGGGGAAAAAATAAAAGATAAATGCCTCTAGGTGAACTGGCAGAGGCTCAAATTCTCTTCTCACTCTACTGCTAACACAGAATGCTCTGAATTAATAATTTCACAGAGGCAGGCATTTAAAAAAACTTCAACTATTTTAAAACAAAGATGCATTGCCCTAAACTTAACAATAATGCAACTGTATATTGTGGAACAATAGCAGTTCATATATACCATATGCCCTAGTAGAAGATGTATAAAACAATACTGGAGTCTTTTCTGTCATAATTTTATTGTTCTGTTTCTTTTGTCTGTACAGTTATGTCCCCTCTAGTGGGCATTTTTTGTCTGTGGGTAAGGATACATGCATAATGTCATCATCTGTTTGTCATTCAAATACTGACATACACAGGATGTTTTCTATCTCCCGTTTCTATCATGTGGCTGGATAAATGCAGTATGTGATCCTAGTGAACTGTTACACCTCAGTTCAACTCAAAGAGGGAGTGTTTTTACTCTCTGTGCTGGGATAGAGGGAAATTTTTTTTTCTCCCTTTTCTAGCTTATGGGAATGTTGTGTGATGGGGATGGAGTGGATGACCAGCAATCAAATGAGGAAGTGGCGGACTGGAGCAGCAAATAAAGTGTACAGGGTGATGTGAACAGGAGAGATGTCCCAACCGAAAAAACAGGCCAGAAGGGGTCTACTCCAGGGTATCCACACAAGCTAGAAATTGCTTACAGAAAAGCAGGGTGGGGAAAGATCTAACACCTCTTTTGGAAAACTCACATGACTGGATGCCTTTCTGAAGTGCATGTACACTAATACACATGGCATGGAGAGGACACAGGAGGAATTCAATGCCTAGAAGTTTCCCATGCAGTGTGGTCCTAGAGAGAAGAGGGGTCATGGGCAACTGGAGGGTTTTTGAGAATCACCTTCTGCAGGTTCAAATATGATCCCTTTTGCTGTGGACTAAGCCAGTAGGAGATCCATATGGTTGAACAAATCCCTCCTGACAGAACTGAGGCACAAAAGGAGGCATACAAGAGGTGGAAACAAGGACAGATGATGCAGGGAATACAGAGACAATGAGTGTGCAGGGATGGGGTCAGGAAAGCCAAAGCCCATTGGGAGTTAAATCTGATGAGGGAAGTGAAGGGCGAGAAGAAGAACACCTGTGCATGCATCAGTAGCAAAAGGAAGGCCAGGAAAATGTTTCTTTCCTGCTGGATGGGGTGGGGAACTTGGCGCCCAAGGCCATGGAGAAAGGTAGAGGTACTCTATTCCTTTTTTGCCTCAGTCTTTACAGATGAGGCTGACATTCAGAGATCCCTGGCTTCTCAGGCAAATGGGAAGATCTGAAAAAATTCATGCTTACCCTCAGTGAATGAAGATCAGGTTAGGGATATTTTAAACAAGTCCATGGAAACTGATGGGATGCATCCATAAGTGCTGAGGGAACTTGCCATTCTTTATTTTTGAATAGTCATGGTGATGGGAGAAGATTCCTGAGGAATGGAAGAATGCTAATGTCGCTCCTCTCTTCACAGAATCAGCTCGGAGCAAGAGGTTTGGAGTAGAAGCCAGGGGTGCCTTCCCACCTCAGACACTCTGTCATGAAACTTTCTTCCACAGTTTCAGTTGCATGTCTCATGAGATCCATTTGCTGAGTGCAAAAAAATTCTGGAGTTCCTGTAGCCTATTAAACCTAAGTACATATTAGTCCATGGGATACACAGACAGCATTCCCATGGAAACGTCAGGTTTAAATGGTGCATAGCTTGGTAGGGCAAAACAAATTTGCTCCTTTGGAATTTGACAGAGTGTATAGAAATAGTATTGCTGTGGCACAAAAGGTAATGTGGATATGGATGTGTGTGCAGTGGGAGTGTAAAATCAGAAAATCAGGAAGGAAATGCTTTCAATGGACATGATTTAAACAGCAGGGATGTATTGCCTGCAATCATACACAACAGCAAAGTACGGCTCTGAATGTCCATTTTACTCATGCCTTTTTCTTCAAAGGTTATGGTTTGTGTGTGTTTTCACACAGGCATAGGGGGATTCACAGTATCATTAAGTAAGCAATGAAAAGGCTAAGGAAGGGGTCCAAATCTTTAACTGGCATAGCATGGCATTTTTATGCTGAAGTCAGTACACCTATTTCAATTCGCAGCTCTTAATATCCAGCCTGAATGCTGCAGAATGAGTAGAGGATGGGAGAAAATGGAAAAAAAATACACAGTCTGGTAATATCTATTATATAGTTAAGAAGTACAGCCTATAAACTTTCTTTGTTATAGTGAAACTGAACTCCTCTTGGATCAACGGACGAATATGAGTTGCATGTCTTCTGCAGGATCTTAGAGAGAGCCTTGGGTCCACAGAAGAATACACCAATACTGTTGCTGGAATCACAAAAACAACAACAAACATGAGAGTATCAGGGGAAATGGATACACTGTACTTTTGGCTGCCTTCAGCTTTGCATCTTTTCAAATGGCTTTTTGAGAAATGCATTTGAAAAATCTTGTGTTATGGTATACTTTTGTTATGTACTTTATAATTAGTGTTGTTATATTAGAGTATAATAATTTTAATACTTTCATGTTTATTATGTCTTATTTATGTTATTTATTAGATTGCTATATTAGAGGTCACAAAATATTTTAAATTGTAACTCTGGTTTTGATCCTCATAGTTTTTTCAATCAGAAAGGCAAACATACTGCTTGCACTGAAAGTTTTAAGTGCTTTTTCTCCAGCTGAATTAATTTTTTGCTAAATGATTATACAAAATGCTCAGTTACTTCTAAGTTTTCTTTTCCTGTCCGTCCCCCCACCCCAGCCCCCCTGCCGCCTAGTCTAACACTTTTCTGCCCACAGAAAATGTTAAAATGGCTGATTGGATTGCAACATTTGCAAATTGGGACTTCTTATAAAATAAGAACATGACAAATGTAACAAGCAATTGCATTCCTATGTGCACGAGCCTGTAGGGAGCTGCTAACCTGGTTGCCTGCTAGAAACTGCCTAAAGGGTTTGCATCCACATACACTACACATACTGTTTTAAAATGTGTATGCAGACACAGATTCACACATGTGCTGTGCTGCTGGGGAAAGCTCAATCTGCAGAAATGCAGAGGAAGTGACAAGTGATAGAATGAGTTTAAAACGGTTTGCTCCTGTAAAGGAGGGGCTGTGGATATGATTTTAGTGCCCAAGCCATAGCCCCCAGAAGTCGTGCCCATATTGCTCTGCATCAGGGTTAACCTGAAGTGGTGTATTCCTGCTAATCTGCTAAAAGACACTGTTGCAGCCAGATGGAAATGTGTCAACCTAGGCCCAGGGACCCGAAATTTAGTCATATCCTAAAAGCTGATTGTTTCATCACACAGTAGAAACTCTTCTGTTTGATTCTTGAATCATCTATAACTCAGAGCAAGAAAAAAACAGGGTATTCTTTTCTCATAAGGAATCCTTATTTCATGCAAGTCTTTCTTTAAAAGGTTCAACATTGACCATAAACATAGGCATCTAGGCTCACAAAAAAATTGAGATTTTTCTGTCAGTTTAGGACTGGCTTTCTATTGAACTACCTCAAGATCCAGTAGAGAAAGCTAATGCCCATATCCTCGCTGAGCAGTAGAACAGTTTTATCTCATCTCTACTTACAGTTGCAGAAGTAACTAATGTTGAAAAGTAATGTTTCAACTATAACTTTAAAAGCTCTGTTTATATAGTAGAATCCCTATGAAAGGTCTCTCAAAAGTCATATTTTCTACTTTTGGCTTTTTTATGCTTTTAATCTTTCATATTTCCTGATTGTATTTATTTTGACCTCCATCAAGTGAATTCTCTATTACTGTTATTTTTGCAATTTTATGGTGTTCTTGTAGCTTACTGTATTCTCTTTGATCTCCTCCCTTTCAGCTTTTTCTTGTGTCTTTTTAATCTTTTTTAAAAAGTTTTCTCCTTTTTCTTTTCATATCTTTGTCCTCCAAGTGCAAGCCTTTATTTTGCATTAGCAGGTAAATGTTTGGAAATCACAAAGTCCCAAAGATTCTGGAATTTTCTACTGCTGAACACAAAATATTTCAAATTCTTGCTTCAAAGGCTTTCAGGAACAAAGAAGCTTTTCTCAGACCACTAGCAAATCCTCCAAGTTCAAATGAACTGTCTTTGCCAGCAGAGATGAACTAATAACAGAACAGCATCATCTTGCAAGAGCGGCCAAATATGTTAGGGGAACAAACATATCCTTGACATCATAAGAAAAAAACCACAGTTTATCTCTTTAATAACCATCTTCAAGGGAAATTAATGCTACTTTGTCCTTTGTGCAGAACAGTAATTGGATTGTGTGTTTCAATTATATCTGGACAAAGGCCAGGATATTGAAATACTTCTAAATATTAGATTTTCTTGTCCAAAAATTAGATTTTATTGGCATTCTCTTTCCGAGATTTCTTCATTAAAATCTTCATCAAGCATAAATCTTCTTTCCATGCATCAAAAAGGAAGAAATTGTTTTAAAAGGGTCATTTAGAAAGGTTTGCTCTCCCCTTCTCCCACTGTTTATTCTGAGAGAAGAGTTACCTAACAAGGTTAGAAACCAGCCTGCTTTACCTAGGATGGTTTTCAGCTAGTTTCTTGAACTCGTTGTCCCAGTTTGGCCTTCCATAACAGGTTTTCTGTCTCAAACCAGTAATTACATCCATCTTGTCATCACAATGTAGGGCTATGTGAGTAGCCTAAAGGCAAATATATGAGATAATAATTTTAGAGTCAAAACATATTCCAAGTAAGAGGCAAAAGTAAAAATGCTTCTTTGGTGGGAAAGATGGAAGGAGGGAAAGAAAACTAGGCAATTATCAAAGGGGAGGGGAGGGGAGTGAGAAAGAGAAGGAGAAGGAGAAGGAGAAGGAGAAGGAGAAGGAGAAGGAGAAGGAGAAAGAGAAAGAGAAAGAGAAAGGGAAAGAGAAGGACAGGGACAGGGACAGGGAGAGAGAAGGAGATGAGTATTTGAGAGTTGACAATATTACTAGAATTGTAAAAAGCATTTCCAAAAGTACCTTAGGGCCAAGTCCAGAGCATTCTGGTGTTGATGGAAAACACAGTGGATATACCAGCTCATATACCAGCAGGGGTAAAAACAGGGGTCCAGCAGAGGACCACAAAGATGATGAGGGGTCTGAGCATCTCTCTTATGAGAAGAGACTGTGGGACCTGGGCCTGTTTAGCCGGAAGAGAAGACTGAGAGAGGATCTCATTAATGCATGTAAATATCTCAAAGGCAGCTGTCAGGAGGATGGTGCCAGACTATTTTTGGTGGTGTCCAGTGGCAGGATGAGGAGTAATGGCCATAAACTAAAACACAAGAAGTTTCATCTCAACATGAGGAAGAACTTCTTTACACTGAGGGCAGCAGAGCCCTGGAAGAGGCTGCCCAGGGAGGTTGTGGAGTTGTGGAGGTTCTGGAGACATTCAAAAACCACCTGGACAAGTCCCTGTGTAACCTGCTCTAGGTGGCCCTGCCTTGGCAGGGAAGTTGGACTGGAGGTCTTTTCCATTCCTAACTATTCTGTGACTCTGTGTAAAACCCTCAGTGTTTTGACTTTTCTCCTCAGGTAGAGGCAGGTGCAGAAAGTGGATCACCTCAGGTGAAGCACTGGACCAAGTGAGCTTCTCAGCTCCCAAGTGCCAGGAAAAAAATCCTGATTTTCATGGGCATTTACTGTCCTTCAGCTCCTATACTACACCCATTACTGTGCTATCAGGTGCATTTAAAAACTAAAACCACTGTCAGTCCTAACTGTACTGCTCTTGTGTAGGAGTAATATGCTTGTTTCTACAACGGACTGTCATCATGGCTGTCACTATCAAGAAACTACCAGAGGAAAGTAAGTTTAAAAATGGACTTTGCATTTAGTCCACGCTCTAGAATGAACTAAGCATCATAATCATCTTTTGCAGAAGTGGTTGCTGAAATTTAGATCCATTTCCTAGGAATACTATATATTTCTTCTTTTAATGAGTCTTCCATGTTCTTTACCAACACGATTATTCTTGTCAAGCAAAGTTGTCACAAGCAGTCATGTTTCTAAAAGCTTCTTCTTGTTAGTTTGAGCCACTGTCATGAAGGATTTGGAATAGTCTAAGAAAGAACGTAAAGTGTTTGGTAAGAGTGGGATGTAGAAAACTGCAGAATTTTTTAATTGTTTGCAGCAAAATTGTCCCATTGAGAAGATGGGCTGTTATCATTAAGTGGAAGTTTCCCAGGATTTTTGATATTAGCCTTTGCAATAGCTAACAATGGTTAGGAGTTGCCTGGGAGTCTCAGGGGTATTGCAGGGAGCTTGTCAAGCAAGGGCAGACCATGTGCCTTATCTGCTTGACCATCTATTGCCAGCATGGAATCTGCAAAGAGCTCAAAGCATTGAACAAACATGTCTGAGGAGTAGACATGTGTCAGTAAAGGAGGGTGTACTAGAAGGTTAAAAATGCTCATCTTCCTTGGGTTCAACTTCACTTGACTACTGGTCATCTATATGGTGAGACAGGGAGAGAATGCTGAGAATGTTGTTTTGTTTTTTGCTAGGGGAGAAGTAAAATGTCATTCAAATATTATGGGTGCAGAAGCTCAAATTTTGAGGAGTGATGAACAGGAACCTATTAAAAATAAATAAGTCCTGTAGGCTTAGGGAGCTTTCTGTGTATCTGAAGAAGATGATTTTTCTGAGCACAGTGCCCAGGTCAGAGTGGGAAAAATAGCTGCTGAAGAACATTCCTCTGACAGGAATCGAGAGAGATTATGGGGTTGAAGACAGGAAGAACTCCCTTCAGAAAAGTGCAGGGCACACTAGTGAAGAGAGACAGACGCCTCTGCAAGAACAACTGTCACCCTACCTGAGTTCTGGCCTGATGTTTGCCCAAGAGGGAAGTGAGGCGATAGCTGAAAGATGAGGGCAACTTTGTGGTTTTTAGGTTCTCCAATAGCTTCTTTAACAGCAGGTTTTAGGTAATACCCTGTGATATTGCTAATGCAGAGCAGTAGTTTCTATAACTGCCATATACTTCACTATGGGAGTAGATTTTTCTGAATACAGCTTTATGCACATACCTCATTGCTTGACAGAAACTCTAAGGAAAGCAGAAAGAAATAATGGGGGGTTTCTATCAGCAGAAGCAGAAAAGGAAAAGCTCTATGAAATCTGTATTATTTAATCTCTATTAGGCAGTCCTTCTTTCAACAGAGACAGCAGGAAATAAAACAGTAGAGCAAAGACTTCCCTGTTAGAGTTTTTCTGGCAGGTGCCTGACTTATCACTACATGATCTGAGTGATCCACTAAAAAGGGAAGAGAGAGAGAGACAGAGACAGAGATAAAATCAACACATTTGTGCTTAGGTAAAGACTAAAGAAGTTGAATAATATTGACCCAGTCTAAGAATTAAGTGCCTGAGGTGGTATGATCCAATGAAATTATGAGATGGCAAATTTAAAGCCAATCAGAGAAAATGTCTTTTCAAACAACACGAATTAGACCATGAAGTTGGTTGCCAAAATGTTCCAAGTGCAGTACTTTTCAAAAATGCACTGTATATATATATATACATAAATATATATATATATGAATGACTACAACAGAAGTTGTATTAAATAAGAGTAAATGAAACCTACACTTTTTGGACAGTCCTCCCCATTTCAGCATAAAAAAGACAGAATCTAATGAAAGACTGTTCCTAAGACACAGACAAAATGTCCCTTGATGAGCTCCTGAAGGCTCTATGCACTTTTCTGTAAGACACCTGGTAACCATCTTTGCCCAAGACAGGATGCAGGATTGGAGGAATCACTGGCTTGATTTCTCCACTCCTGTTTTCCTAAATGTGAGATGTAAACAGGCATTTTAGGAGCTTCATATTTACAGTTCTTTGTCTCTCTGCTTCATCCATCATTTATTCAGCTGTTCCTGTTCTATACGTTACCATACTGGAAAAGCAAGGTACATTAACTCTGACTTGTAACAGTTTCATTATTACCTGACTTTCATCCCAGCCAGTAAGAAATATATGATAGCTTAGAAAATCATTTTTCCATTTTTCAGCCATTTTTGTTTCCAAATGGAACAGAAGATCAGCAAACCACTCAAATGCTGATGGGTCACGACAAATCCAGTAAAAATAAACCTGTCAAATAAAGTAAAGAGATTAAACAAAAAACAAACTTTTAATAAAACTTCCTAATTACTGACTCAACTCATTAACCATATAGTGTGAGATTCTTCTCCACACTAAATTTATAGTAAACATAATTGAGCATCATTTTGATAATTTAAAACTTTGATTGTCATCTTAAATAATGAGTGAATAGATTAATGTGCTAGTGAAAGTAGTCAATGGACAAGCTTCCCATATACCCCTGCCAGTGCATCTCTGCTTTGACTTGTAATACTTAGCCCTTAATTTCTTGCAAATAATTTGATGATTATTTGAAATTTTGGATTTATTTAATTTCAGTTTTATTCAGCATCAAAGTAAGGAATTCCTTGTTTCTCATGACCTTATGCCATAGCCTAACTCTTGATGTTGCCAAAAGGTACTTATGTTCTTCAAGTCATATGCCCTGTATAAAACAGGTGAGAAATAGCCCCTATTCCTTTTTTAAAAATGTATTTAATGTTTAATTTGTAGCATCTAGTTCCTAGAGAAACCTGAAACTATATTTACAATTGCCAAAGGGGTAAAATGAACCACTATCCCATGATCAGTCTTCTATTGTTTGAAACCCTCCTCTCTATCAAAAATTGACACGATTTCTCTCATCCAGATTTCACTAGTTTCACTTTTCATCTTTTTTAATTGTTGTCTATTGGGTTGGAGAGCCTGTTGTTGAAGTTTTGTTCTACAGGTAGAAATCAGAGGATGGGATCAAGTCATATAATTGTGTCTATGGCAAACTAAACGTTCCTGGGATTACTCCCACTGAGAGGCATCCTTTAATCATTCATATGGCTTATTTTTTCCTACTCTCTACTGCAGTAAATAAAAAACACAGCAGAGGTTTATTTTGTTTTTTTGTTTTTTTTTTTTTTTAAGAAAGAAGCGAATTTATTAATATCTTGGCATAAGGTAATGCTTGCATAGGAAAAAAATCTTTCAAACAAGACTGTTAGTCATTGTCCATGTGATGATGAGTTTCTATTTCAAGAGTTCTTCCTCTGGCATCTTCAGCTAAAACAGTGGGAGTCCACAAGAACCTTTTTCTGCCCAGTTTTTATAGCCAGCTGGCCCAGAGATCATTGTGACCACTCCTGCATGTGCATGATCTATTGTGATCTGTTGTCTTAACTGCTTATAAAAAGCATCTTCTAACTAATTAGCTGTTTCTAGTAGGCTGTCCTATATGATCACTTCTGCAGGAATGGTTTCTGATGACCATTTGCAAATGTCTTGTCTGTGTACAAGTTAATAAAGTTTGCAACAGGAACTGCCTCAGGACTGATGAAATTCCCTTGTCAGGATCTTATCAATGCACTGAAACTCAGTCACTCCTAGGCCCATCAGGAATTACCTTAGGGAGTCTTCAGCACAATCCTGATTTCCCACCTGGAAATCTCCTCTAGCAATGCTGTGCTGTGTAGAGGACTGGGACCTGTCCATCCCCTGGTTTCAGTTCAGTGCCTTGTATGAAGCCAATACAGATGTGGAGACAACTCAACTGTGAGTTCCTGTACTACCCAGAGGATGAATGCCTGAAATTCCCAGGCTGTCTGCCCAGCCACTACCCTGATGGCAGTCTGAAGCACAATTGCAATATAAATCTGATTGCAATTACTGTTACTCAAATTCTGTAGATCTTGCCACACACTCTACCATTATTTTGACCAGATGATGCCAAACCTCAAATGGGCCTCTGCAGGCTGTGTATTTTCATAATCTATCCAAAGAAAAAATTCACAAACATGGAGAAAGTCTAAAAATACACAGTTTCAGACGTGAAAGGAACAGCAGAAAGGACAATGTATATGTTTATAAAAATTGAATGATTGGAACTTATTTTATTGTGACTGTGATTTTTATTTTGTTGCAAAATCCTTTAGCTTTCTCCAACCCGTTCTCCTTTTCTGCTCACCAGCCCCTCTGTCTTTTATTGTACTGCAATATCAAAGATGATTTGGAAGGTATGTTCCCAAGGCAGTCATTAACCCTTTTCCACAGGATCAATGAGATAAAAATGTCTATTGGAGACTTCTGAAATGAAAAACCAGAGAAAGAAACCAGAAGGCTATAAAGAGATTTCCCAAAGATTTAATATACTAGGTTGTCAGACTTCTGGTAAGGTGGTGGGAGAAAAATGTGGTAATACCATGCTTCAGTGGAGATTTGGTGAAAGACACTAACAGTAATTTGAGATGTTTCCTAGAGCTGAGTGTCCTGTAAGAGACCATCTGTGGTTTATGTAAGAAATATAAATGATGTATGATCCCAGAAACAGAGATAAGGCATTCAGGGTTAAGTAGGGTATTTTTACAGCCCAGGAATAAGACTGTCTGTGGAACTTTAGTACTAACCATCTTGGCTGTTTGTTTTTTCCCCTTCTGTTTCAATATTTTGCCTTAAATTATGACCTCCTTGCTTTGGGGGGAGGGGGGGGGTGCTGCTGCTGATTTACGCTGGCATCTGTTATGAAGAAAAAGCAAGCCCACTGATGTTATAGAATTTCATATTTGTGGCCAACAATAGCATTATTTTAAATTACCAAAACTAGGTAAGATTTATAGCCTTAACCTGTATGTAGTTTTTTTCTGTCTGAGTCCTAAAGTCCCCACTTGTTCTATATACTGAGCACCTCCAAAATCAGCCCACTGAGTGCTGTCAGTCTGTATCACACCATAGCTGTTGATTTGTAGTGAGAAATTTCTTCCCCCAGACTCTACTTGATCATCTTATTTCTCAAGTTTTTTCAGCAGTTCATTTTATGGAAATGTATATTTAGTAAATGTGTGTGGAAAGGAGATATGTATTTTTAAATGAGTAAAGAATTGTTCATTGGGTAGCAACTGGGAGCATGTGAGCAGGACTGGGAGATAAGCACATTCAGGGAAGGAGGAAGACAAGCTAGCCAATGAGTTCAGACAGTATGGTCTTTGAACTGGGGAACTGGTTTCCAGAACATCAGAGTATGCATCTTGAAGGAATGCTTTTAGCTGTTTGCAGGCCTGGCTGTCTCAGGAACAGACAGTCCAACTGGTTGGAACAAGCCACCTCTGGCACAGTCCTCTTAACGAAAGGATGCAGCTTTCTGAAGCTGCAGAAATTCCTTAAGCTCATCCTGCAGCACCCATTGCCCTTCCTCTGATTTTCATGTTAGAGGTGGCAGGCATTTGGTGATGAAGAAAGACTGTTATTATTAGAAGAATTTTTGGCTGCGATTATAATCTTAGAAAGAAAAGAGATAGTGAAGAAGTATGGCCTATGGGTAGAAGGAATTAGTTTCCCTTAGATCAAAGAGGACTTCTAGTCTAATATGTTAAAATAAATGGTGTTTACAAAGAAGTCTTCCTTTCTTTACAATGGCTGCCCATAGCATAGCACAACATATTACGTATATAATTAAAATACAATAAATGCACAAAAAAATTAATCCTTATTAAAACAGTAGAATAAAGTAGCTCCAGTGCATTTCTATAATTAAAGATTATTCTGAATTCTGTTTTTTTCCTGTAAGCCTCATATTATTAACTGACTGCAATTATTTAGGACCCTTAAAAATCTGGTTTAGATTTATGTTTCATTAGTCTCCACCCACCCTACTGCCATTAATTGCATTCATCAGCTTGATGGCTTGCCCAAGTAAACTGTCTTAAATTTTCCAAGTGCTCTTTTTGCAAATTGAGTTAGATGTACTATTGCTATTAATCAGATCGAAGCAGGGGTTTGAATAGTTGAGAATTCCTGTAATGCTCTGCTCCCTTGCAATTCATGGATATTTATCCTTCAGTTTCCCACATCCTGAATTTTGTACAGTGGACATGAGCAAGAGCAGTGTTACCTCTTTCCTGTAAGGTGAAAGAACATTCTTTGTAAACCAGCTTCCATCATGAGGAAAGTCATTAACAGTTATCTGTTGATGAGCATCCCTGCTCCCTGAGGGCAGAGTTGGAGCTGCAGCTCTGGGCAAAGTCAGCTTTTCACTAAAGGGGTGTCCAAGGAGGGCAACCCTCATCCCTGACTCTTGCTGCTCTCTCCTGGGCATGAATATCCCTGCAAAAACCTCTCACACCTGCAGGTGGGCACTTCCCTGCAAGTATCCAGTCCTTCATGCTCTTGAGTATACTACATTACCTGTGGGCTGTAGCATACCAAAAAAGCCCCCAAAGAATCAAAAACAATCAGAGGTCATGCAGGAGGTGGAGGCACTGACTCAGTGTTAGGGTGGCAGCAAACGGCCTTTCCTATAAATGCATAACAACGTTCAAAATAATATTCCTAAATTTGAAGCAAAAAGCTTAAACTGTTAAAAAAAAAGATCAGAAACATGATCAGAAACATGATGAAAGAGCCTACATTTTTAGGTCTTCAAGACAAGATTTTTGTGCCGAAGGACTGGAGACTGGGGCAGATATTTACCTTGGGCGGGGAAGTCGGTCCCAAAGCAAATGGAAGAGGCTGATCGTGTTTTCCTCTCAGTATGCAGCTGAATTTACTGCCACAACATGCTATGGCTGTCTAAGGTCTACATGGATTCAAAAAACAATTAGACTACTTCATGGAAGAGAAAGCCACAAGGGGATATTAAAGACAGAAGTACAGCTCTTGTGGCAAGGTGTTACTGAGCTATGAGTCACTCAATGGTGAGAAAGTGTCCTGTAAAAACCAATCTCCAGCTGATTTTTCTGGTCTGTATACTTTTCTCTAGGTGTTCATGAAGAGCCACCATTGGAGATAGGATATGGGGCTAGATGGATATTTGGTGGTACGCAGTAGGACCTTTCTTATGCCTTTTGAAAAGTGAAAAGAAGAGAAAGTAGATGTTTGCTAACACTAGAATCTGATGGATCAGTACAATTTTATCAATTTCAGTAGCAATTGATCTGAAAAATGAGACCACTAATGTGGAAAAAAAAATCATATTATGCCTAACTAAAGCCAGTAGAAACTTTCCAGCCATGACTAGTAGTACATGCAAAAATGATGGGGAAATGAGGGCTCTAAGGCTATTTAATTGTAAAGAATCAATTAGATAAATGTGTACTCCTTTTGATTTGTTGGGTTTTTTTTAATTATACAGCTGCAGACATTATGGAAACTATGAGTATTTATATCTTAACCATATGTGGGCAACACTAAGAAATATTTGTTCAATAACCGTAATGATAGCTGTACTCAAATCAAAATGAAGTTGTTAAAAAAAAGAAAAACCTCTTATTTATTTCCTTAATAGACATTTCTATGGTACTCATCATGGCAAAAAGAGAGTGCTGAATACTTTAAGGAAGATTAAATTATTTGTAATTATACCACAAGTGGAAGCTTTTAACCAATGGAAAAAGAAAAAGTGGAGCTACCCTGAGATTAATTGCTCTCACTCAGATGTCTGCTAAATTTTTTTAAGTAATGCTGTGAACTTCCCCATGACCTTTCATCCACACTTTCAAAATATTTTACAAGCACTGATGAAATTTAGCCTCGTAACACCTGTGAAAAATAAAAATTGCTATTTCCACTGCACCAATAAGGAAGCCAAGATATAAAGAAAAGACAAGTAGAAATCCTGATAATTTTGTATTTCACAGGAATTCAGAAAAACTGAACTCTATAGCAGAAAACCATGGCAGAATGCATGATGCATTTATCTTTGCAGGCACACTTAGCCAAAATTCTCCCTATGAATGAACATGAACATCCCCAATTACTCTATTGATGCATAATTAAATTCTGCTCTTTTCCCCTTAAGATAGCAGCAATGACAATAATGACAACAACACTTTTACTTGTATACTTGTAGAATATACATAACCTACATATATCAAGTTTGTATGCATATATGTAGCTCTCCTTCCAGTGGAAAAGATCATCCTGGTACAATCGTACTGTTTGCAAATACACTTCTTTTCTCAAATAGCATGTATTTCCATTTTTATTTCCCTCCTTCTCAGTGCTTTTTCTGCCTCAAAGATCCCCCCTGGCAATTTGAACCTGTCCTCAACTCCTCAGTTACTAAAATCCCAGATGCTTTTTCTGTGGCAGCTCGTGATTAAGATGCCAGTTTTAACACTCTTTCATTTTAAAAGATCAGCCCCTTAGTTCTCCAATCAGCTCCATATGTATTGACCCTTTCAGAGATCTGTCCTTTCCAATGCAATTTCAATGTTTGTCCTTAAATACAAAATGTTGAACAGCTCCTGAATCAGCTTTTACACTGGAAAATGGCCTAAAAGCTGTAACATCCACAAGCTACCACTTGCCATGATGGATATGGAAGAGAATGTTTAATGCTGACTTTTTCTATGCTACCTTCTTGCCCTCACCCCACTTCATCTATTATGTCTTCTTCACCTATACTCCCCAGTGCTGCCTCGCATGCCATTAGCAGGAGGCGTATTACAGGTTAGAAAATTAAGAGTATGTTAATTAATTTGGCGCCATCTTTACCTTATATATCTGGACATATTTTTTCAACAAAATAATTAAAGTGGTTCGAGGGAGTAATATGCATCTTGATATAGGGATCTCATCCGGAGCTTAAATGCCTTTTATATTCCTTCTGTGCTGGTTAATAGCCCAACTTTGCAATGTGAGAAAAGCAGCAAATGGTTGCTGAATGCAGCCTTCTGGACCAGGACATGCTGCTGAAGGACCCTCGTGAAACTTGCACCTGGACAAAGAGCAAGTGCTACCCTTCACTTCTGATTGAGATGACATTGCAGGATTTTTTTTTTGCAAGAAAGAGGATAAGTTTCTCTTGTAGCTCCCTAATTATCTGTCTAGCTGTGAAAGACAGCTATCTCTAGTTTCTATTGAAAATCTGATCCTTCAGCTTTTACTAAAAACACTGCAGCTAGGGCTACCTTCTTTCTTGGGGAATGACAGTGAGTTCAGGACACTTCACCCCACAACAGTTCCTAAGGCAACTGGAAAGGGAGTGACTGCTTCTCAGAGTGAGTTAAAGCACTCAAGTGAGCCTCTAGCTTTGAATTGCCTCTCTCCCCTGGCTAAGTAGGCTTGCTTGTGGAACTTTTTAATGAAGCAATAAACTTTTCCACCTACCTTCTGCAGTGCCAGTACTGCATTAGGGTTGCAGCATTTGTACCAAATGGATTTTAAAATCGAGGCAAATGGTGTGACTCCAATTCCTGCTGCAATGCACACACTGACTCGGTAGTGGAAGATGTCTGTGGTTGCAGATCCATATGGTCCATCCACAGCCAGTCTACAGTAACAAGACATTTAGTCAAGAGTCAACAACGCATAAAGTGACAGAAAGGTTAACATTTGTTGGGCTACACATTGTCAAAACTGAATTTCTGTTAAAATAAAAGAGAAAATACATGTCTAAGATGGCACATAAATTGCCCATACAAATACATTTAATTTTCAGTGAGTGCCATTTAATAGCAAAGCAACTGTCTTTTCTGAAATGAGACAAGAGCACCCATGTGGATTTGGGGCCTGGCCATCTATTTAAGCATGCAATTGCAATTTTCTGGCTTTCTGAAATGTGATTAGTCACATAATTGCATGTCCAAATTTAGCTGTGGAATTTGCATATTTAATTATGAGTTACTGAAAAGCATCCTCTTTTAGAGCTTTATTTGTTATATTGTACATATCAAAGTAAAGAGGAACAGATTTTATTAATAATTTTTAGAAGTTCTGTATTTGAGTTAAAGTAATAAAAGAGAAGGCAAGAAAAAGGTCATCATATGCAAGGAAACTACTATTTTCTCAGCTCTTTCTGAAAAAGCAGTATTTTAGGAATGCATTTTTGGCATAATACTGTACTTAGTATCAGATGTAAAGGCAAAAATGTGTAAGGAGACATGCTTGTTGATATTACGGCCTCCTGTAATCAATGTTGCTGATGCCAAGAAATTAATTTTGGTCAAAATTAGGGATAAAAAAGATTATTGAATAATCAGATCCATTCCTTTAGCAACATGAAATGTAAATGTACACAGCATTTTGGAGTGTTCTTTCCAGCCCTGTCTTTATAAAACATACATGCTCAGAAGATGGTTTCACCAGCACACAATCCTTAGGAAAAAAAAAAGGTTTTTTCTTCCTTTTGTATTTTCTGTTGTTTTGTGCTCTTTACTGCATGAATTATCCTTAAAATTTATCCTTAAATAATACAAACAAATAGGCACACATAATTTAAATGGAGTGTTTTAATAGGAAAAGAAAAGGGGATCCCCAAGCAATGCTACACACAAATATAAATAGGGACACAACGTATCTCAAACCTTATTGTTACTTTTTTAAAAGTTATAACAAACATTTGCCATTTTATTTCAATATCTGGAATGCCCTGCAAGGGCAGTAGCAAAAAACCCAGCTATTCTGGCATAATTACTGGAAATCTGACCCTAGACACAAAAAAAAAAAAAAAAAAAAAAAAAAAAAAAAAAAAAAAAAAAAAAAAAAGTTATTTAGATTATTGCCCAGCCCAGTATTTTTTGAGCACTCAAAAATTCCTGTAAAATATGGTTCATTTATGGTATATACCTGTAGTGCCTAAGAACAGCTTTCAGATAAGTCTTCTATGTAGTTCAATGTGGGACTGGAAGCAATTCTCATTGTTGTCAGTAGATTGAGAAAAAATTGATCTGGAAGAAATTTCAAGGATTCTCTAGTCTGTTGCTGTGCTATAAGACAGGTTCAATTATTTCTGAATCATCCCTTGAAGAGATTTGTCTTGTCAGTCTGCTCCTAAATCCTCAGGTGACAGAGATCCCATCATTGGTTTGAATGCTTTACTCGGCCATAGCTATACAGCTTAGCCAAATACAAAGCCTCAGAGAAGCAGGGAGGAGAAAGGGGAGAAGGAGAAACTGAGCTATGCAACTCATTCATTAGATCTAGATAGCATGAAAGGTAGGAAGGTCAAAAAATGACAAAAAAAAAAAATTATATTTGCATTTGCCAAAGACATGTAGAAAATAGGGCTATGGACAATCTCTCTGTGGTTTGCATTGTCCATATTCTTCCTATGCATTTCATTAGAAAAGAAATTAGATTTATGGGGAAGGCAGGAGAAATATTTAGTTTTGAAAAAGTATCATTAACAGATTCTATGATTCTTTTTGGAATTTAAACATTTGCTGATCACCATGATGATTGTGTAGTACTCCTGACTGTGAAAGCAGTTAGATTTTGGGGCAATGTATTAAATCAGCAATTAATTCAGACAAAATCCTGAAGAGACATAACATGAAACTTAATTATTTTCACATTAATAGTCTATTCTATGGCTTTAGCTCCCAAATTTGTCAGAAATCACAACTGTCTTTGCTACCTATATATATGTATGAACATATTATTTTAATCCTCTTTAAGTAATAAAAAACACACATTTTATTCTTAGCCCTACCTTATTATTCAGTTGCTATGTCTTCTGTACAGTGTCTGCTATATGTTATTTTTTAATATAATAATCAATTTGGTGTATAACTTTAGATATTGAAACTGTGAAAAAGACCTGTTTTTTGCTTTATTGATAGTTTAACTATTGAATTATTCTTTTGAGTATATTGCAAGAAAGAAACTGAAGGATGTCATTAGGCACCCTAATGAGATTAAAAAGAGGAGTGTTTATATATGACAGTACTGTTAATTTCAACTCTGCATTGTGGCAAGCAATATTTGATAACTTTTTTTCTCTTCCTCATTTTTTACACTTGCTGTCAATCACTTTGAACTATTTTTGCTCCAGTTCTGCTGAAATGGCATACTTCTCATTCCATTTGCCTTTAATAAAGGCACTGATTTCATTTCTAATTCTTATTAACTGATACAATGCAAGGACTGGACCAGATTTTCCTGTCTGCACCCATCCTCTAATAAACCACTGCAGCTCAGCGGTGTCTATAAGCTTTCCACAGGGAAGTCAGTCCCTCCAGTCCCAGGCCCTACACACTCCACTAGAATTTAAATGATCCTGTGCTGGGCTCTTCTTTGCTGAAAATCTCCCCTATTCCTGCAAGCAGTGCAGAAATAGAGCTACGTGGTTTGAATCCATTTTGTATAGAGCCAGGTCCTTGGCTGGAGTAAGTCAGGATGGCTCCTTTGACTTCAGAGGATCCCTGCCTAGCTTGGAACAACAGAGAATCAACTTTTTACTTGTATTAAGATGCCAAAAATACATAATTTGAACATAGATAACCTTTATAAAGTGGAGCAGGGTTTAGGAAATAGAGATGAGGTTGAGGCAGATGTTTCAGGGACCACAAAATATCTAAGTAACTGAAAAGGAAAAACTGGTTTAAGTAATATTAAGTGATGGGTACCATAAGGATAGAGGCACAAATCTAGCAGATATCTTCCAGTGTCATTTATTAAACAACCATCTTCCAAAATAGATATCTCTAGGTGTAGATATAGGTGTTAGAGATCCAGATGGAAGCAAAAGAGATAAGGATATTTATATGGACTTTAAGTCTTGGATTAGTCATCACATCCTCTTGGTAGCTTCTGGCCCCACTTCATGGCTATTTGTTTGTGGTTGTTTTTAGCATAATGTTGTATTTATGAATTCAGAATTACAATCTAATCATGTACCATAAAAAAACGCATGCAAAAATAATTAAAGGTAAAATGTTAGCATTTATTTTAAAATGTAGGAATAACACTTTAAAATATATAGTCTCTTATTCAAACCTTGGTAACATCCACAGTTCCTTCAAAGCTTTTTCCTCTGCTCCAAAGGCCTTGAAAAGGGCTGCAGTCCAATCCCCGACGAGCCGTATGTGGACACTGAAGTAGTCCTCCTCGGGAGCTGAGGTCAGGGTGAAAGGGTGCCACTCCAGCTGTGACACAGATGGGCACTGTAGAAATATATATTGGCCAGCTCCCATTTTAAAGCCATGTTTCTTCATATGGAGCTCAAGGACTCCAGAGGAATGTGTCACCACCTAAAGAATGATAAAGGGACAATTTTTTTTTTCATTCAGAAGGGTAAATGTTTTTTTCATTAGGTCACAGATATCCTAACCTGCATGTTGCAGTGTTGTTGCCCAACGGCTTGAGAGCATGTACAGTACGTATTTTGGGACAGATTGACTTCTGAGTGCAAGATGAAGAAGAAAGGCTGAAACAATTCAACAATTTGTCATTTTTCTTGGTATAACCTGTGCAAAAGTATTTCTTAATTGATTAGAATAATTCCTTAATTCCTAGTTTTACTCTCATGTAACACTGTTAACTCTGTGGGATTACAAAGAAAAAAAGCACAGTGAGCTCAATTCTAATATACCTTTATAAAGAGATAATCTCAGTTAATCAGCAGTTTTGTATGTCATACATAATATACTGAAATTCTCAGATCACAGCCACTCTGTGAAATCAGCAGCAAGACTTATCCAACATCCTGTTCCCCTCATGTTGTATTGCACTAAATAGTTTATTTAGTTGTGGTCTTTGTATTGGTGTTGGGAAAAACGTTACTGAGTATGGTATGTCATGTAGATTATTCCCCCTTCCTCATCACATGGTTTCTCCCCATGCACTCCTTTCCACACACCTGGTGGCCTTCCCCCATGGATACCCCTCCCCACACCCCACCCCAATGTTATCCCATTGGCCGCGGTCCTCTCTCCCTGTCCCCATCCCCTGGGGTACAAAACCCCACTCCAGGTAAGGGTTCAGCCTCTTTTCCCTGCCTGGGTGGTCGCTGTGGCCAGCAGTGTCCCATCCCCAGCCAATAAACAGGATCCTCGCTCCCACGTGGGGAAGAGCGCTTCTCGTCTTTTACCTTCAGTCCATGCAGGTCTGTGTGGGCTTGGGCTCTAGCTGGCCAGACCAGACCCATACAAAGCCCAGAGAACCACGGATTACTGCACCCTCACACAAGACACACCTGTTCCTGATCCCTGGCTTGAGACACGTGGACTCAGCTGCTTCAACAGCAAGATCCTCAATCTATTCTGGTTTGACTTAAATAGCCCCTTGGAACACAGCTGGGGGAAATTGTTACAGTGGTATTAGTAGAGCTTTGACTACATATGTTAACTGTTCATACAACCCTTCATCTCCTTGGAAGACTCCAGATTTTAAAGTAAAAGCTGTGTGCTGCTACTGAAGTCAAGGTAATCTCTGGCATTAACTGCAGCGGAACATGGTTTTAGTTCATTAAGAAGGGAGACCACAAACAGATGTTTGTGTTATGGTGGTGGGAAGTCCAGTACTTCATTAATCAAGTTTGGTCCCGTATGGAATATTCTTTTGGATTTGCTATTGAAATAAATGCAAAATGTAAAATCAATACTTGGCTGAAAACATGGTAATGATTGAAAAGTTGCTGAAGCTAGGAGTGAAAAGTTAGGTCCCTAATATAGAGAAGTTACCTAAAAATGATAAAAAAGTCATTGACATAATGTTGTGGGGTTTTTTTTTTTTTTTTTTTTTTTTTTTTTTTTTTTTTTTTGCAGATATGTGAGCTATGTTACATACCTTAGTAATGATGACTTCCTGTCGAAATCTCCAAAACCTAATAATTCTTTCACAGATGTACAACACCATAGGACTTAAAACCCACTTCCAAGCCTGTAGAAAATTCCATATTAAAAAGCAATGTTTATTTGAATGTCTACAAAAATACTTTGCTTTTCTAGTTTAAATCAGCAGGTAGCCTAAAATTACTTGATTTTCTGTAATTTTTGGTTTGTTTTCTCAAGAGAGTATTTGTGTTGCTGCTGTAGCTGTTCTGGCTTTCTTGTGGAATAGACATATGGAACTCCCTCACAAACACAGTCCAAAAGCAGTGCTAATATCTATCTGTACTCTAGCCAAGAAGAGTCCCTTAAAATGTTTTCCTATTAAAATGCAAAGGATTAATCTATTTATGTGTTGTTACGTATAGTTGTCATTGGACCTGAAGTGTATAAATGCATACATCTGTAGTTATACAATATTACCCATAGAATTACCTTTTTTTTTTTTTCCCAAAGTCTAAACCATTTTAAAGCAGGTGGATAGGAGTAGCTGTTATTGTCAGCTGTGAGTTTTCTGATAGTGCATAAGAAAACATTAAGCCCCAAATATTCAATTAGAGAAACGGGATACATTTCCATTTAATCCATTAGTCAAGTCTTTATCAGTAAAAGGGGTTTTTTTGATCTGGGATACTGAGTTGGTCATACTTTTAAGTATAGCAGATGATTGCTGTGCTTGTACTTGCTAATCGTATGTACTGATCACTGTACCAATCAGAGATACTTGGCTATTCAAGTATACGAGCGGATCATTTCACTGAGTTGTGCTGATAGCTAAGATAATTAGATATAATTGAATCTTCATGACTTTAAAAGAATGGGTTTTTTTCCCCAGGAAGAAATAATGTTTTGTTTCCACTTCCGTTAATTACACCGCTTATTCTAGCAAACGGAATGCTCCACAATCATGTGGCTTTTAAAATTGCCAAAGAGTAACTTTACTTGCTGAAACATTGACTTTGTTCCACAAGCTGGGTAACAAGGGTTATAAAGTATCTTTTATGAGAAGCAAGCCATAAAATTATGTGGCTTCCTTAAAACATGCTAAGAGGATGGAGTGGCAATTTCCCAAGGTTAATTCTTGAAAATTGAATTAAAAAAAAAAAAAAGCACGATCTAATAATAGGAAGAAACCAGCAAAAGCCAGAAGATTCTCAGCTAAAGCAGAAACTCAACACATCCATTGTCCCTAAATACTACAGGTGTCTCTGCGCAGTGGGTAATCTCATGTCTTGAATACATTTGCATATATCAAGGCACAATAATGATGAGATCTGTTTTTCCTCCCTTTCATTTGTGCTATCTGTAAATAAAAGCATGTGACAGGAATGATAAGGTTGCAGGCTACCCTGTGCGAGAGCTCAGCTGGGATCTTAAATGTGCCATCATTCCAGTGCAACGGAGCATTCAATCCAAAATATCTCTTGGCTGGGTTGGGACAATGGGGCATCCACCATGGGCTCCTAAACTACATGGCTCCTGGCTGGCTAATCAGGGCATCAGTATTCTTGCTCAAGCAGGGTTTCCTCCTGGAATGAGAATGAACTGAGATGGGGCAGTGATGGCTCAGGCAAGGCTGTGAGGGCAAAAGCCCAGATGCGTCGGGTGCAAGGGAAGTGCTCTGTTGTCCTCAGTAGGAGCCAGACTGGGCTGCTTCCAACCTGCTGAAATATGGAGCAGGGGAGCAGGTGTGGTGTGACTGAGAGAGGGCCTTTGTCCTGGTAGCCTCCCCCAGGAGCCCTAGCCAGAATGGTGTGCCCTTTGGTCACTTCACAGTGTCCCAGCTGTGCACAAGGCTGTCCCCTCCCTGCTCCAAGGCTGTCCCACCTGCACCAGCCCCTGCCAGTGCTGCACAAACCTCACCATGGCTTTTTAGCCTCTGAGTGAATCTGTGCTATTTGTCTGTGGTGTCTAGCAGGTATCACACCATAGCATATTACACATCCAGCAAGGCACTGTTCGTATAGATGATCTATATGCCATATGGTATTATCACAATTCATTTAAAGTAATGTGACTTTGCAAGTACGGCCCTGGGTAGGCAGGAAAGTGTGACAAAATAGGTTTAACACAGAGAAGTGGAAGTTCTTTCCAGTTAGTTTTATGATAATGAATGTCAAGACATGCTGTTGGAAGCAAGCTTGTGTCTGTATTCATGGTGCGTAGCCATGTATTGATTTTTATGGTGACATTGTAGCTGAAATTTTTAGAGAGGCATTCATTTTCTCATTAATATGCAGGTTGGATAGTGGCTAACAATAGTTTAGTTTAAGAAAAATCTATGTCAGCCATTAAAAGAGCTACCAGACACTGAATGCTAATTTTTCTCCTTTAGGATTTCCTTTGGTATGTTTTTTTTCTTTTTGGAAGAAACAACAGAAACTTGCATATGAGCAACCTAAATCTTGAGCTGAAAATGTTAAATGATTTTGTTTGTATGCAAGACATCTGACATACTGTACAAGTTCGCTACTTAATTACCCCCTGTGGATTTGCAATCTTGTTCTAGCAAAATCACCCTTCCGTGGGACATTTTTCCTGCCTTTTGCCTTTGCCTTTCATAATTCATTGTTTCAAATTCTCTCCTTTTTGCCTAACTTAAGACATCAAGACTGGACAGTATGAAGTGTGTGCCCCAAAGCAAGGACATGATTTTCTCTCCACTTTATTCTCCTGTGGTATTTAAACTACCCATACTAAAGTACCATTAGTTAAAATGATAATATTAATTTGCATCCTTAGCTTTACAGGTCTATTGTATTTTCTGTATCTCCACCCTCATAAGGTTTTCACTAGGAGGCTATCTTTGTGCAATAAGCACAATGAGATATTTGTGATACTGAATTATTAAAAAAAATGTATACAACAGATCAGAGAGAGTATAATTTTTATATTCATACCCTTCAAAGAGAGTGTTAGTTAGTGTTTTCTAACTAAAAAAATCTTCCAGAAATAAAAATTGCTGTTAATGACACCAAAATTGTATACAATACTCTTCACCTGCATGTGTCAGTACTGATTAGGGAGGAGATTAGGAGCACTGTCTTAATGCTCAGGGAGAGGTCATGGAACAGGAATGTGACACTACTCTCTAAACATGACACTAAGTGCCAGTCACTGGCATATGCTCCAGCCCCCTGCTCCCCATTTGGCCTTCCAAGAAAGGACAGTAAGTTAAAAGCAGAAGACAAACATCACTCTTACCACGGGTTTGTTGCCAGAAAACTGCGGCAAAGGGCACTGAGTGGCATTCTCCCATTCCCAGTAGTGATCTTTACAGTAGGTGACATTGTGAAGCAGCAGACTCTGGGGTGTCTGACCTCGGACAAGCTGACTTAAAACAAAAAAGTTCATCAATGATATGCTTCTTTCCAAGGTTTCTGTGTCTCTCTAGGTTTTGCGGTAGTAGTTGAATGCCAGTTCTGAGATAAATGAAAGTTTATCTCATAAATATATAAATANTAAATATAAATGAAAGTTTATACATGAAACTGGCCATTTCATTTCAAACCTCTTCTACTCTCCTGTTCAAATTATCTTTCCTTTAGTTTTGCAGTGAATTTTTGACCAAAGGCAAGAAGTGTGCTGTAGTATCAGTGTCCATCAGTGAAGCTGAAATGGAGAGAGCCCTTGCAAAGAAAATGTACATTTTACTGTATGTGGACAATTTGATTTCCAAGTTCTTTGGAGTAGGCTCTTTGACCTCCTCTGTATTTGAGCATCTGGTAGTGTTTAGTAAAGTGATAAAATTTAATAGTGACAGATCTTCTCTTTACTGCTTTCTAAATGTATTTTTAAAAGCTATGAATAAAGTTGGAGGAGTGTAATTAGATATATACTATCTAAATAGACTAAATTCTAACTTTCTTCTGAGAATGTTAATGATGTGAATTTTTAAAAATATATAAATCCTGACTGTTCAATTTAAATGTGTTTCACCTGGTGTTGATGATGGGCCGAGAAGGAAGATTTTTATGACAAAACCCTGTTTGTTTCATATTGTTTCTCTGAATTTTCCCTTCCAAACTTAGCTTGGCTCTGCTGCCTGTTCAGACAGAAAGAAAAGGTTTGAATGAGGTTTGTGCAGCCACCTGAGAAGGAGGAAGAAGTGGAGGGGGGATGAAGCCTTGGGGTTTGACTCTTTCATTGGCAGGGGATCTTCAGACAGTGCCCCAGTTTCAGGGCAGTCTCTGGCTGAGTAGTGCTGGTCAGCTGGCTAGACAGAGGGAGCTTGCAAAGCGAAGGTTTTAAAGGGTTCATTATAGTTGTTTGAAGTTAGATTCTAGAAGTTTTGCCAGAGAGTGAGGAGAGGGGGCATTTTAATCAGGCCAGGATAAAGTCTATAGCATTTGCTTGAAGCTCGGCCTCTGTAAAATGGGACTAATTAATTGGACCATCTTCAGGAGCACTCAAAGCCAAACTGGATGTGACAACTCTCAAACCACAAGGAAAGAGGTGGGAAAAGCAACACACCACAAACAATTGTACTGGCTGTTCCCTGCCTCATGATGAGACATCCATGTACCTCCAGAGAGCAGGCACATGCACATGCACATGCTGCCATGGGCTGGAAATTCCAATCTGTCAAAGAATCGTGGTCTGTACATACTTTAGTGATGGGCAATAGCATCTGAATATTTTATGAAATAGACATAAAAAGTGTATTATGATCACAAGGACAGGCTGATAGGCTTTTTAGCAACCTGGTCTAGTGGGAAGTGTCCCTTCCCATGGCAGGGAGGTTGGAACTAGCTGGTCATTAATGTTCTTTTCAACACAAACCATTCTGTGATTCTGTGAATACCAAATGACTGCCCTCGAATCTGAAAAGCTTAATTACACCTTGTGGCCATGTGCACACAAGCTAGCCAGCAGGAAAAGATCTATGGAGCAAAGCAATCTTTGTTGAGGGCCCTTCACAGGGGCCCTCATGACTGAGGGCTGCCTAGGGCTTAGGACTAGGTCTGGCTTGGTCCTGTCAATGGATCACTTGTTAGCTCTTGGAACACAGCAATGTGTTCCTGTCAGTGTATTTCCACCCCAAACACTGGGTTACGCAGCCCAGGTACCATGGTATGAGCCAAGTTCAGGGGGTGAGAAAGACCATGAGATTTACCTCAAAACTGCACTCCCTGGATTAAAATGTGAATGTAGATTAACATGAATGTTATCACACAGAAATGAGAAAAGGAAGTGGAGGATAGCACACAAGGGAGGAGTAGATGATGCCAGTGGAGCTGGAAACAGAATATGGAAGTGTTTTCAGCTCTAAGTGCCTTCCTGCTCTCACTCTGCATTGACAGAGGATTTATCAGTCCCTGAGCTTCTCAGGGAAGGTCCCATGCATCTGCTGTCCCTCACTGTAAGAACCAGAATCCTCTACTAAGAGGACTGACCTTTCTTTTGTGCTGAGGAACAAGGAGAGAAACGGCAACCCAGGCAGTCATTTCTGTCCATAAAAGTCATCTGACTGGGCTAGTCATAAGCCTGACTTGTTTCCTACTGTAGTTATTGAAACCTAATTTGTAGTATAGTACCTAGCACTATTACACCATATGTCTGTATGGTGAGGAAATTGGGGGTTCTGGTCCTTGCAGAGAAAGGTCAAAATCACTTTACATTTATGGAGGCAGAGGAGAATGGCCACAGAGACACCTACCATAGGATAGATGACATGCTGAAAGCTTCTCAAGCTTCAACAAGGTCTCTTGTAAAATGCCTTACAAGAGCTATGAGTGTGAGGTCTATCCCTTACTAATTTGAAACCACAAAGTTTTGATTCCTGATCTGTAATGTCCCCAGTTCCCAAGCATGAAATTTCATTCATTGATAAGGTACAGGTTGTAAGATAGTAGAAAAGTGGCAGAATAAACTGAAGGATGCTTTCATTCCTCAGAAATGTGATGCATTTTAATTTCAGAATGTTTTCATTTTGTAATCTCACCAAAGATCCCAGCAGTTTGTTAGCAGAAAAGCATGGAATTGTAGATTTGGATGGTGTTTAATCTCAAACTGTGTACATATACCCCATGTAGTTTACACAAACACTTACCCCATACCATGGATTATTAAACCAGTGAAGAAAACCACAAAGAGGTGGTGGGTGTACCAGAAAACCTCATAGCATGACCTTCTGATGAGCTCAGTGGATGAAGTCATGATCAGAATTAAAGCCACAGTTATCACAACTCCAGTTATTCCAGCTATTGTGCTTAGTACTTGTCCTGTTGTGTTCTAGAATAAGAATACATTATTAGTATTGGTAGTAGTAGTCATTGGTGTTATAACTGTTATTTTTATTACTATTTCTGTTGCTTTTATCATTGTTACTGTTTCTGCTATTACACGTGAAACCAATATCTTCGGCATAGGAACAAAACCAGAAAAAGGCATGGAGGCAAGGCAATCCTTAATTTTACCACAGAACAGCATTGAAAACACCCCTCTGCTCTCTTTCTACTCAGGCTTATTCCAAACATATTTAAATATTTGCTGCCACTTACTTGTTTCAGGAATTGAAAGGAAGAAATGAGACAGTTTCATTTGTACTTTGATCAATTTTACTTACACACTTAATGAAAGTGTGTCACAAATAAAGAAAAATTATTAGAGAAAGGAGAAGATTAAACCTAGAAGTCTAACAAAGAAAACAGCACTAGAAAACAGCTTATTTTTGTGAGGCTGATAATGTGGTGCTAAGACACCTGCAACTGCAAAAGCGTGGAACTCTTGTGCTTACTTTACTTCAAAGTTTGTGGGGCTGTAGCAGCCCTGAAATGGTACACAAAGATGGCATATTCTCATTTGCCTAAAAAATGTATCTTGTTTACCTGTTCCTTACATTTATCTGGAGATACACTGCATAATAATTGGGTTTATTTTTTAAAATACATATTTATGTTAACATTTTTATATGTGTCAATGAAGAAACATTAATATGCTGGGCTGGAGCATGTTCCTTCTTATTCATGACTCACAGATGTCAGCACGGGTCTGGTATATCTGTCTAAACTCACCAAAATAAACTGAAGTGAGAGGGAAGATGTATTTTGAACACAACTGTCAGATGTTGATTGCAGTTATAAAGTGCAAATCGTGAAGAACAGCAGTAAAAAATCTCACACACAAGATGAGAATCAAGCTAAATATTCCATCAGAGTGCAAATGAAGTCCCCATTTGGCCTACAAAGCATGTATATCTGTTTCCCCAGTGCTGATGCATAGGAATGAAGGAGCTCAGCACGTCTTCTGGATCCTGATTTGGTTCTACAGCTTAATACACTAGGAGAAAAAAAAGAACCCTCTATTGTATTTATAAAGTGCACTCATTTGATATGGAAATCCTAGAGGTGGTGAAATTCCACAATGTCATTTTTACAGTCATTTTTTACAGTAAAATCATTCTTTCAAATGATCGCACTTGACAGCACACGGTACATTTTCAAATGGGTACCTTAAAAAGTGTGTTCAGATCTTATTGCATATTAACAGGATTGATCTAGGTGATATTTTGAACATTTCTACTACAGTGGCTAGTTTGGATATTGAGATGAAAAAAGGCAAAATGTCAAAGACATTGCTTCAATGGCAGGAGGATGAAACTGAAAAGAAAGCCTGAATTGTTGATCTCAGAACTTTATTCTCTGAAGTTAGAAATAATCTTTTGTTTGCTTCCCTTCATAATTTATTAATTCTGAGTTTAGCTACTAAGACACGAGTGATAAAAGAAACATAAATATTAGAGGTTAGAGTAAAATCTAGGCTGTAAATTGAAAGGTAACTGTGGAGTGTATTGCTGTGAGAAATCTGAGAAAGAATCTCAAAATATTCTAACCTTCTTCCTCAAGGGTATTTAGGATCTTAATGCTAATTGGAGGCCTACCTCACAATTATATCGCTATGGGAATGCTTAGAGAATGAAAATGCTTACTGAACGATGCTAAGTTCCTGTTCAGAGCTGGGAGCTTTGTTCTGCTCCTGGGGAGCACCTCATGGCCATACAATGAAAGAGGTCACTGGATGTACTGAAAGAATAGGAAGCTGAGCCCTTGGATTGCTGTCCTGTTTTGATAAACCTGACTGCTTTGTCAACACTAACATGAAGGCCTTTGCATTCATACCATTGACTGCGTAAATTTGCTTGATTTTCTTGAAACTTGAAATTGTTTATCAAATGAGATCATTTACTTGTTTGTTTTGAAGAATGAAAACCCCATGCTATCTAAATGGGAAAGGAGCTAAGAAGAAGCAGGACAAGCCTTGCAGCTGAAAAGCACTGTTGAATCCCATCAATGGTTCTCCAGCCATCTCACTTGGTTTCTTGTTTCAGTGGAGCACGTCACTCTTTGAAAGAGCACCAATCCATGGTGTTCAGGCAGTCCTTATTACATGCTGACTGTGTGGGCATTTTCTAAAGAGCAGAACAACATGCATGGGAATCTCACCGGGGCCATTTTAGCCCTGGAATATCTAACTATGAAAGAGGATACACAAGGAAACATATAGCATAAATGTGATGTGTGCTATAATGGAATATGGGAAAAAAAGCTGATTAACTTTTGCATGGTTTACATGCATTCTGTGCATGCTCAGCTTTTTTTAATGTTATGAACATTATAAGGAAGAGCTTATAGTGCTGTTGTGGGTTATCCAAGAAAGTGGACATGGGGCACAGTCACTTTTTTCCCCAAAACAAGCAGAACCATTTATGAGTTGAGTATCCTGTAAGTCCACTGGGCTCTGAAGAGCACACAGCAGCTCTAGATTTCCCCTGCACTGCTTCCTGTGTGCAGCAAACCCCCTGGATGGTTTCGAAGAGGCTCTGCCCTGAGCAACCACACTTGACATGTAACAAGGCAGAATCAACCCCCAGATTGGGAAGGTGCTGCACCACCATGGGGAGAGACAAATAGCAAATGTGAAAGAAATATTGTGAAGTGCTGTAGCTGTTTGGTTATTTTTCTTTCTGAAAAGAAGTTGTGCTGTTTCCATGTATTGATAGTTTAGTTTTTGGGTTTTTTAAAATTCTTTGCAGGTTTATTTAATTGCCTACTCTTCACAACACTCCTTATCCTCCCCCCACCAGCTGTCTCCTGACAAACTAATTAAAATACTATAGACATTTCTTTGAGCTTAGTAACCTGAAAATTGCAGCTCTGAGTAAGTGTTTTCAGCTGAAATTGAGGTTAACCTTTGGCAGCACCTTCTCACTCTGGTTAAAAGGCTTTGAAATATAGTTTTACTGGCAATAGAATCCACAGAGGAAAACTTTTTAGATGAGGAAACCTAAAAGGTGACATCTTACTGTTTCATAGGTCCTGATTGGGTTCAAGTAGCTTTCATTTGGGCTCTTGCCAAGACCAGAGAGTTTATTCCGTAGCTCGCCAGCTTCTTTTGACTGGCTGGAATGATACCGCTCGATGTTGATGGAGTGGGCAACAATATGGATGGCTGCAGGAGAGAAGGAGTGGAGTGAAATTATAGGCACACTTGTATGTGCCCACAGTGCCAGAAGGAACTTCATTATGCACGCTGTGAACTATTTGAAAAGCTCAGGCATAAATTGAGAGTTTTGCATGGATTAAGCTGACAATAAAAAGAGAATTTTATCAACTGCATGTCTAATATGAAGTGACTGCTTCACAGTGGAGAGGATAGGAACAGCACCAGGCTCACCTCCCAGGTTTACAGTCAAGCGTCCTGCAGTCTCCAGTGTCATCAAAGGAGGACCTCTTGAGAGTTGATATAAAAGTGTATGCCTATGACTTTAAATTGTTCAAAATTAGGTAAACTCATTAAAATTCCTCTTTTTAATTAATATACTAGAATATGCCATGGTTTACCCTTGCTACGCTGGACACTAAGTTGACTGGTTTAGGCATGGACCAGTTTGCAACTTGCAGTAGAGACGCTTTCAAAATCTGTCCCCTATTAACAGGTAGATGTAGCACTACTTTATGCAGGTGGAGCCTGGGGAAGCCACAGGAACTATGATTTAAAGGGAGAAGAGCAAATTCCAGTGTTAGATCTGATTTGTCCTGAGTATCATATGTGCCCTCTACTTCTGGCCTGCTCCCAAAAGGTATATGAAATGGTCAGTTTAGAAAACTGCCTTAGATTGAAGTAAAAAATCCCCTCTATTTTCTTGGGTGGAAAGAATATAATTTCAAGAGTGGAAAAGGAAGAACTTTGTTTTATTATTGGCTAACATAGATAAAGTTGTAATCAAGCTAGGTGCAGAGTTTCATTTTTCAATATGAGAGATTCTCAAATCCATTACATGAAAGTTGTAATTAATGCAAGATATTAAATGCCAAAGGATGAAAAAATGACAATGAAAGATAATTATATGTTTACAGCACAGCTATTTCTAGTTTTTATAATTAGCTTCCTGTTATCATCTTTCCTTCAGTGGTTATCTGTTTCTGTCCCTGACCATTTAAAAAACCTTTCTAAAAGGCAGTATTTGTAGTAAACCAAATATGATCTTCTTCACTGAAAAATATTCTCCAAAAAAATTTTCTTCTTGCCTTTTTCTTCCATTTTTTAAAATAGTGACTACGTGGATGAAAGTAATGTTTTACTATACTAGTCACTGTTGAATCATAGACGTAAACACAGGGTTGAATGCATAAGGACCTTGGTACTGTTGGTCATTTATGTGCCTATCCACTTAGTGGGCTCCCTCACTCCACATGCTGGAGTCCAGCTCCTCTTCAGCACCTGGGGACAGCTGTGTCCACGGGAGCATGAGTTAAAGTAAGATGCTGGCCATGGAAATGGTTCAAGCAGCCAGTGCAAGAAGGTAAAATATTCCCCCCAACAGTAAGTTATCCCATGTATCCAAGCTGGAGAGAGGCTGTTTTCACTCTGTACTTCTGAGGTGATCCTTCTAGAGCCGTAGATGCACTGTGGTTGGTTGATTGTCAGGATGCACTTCATTCAAATTGTAAAGTTAACTTAGGGACTCCCCCTGTCACTTCTTGACACCTCATTGCCTCATGCTTAGATATTCACTGGGAGATGAAAGACTTATTTTAAAATCTTTGTTACATTAAATTTAAACTAAGGTTTTAAACCAAATCACAAGTCACTGGGTTGACTGGTTATTCTCTTTTGAGCTGTCTCTTGATGAAGCCCTTAATAAAAATAATGCAATATTTATTAACATAGGCATCCCAAGTGAATATCCTGAGCACCCAAACTGCAAAATCAACCTCCCATTTCTCCTGAATCTTTGGCCCAATGAATAATAAATTATTTATACAAGCTGGAATAGCTTCGGCAGGATGGAGACTGAATCCAAATGGGTATGAACTGCAAGGAAGATAAAATGAGCCTGGAAATTAGAAGACAGATTCAAGCCATCAAAGGAATGAGACTCTAAAATAACCTTTTGATAAATGGGATAATGGGATCAAGCAATCTAAGCAGCTTTCAGCCGAAGGTTGGTCGTTTTATGAAATGGTGTGCATGACGTGACTGTGAGCATCAGAGCTCAGTGGCCAGGCATGTCCTCCACGTTGTTATGGGTTAGATGCTGCACGTGAAACAGCCTTGCCAGCATCAGGGCAGAGATGCTTCCTGGAGCCTGTGCATGAGAGTGTGCTCCCAGCCCCCCAGTAGTGTTGGGACACTGGAAGGAAGGTGACACTGGACCACAAGCAGCAAATGAGATGTGTGGATTTAGACTGTCAAAGCCCAAGAGCCCAAGCTCTGAGCTGGATGGTTTAGGTGGCAGCTGTGTGGGGGCTGTGGCAATCTGTTCCCCAGTGTACAACTGATGTATAAGCAGTATATAAACACTGTTTATATATTTAAGTGTAACAGCACATTTAAGTGCTGAGTGGGAAGGGGGGAACTGTTTCTACAAGGGGCTTCTTTCAGAACAGATGTGTTGGCCTACTTATATTATCTGATCCAGCTGGAAGGGAGCCAAGTCACTGCTTGATGAGGACCTGATTTCTTTGACATCTGAAAGAGCTCACTCGTAGGACAGGAGTGTGGGCTAACAGATTTCTGTCTTTGGTAAGTTGTGGAGTTACATGCTGCACATTTTCTGGTATGGGCTAAGGGAAAGAGGAAAAAAAACTTTCTAAGGATAGAAAACCCTGACAATGAGTCTCTAAGCGGACTTCTACTAAGCAGTTTTATTTTGGCATCTACAAGTGATTACTGTAACTTGGGCCTCTTGCCCTCTATACCTACAGGATGCTCTTTATAACTCTGATATGATGTAATAGTCCCCATAGCCTAGGACCAAGAGAGTTTCACAGAGTTAGGATCTATAGTGCTGTTTTACCAGAGCTTGCCTGCAGTCTGTCAGCTGCAGGTTTTGGATGACCTTTGCTCATTTAGAATTATGACTGACTAATTGTGGAAGTTTGAATGTGTTCATAGTAAAAGGCACTTTCTCCTTTTACCTTCAAAACAATAGATTTTTTTTAAAGTGATACTGCAGACTATAAAATTTTCAATTGAAATGATGACACTTCTGTTGTTTAGAAAGCTACAACATCTTGTACTTTCCCCAAAGTGCAGGATTCTACATGATTTGCACAAGTCCTAGTCATGTCAGCAGTGACAGGATATCTAATGCTATCTGCTAAATGCTGAGTGTTGAGAGTGAAATGAAGTGCTAGTTTTCTCCAGACAGACAAAGGTCCACATTTCCTAACAGAGTATTTCTAGTCTTGGACAAAAGAAAAATGGATTGAATGGATATAGTTTCTCAAGAAGGTCTTGAGACTATGTTGCAACTTTCCCCTGGAAGAAGAGATCCAGTTCTGACAACCTAGCCTAGTAAGGTTTTTCTGCAGGCTCTCAGAGGACACTGTCTTTTCTATCTGCATATTGTTCAGTTTCTCAGAATTTCTGCCAATGGAAACATTGTGTTTCCATCATACCTTCTTCTTTGGGATCTACCACACCTTCCCTTCTGGGTGACATTCTCTCCAGCTTTCATCTGATAGGTAGAGGATATTACAAGTATAGAAGACTTCCAGAATAAACAGGAGAGTTGTTGATATTTTCTGTAAGCTATTCTGTGGTAGATGTTAATGTACAGAGTATAATGATACATTGAAAAATATTACATTCAAACTAATGATGTACTGAATATATTGGTTTACCTGAGTCTCCCATGATCTTAGATATTGCATGGAGTATTATTAGATTAATACTTGTGATGGGTTTTTTTTGTACTACTAGCAAAAAATGATGCAATCTAAAAATGAATTATAGCTGGATGGTAAGAGTGGTGCAAAGATCTAATTCCATTTTCAGTGTGGTTCATTTAATGTATAATAGCTGTAGCAGAATAAAAATTCTGGCACTGAACACATCGCCATTAACTAAAATATTTTACATCCCTAAAGTGCATTTTCTGAAGGTCTTTGCATCTGCAGTGTACAGAATTTACTAAGCAATTCCAAAATTACATATGCAGATTTCTGAAATCTGAGCTTACCACAGTTGGTAGCTCTTTCCTCTGCACCACTTATCTGAGTTAACCACGAGGACAAAGTTTAGTGGACTACCTCTCAGAATTTTCAGTTCAGTTTTTTCCTCATTCTGCACGTCCAAATATAACATATGGAATAAATCACCCAATCTTTTAAACAAAGTTCTTTTTTATAACAGTTCATGAAGAATGAAGGATTTTGGTTGTTTTTAATGACATCTGGAACCTCTGAAGCACTTAACATACATTAATTTGTATTTGACCCTGAGATGTTCTATCTAGTCCACCTCTGAGATCAAATAAAAGGCTTTATTGGAAGGAGAGAGGGAGGAAAAGGGTTGCTATTAGATCATGGTGTTTACTGTACATATCCTTAAATACAAAGAGATGTAATTAAATTATCTTGAAAGGATGGTCAATTTATCTACTCTTATTCAGCCAATTTTGCCTTCAGTGAAGCATGCACAACTCTCACTGAAGTAAACAGAAATTTCATGTGTTTATCTGAGGACAAGATTTAACTCTCTCTTTTTCTGCATGCCTGTACAGGATAATAATCAAATTGGAACTTGCTGCTAGCAGTTAAACATTTTGATTAACCAGCCTATCATGATAAAGTCAAAGGGTCAAATCCTGGCCTTTCTGCCCACAGCAAAGAGAACAACTTTGCAGGCAGATAACCCAGGCATGGAGAATACTGACCCTGACCAAGGCTGGGATTCTTTTTGCCACCCATTGTCTTGTGCCATTCCTAGTTATTCAGAACCCCTAATTCAACTTCATGATGTCTTTGTGGACTAAAAAGGTGCAGGTTGTATAAAGATTAAAATAGTGACCACACGTGTGCTTGCATTTTATTTTGTTTTTAAGAATGGTTATAAACATCAAAGAAGAACATGACTTGGACCATTTTTTATCTTAGCTGGAAGCCTACAATCTTCAATTTAATATTGTTACCTTCCTAGTACTTGCACTAAGTCTGGATTTAAACAATCTGACTGAAAAAAAAATAATGGAAGTCTGATTTTCTGTAATTTCTGAAAGTACAACACTGAAGTATCAGCTAGACCTCTTTAGAAGATAGGCATCTGCTTCCCTGAAAACTTAGTAATTTACACAAAAATGTGACTCAGGTCACCAAAGCCATTCACATAGTTTACCAAAAAGTGGTTGAAAATGGAAAGGTTTCCTAGAATTTTTAGCTATAGTTTTTTCAGTGCTTGTCAGAGCCAAACACACGTGGCATCACTATACTTCTTTCTGCACCTTGCATGTTTTTAAAGAAGAACTAATTGCTGGACTTTTTAAGGAGCAGGAATCACCATTTTAAACAGCCTAACTCCAAACAACCTTGCTGTCCTTCCCCTATTTTCCCTTAATTGCTTAAACTTTATTAATATAATAATTCAAAGATTTATGGAGAAAAAATACATGTGACCTTACTGCAAAAACCAAAACAATGCAGGTAATTTCTTCTTTAACATAAGCCAAATATATCAAAGTAAAGAAAGAAAAATCCCCCCCAACAGTCCCTGCTTCAGAAAATGTATGAATATGCTTTTTTGAGAGGGTAAAAACAGTACAGTAAGAGGTGGAAAACATTATTACTATCTCTTGTGGTGTCTTTAAGTTTCAGGCCACTGTGTCTCAACTGAAAAGTCTCTTTCCAGTACAAAGCACAGAATTATTTGCACTGATCAAACTGAGAGTGCATGAAACTCTGATTTTATTCTAGCAGAGTTACAGGTCTATAAGGAAGATTTATTAGTGGCTGAATAACTCCCAGACAGCTCTTATCACAGACAGGCATGCAGAACGCAGGAAGCCAAACTAAGCAGAATTCCCTTTACTGAATTTTCAATGATGCCCTTGATTATAGATAGCATTGTTTACTCTCTCTCTTTCCTCCAACTTCCCTCTTCCACTAGTCTCTAATTATATTCCTTTATGACCTGGCCAATTAAAGCCTGCTCTTGAATTTGTATTAGAGATGATGAAAAATTAAAGGTACAGATGTGCTCTTTCCAAGGCCAGCCACACCTCGGCTGAACTAGCTGCCTGTTAGGAGCCAGACAATACTAATATTGCTCTGACTATTTTTTAGCATACTATTAAATAAATATGCTGGAATAATACCACGTGGCAAGCCAAGATGAATACATGTTACTTTAATAATAAAGGAGTTTACAATTTTATATTGTGAGGCTAAGCTTACTGATCTGATCTTCAAATTGGTTTAACTTCTTGCTACCACATTTAGTCTATTGATCATACAAGGTCGAACATCCATTTAACTGAGAATTACTAAATTGCAACAGACTAATAAAGTTGACTATGTTTTTGTGTAATAAAAGGCAATATAGGCAGTACTAGGATAAATAATATGTTGGTTGAGAGGAAAATGGCATCTATTTGCACTTCATTTTAACACTGTTAGATTTTATTACAAAGGATTCAGTGTACTTGTGGATACCACCCTGAAATGTTGCTTTTCTGCTTTTCTAAACAATGTGTTCAGTAGATTTTATTTTTCTATGAACTTAAAATTGAATTTCAGGAAATTGAGTTTCTGACCATTCTTTACACAAGTCTAACACTATTCAGTTATGTAGTGTTTTCTCAAATATGATAAATGTTTCTCACTTGACTGTTAAGGAAGCAGGAATTCATAGGTTGTCATCTTTGTTTATTATACTTTCCTGTGTTGTGTTTTCTTTCTCAAATATCTCATCAACTGTCTTTCCATTTTATATTTTAGAAAAAAAAATCAATCAACCTGAATAACAACTCAAAAATGAACCCTTGATTTCTCCCTAGAGAGTGACTTATATGAGAATTACATGATCATGCTTTCTGTCATTTCACATTGGCTTCTGTGTCTTTTTCCTTGAAATTAATGAAACCATTAAAGTAATCACTTTTCTGATAGACCTTCACTTCCCAAACTGTCCACATTAATGCACTAGCAAACATTTTAATATTGATGTAAAAACCAAAAACATACAAGATCTGACTGTGCAGTTTTGCTTTCTTTTTGGAACATGATCTATTATACAACAAGTAAAGTTGGTTAATTTATATTCCTGGGTTGATTTATTAATTAAAGAAGCAATGTTGCACTCTGTAGGAATCTGTTCTGTAGTGAAAGTGAACTCTGGTGAATGAGTGGACATGACAGATAAGTAATTCATCATAATACACTGTAAGATGAATGTTTGTATCCCGTAGCCTTCCCCTTGGAATTCTTTAGCATGACATACAGAAGACAAACTTTAGTTATTGGTTCCTGTTGGCAGTCCTGACTTCAAATCCTTGTCTCACGGCATGAGGACATTAACAGCCTAGTCACGCAAAAGCAGCTCCCTCACGCAGGCTGAAAAAGATATTGGGAGCAGAATCCACCCTGACAGCCTGGGGGTAGAACAGTTACCCTGCAATGTCTCACGCTTGCAAATAGCCCTGATTAATTCCTCTGTCTTCTTCCCATTTTCTAAAAGAATCTATCTATCTATCTATCTATCTATCTATCTATCTATCTATCTGTCTGTCTGTCTATCTATCTATCTATCTATCTCTCTCTCTATCAATCATTATCTATCTATCAAATACCTCTCCATCTCTGTATGCTCATATCCTTCTTCATACTGGCTTTTGTTCATTCCTCTCTGTGCATCCTTTTTCCTCAAGCTACCTCCTGCTCTTCTCATGTCCTCTGAATTCCTACAAACTTCTCCAGGTCCTTTTACTGCTTAGAGAACAGGAAAGTGCCATGTCTTTTTCTCAGCCAGGTGAACAAGCACCTTAGTAAGTCACTAGGACCAAGAGAATAGATAAATTTTTATCTCAAGTTGCTGTTTTCCCCTCAATGGGCCATTAGTTTCCTGGATCAGTCATCTACTAAAAATAAATATCTAGAAATCCATTGTTTTTGAGACACCTGCCTCTCTCAAATTCAGGTTAAATTTATTACCTGGTTGAAAAATTAGTGAAGATGTATTGGTGGGCAGATTTGTGCTCATAACCATAATTTCCATACAGAATCAGACAGTAATGCTATGTCATCTCCCCAAACATCTACCCTCAGGGATTCAATGAAAGTTATTTACACTAAATTTTAAGGGCACACAAATTGGTTCACAATAAGTGGCAACTGGTGTTTACTGTTCAGATTGAAAGTTTATTTCCTTAACAGTCAAACTCTTCTCAAGCAAAAAAGATTACAAATGGTTAATCAGATGGGACTCCTACACACATTTAAAGCTGCAGTCAACAAATGATTGCACTAAAATATCATATCTCAGAGCTGATGGGGATTACAGCATTAGGCAGAATCACTATGAAATTCAAAACAGTTCAAAGGCAAAGAAGAAAAATATAAAACCAAAAAAGCTTACTTGCATTTAATGCTATTCCATAGGCAACCATCTTGTGAAATGTGATGTTTTTGTCAAGCTGTCTCCTCAGTGCTCCTCCACAGTACTTGGTGAAAAAGCAGAACTTGTTTTATATCATTCCTATTGGTGTTTACATCTCACATTTTGGAGAGGAGAAGAGTTCAGTACATTTGAAAATGGAATGCTGAAGGAATTCAGTGGAAATTTTGGGTTAGTTTTAGGACTCAAGTAACTTTCCTGAGTGGCACTCCAGGATTTCTGAAGCTATTCATCCTATACAGGGGCTCAAAAAAGGGTTTGATAAAGCTCTGCTACACTTAGCTGTGATTTGTGAGTGGTTTATCTAAGCTGACATTGACTCATTTGTGGGTATAAGGACACCAGGCTGGGCCACCACTGCTTTGTGAGCTTAGCATAACAGAGCTGGAGCGCTGGTAAAGCCAGCTTGCAGTGAAAACGTTTTCTCTGCTTTCAGGAAATGCACACCCCAAGAGGGTGAGGCTGTCTAGCCCTCAGGTGGCTGCATGCTGATGTGTTTCTGAGCCGTGGTCCTGTTATTGATGGGCTCAGCAGTGGTGTGCTCACAGCCAGCTGGGTGTCCCAGTGCAGAGCCAGCCTGGGGCCAGGGCTGGCTGCACTGAGCCAAAACTAACACGCTCTGTTGGAACCTAGACAGCACTCATGGACAGAATTCAGTCTCTGAGTGGTGGTGTGGGTGTATGGATTGCTCACATGACCTGGCATGGCACCATGCCAAAGATCCTGGCATGTATCCACGTTGTTTCCCAGCTAATGTCTTCCAAAAATCTCGAGCACCACAGGGTGTGATGTCAATACACAGCACCTCCTTGGAGCGGCACTGGATCCAGCCCAGTGCTGGCCATGCTGGAGCAGTCAAGTTGCTCTGTACCATGCTCCTCAAGAGCAGAATGTTGTCCAGAATAGACAAATATTATCTGTGAGAACAGTTCCAGCTCTCTGAGTTCTTACTCAGCATCTAAGTGGGCATGTATATATTCTGTGCTGATTCACAAACTGATTCAGAAGGGAAAGACACCTTTTCTCTTTTGTTTTGGTAAATGTTCAACTCCTGAACTCAAAAAAATTATATAAGCATTGATTCCCAGCCCAAAAACTGCTTAACATCTAAGCCTAACAAAAAATGGCAGTACTGAAATAAGAACCAGCTTACTATAAAATAACTATCTTACAATTTCTAAATTCCTGTTGTTCCTGGAGTCATGAAGTGGTCATTGATTTTTTTCTCAAACATGTGGCATTGGGATTGCTCTGACTATAATAATTCAATGCAAGTTGAAGTTATGGCTAATAGAGCTAAAGCCTTAAGTACTTCCCATGTGTGATTCCAAGGTAAGTGTAAATGCCTATTACAAAAATGCATTTACCTCAAATGAAGACCTGAATGGTGGCCACTCAGACAGAAGTGTTTAAGCATGTTCATTATTATCCTTAGAACAATTTTTTATCTATCTGAACATTTTATTTCTCCAATTTTCACTTTGCAGCTACAGAGTATACACATGATGGATATGAATTTTCCCATTTGCCCAAGTGGCTATGTCCCTTTTTTGTGGCTTCTCACTTTTCTCTTCATGACACCATGCTATGCAGCAGCTGCCAAAATCAGTGTTGCATTTAGAGAACTGTGTTTAACAAGTCATTTGTTTCTCTTCAGTCATGAATACTGACAATTTAAATGGTAATAACTAGGCAATAGTGTACAGGCTTCTCTATAAAAAATTAAAATTCCTTGGAAAATGTTTGATATGGATAATACTGCTGAACTACAGAAATAAAAAAAAAGACAGAATAATATGGCTATTTGAGAAATGGTACTTACAACGCTTGCTCCTCTTAAGAATGAAATAAGGTTTCTACAGATTGGTAACAGGATTAGCATGGAGTTAAAATTAAGGCACGTTGCAGAAGCTCTTGCCCAAGCCAGGGTTGACTGTGCATGTAACAGCATAAAGAAATTAAATTACAAACTTTGTATAGGGAGAGAAAAAGAAATAAAATACAGTGTTAATATAATACTCTTATATGGGAAAATTACTGTTGAAGCATCAAAAGTTTTATGAAGGATGTAAATAAAATCAGACTATGAATACATTCCTCTTGTGAAACCCTTTAACAATCAAACTCGTACTTACTCCCAGCATAATCCGTGTATAAATGTAGGCATTGTCATCTTCATACCGGTGGAAGGTATCAATAAACAAATAGAAGTTTAGTCCCAGCCACACCAGCTACAAAGCAGAGAGGCTACAGATTAGTGACATTTATAGTATTTTTTAATGTATATAAAACTGGATATAGTTATAATTTTATGAGAATCTGAGAGATGTTTCAAAATCAGTGTGCAATGCAGTTCTTGATCACAGATGGCAGAAATCAAAATGCCTGCTGGAATGAGGCTGAATTTTAGCAAATTCAGGGTCCTACCCCCAGATCTCAAGTAAAGGATATAAATGATGTTTGCTCTGTCATGGTAAACTTGCTTTTAAGCACAGGCCTTAACCCAGTCTCTAAAAACGAAATAAATGCTAAAATTAAAAAAATCACAAAAATTGAGGGAATTAAGAGCTAAGGAAATTCCTTTCTCTGCTCCCCATATATAATTCACCAAACTGTCTGAAAATAAATTAGAATTGTAAACCTCTGCTCCCTTTATCTGAGGACTAAAGTACATTGACTTAAAAATAATTAAAAATAAACCACTAAGACTTTAAATTCTTTTAAGGACTAGTTATAAAAAGGCTGCTGAATATTTTATAGCAAGTTTTACATTAAGCTTGGGAGTTTTACTGTAAGCAAACCATAAAATGTCTTTTAAACAAGCTTAAAATATTTATATATATCCAATTAGACTTTTTTATGCTAAAAATACTTACTAATAACAGCACTGAGAGTTTTTCATTCAAAATCCAGCATCCCATCCTGAGTGTCTCTCCCTATGCTAGCAGCAGCTGACTCTTGCCTTTCAGAGTAACCGGAGTTCTCTGTCCATTCCTTGGGCTTTTCTACCAACTCCTTTTGTCTTTAGTTTTTAATAAGCATCTCATGGGAGCATGAGTTCTCTCTAGGAATTTTCTAATTAAAGATTGCCTGACAAGAACAGATCACCTGAGTGACATGTCTCATGATCTGTGTAAATAAAATGCTGGTCATTGTCCAGTCTTTTTTCTCTCCAGAGTTATTTCTCAGCAAATGAGAGATGCTGTCATTACATTGTCCTCTGGTACTAGCATGTTTTTTGGGGGGGTTTTTTTGCTTTGAAAAACAAAGTGCAAGGTGCAACATTTCTTTGTGATTTGTCTTTTAATGCAGTAGCAAACGGAAGCATCCCTGATGTGTGTATAATATGAGAGTGTGTTCTGGTGAGGGCACTGCATTTACCCTTGGTTCCCCTTGCCAGAAGCTGTGCAAATTCTGCCTGTAGTAATCTCGTTCTTTCTCTAGTAAAACCATTTCCTTAAGGCTTTCCTGACTTGCCTGTGAAGGAGACCTTTCTGTGACAAAATAACTGAAAATTTCTGAAAGCTGAAATGCTATCAAGCTCAGCTACTTTTTACACCAGTGCTAATGGCTGTTAACGTGAGTTAGCGGAACCATGAGAATGTTGTTACACATGCTTTGAATGCGGACATTTATGAGGGATTTGCTTTGAGTTTTAATTTTCTTGGATGGTAAAATGAAGTATTATTTAACAAACTTTATGACAAGCCATGTGCAGTAATTGGCCACTGTCCATTATGTAACTCGATACAGGCTGTCCCCACAGCCACCCCCTTTATAGTAGCTTTGGTAGTGCAGGGGCTAACAAGCTAGTGAATCTTGCTGTGTTTTGCAGAGGTCAAAAGATGAGGAAATAAGGGAGAAGGGAAGAAGAATGTGCAGATGGTAAGGAGAAATACTAGTAAGGTCAGATGCCAATTTTAACTACTTAAAAAAAAAAAGGAGGGAGAGAAAATCCACTATCTGGATTAGCTGTACTTCAAAGGGAAATGCAGCACTCCGATGTTTGGCTTTGAAGTTCATCCGATCCAGACAGCAATTTTCTAAACTGAGTTAAAACTGGCATCTGAAATAGATTTTTTTTCAGAGTACAGCAGATTCATATGCTGGTTTAGGCTCCAAAATTTGTCTGGATCAGCAGCTGTACTTCAAAGCAGCACATCTCAGTACAGCATTTGACTTTGAAGTGCATGTGCTCCAGATGCCAGTCCTCTTAAAGGAGCCAATGAATCAACTTTAACTTTTGTCTGTTGAAACAGCTATGCTTTCTCTCATATATATTGGTAATGTGTGTGGTCTCGAGTATGGCAATTCTCTATAAAAACATAAAGTTAACAGAAAAGCTCTTTATTGCTTCATTTTGTACAAAGGAACTGGTCAACATCATTTTATTGTATTGATTTGCAGTGATCTCAGCCAATTTCTATCACAAACTATTCAGACAAGACTCAGGTAAGGACATTTTATTGATTAAAGATGTAGTGGTACTCCATTTTGTTATTGTTTTATCATCATGAGCTACAACTGTCCTAAAAAAGACATAGAAAAAGGGTTAAAAGGGGTTCATTCCAGCAGTTGGGTAGAAAGCAGTGCTGGACATGCTGAGTTCCCAGGCAAGAGATAAGCAACTCTGTCATTAGCTTAAAAGGTCAGTTTTTGCATGGAAAGAGGTTTATGAGGTGCTGAATTGTTCCATGTAAGTATCTCAGCATTAATGTCAATGTTTGTATCAATTACTGCTACAGACCTCAATCACTGTTAGTTCTATTAAATTTGACAGCAACCTCTATCTGAAGTTGTTAGTAATTTTTCAAAGTACTTTCAACAGTGCTTACCCTTTGCAAGACTAATTGTTAGCATGAGACTGCACACACATACCTATGCATATTTCATTTTGCTAGGCCGTATCCTATTTTTATTATTAGATATGCCTGCCTTGTTTCTCAAAGGCAAAATCATTTTGGTTGGCTCTGAACTCTGCCCCAGCCCTTTCATAGTTTTCCTGTGCACTTGACTTTATGTCTGTTAGTAACCTGGATGAACTTTATAAGCTTCACTATGCTACTTACAGAGATGGGTGTAGGTAAACAAGTGATCCTGAGACTCAGAGTGCTGTAAGTTTGCAGAACAGCTGAAGCCATTTAACTGCTGACTGTATCAGAGGATATGCTTTGTATTAGTCTGTACAAAGAAAGTGGTGGCACTGCTGTGTTCTCTAATTTTTACATTTTCTTGGCTTAATATTTCCCAAAAATGTTCAAGAAGCAAAAAGCAGATTTGTCTTTGATGAGGGAAGAAGATGAGCAATATATTGAATAAAACATTCACTTTTGTAAATAGAGAAACTGCTGAAGTTAATTAGAGATCAAACCCTTTCCTTTTTTTTTTGTTTTGTTTTGTTTTGTTTTTGTTTCATTTTTTTTTGTGTAGGGGAGTTTTTTGGGTTCTGTTTGTTTGTTTATTTTTTCCCTATGAAGACAGTTTTGAGGGAACACAAGCCAAGGTTCATCTTTGGTTATTCTGTAGTGCTCTGATTCTAGCTTTACAAAAGAATACTGAATTTCCATAAACAGTGGCTGAGTGACTAGTAGTATTAAAAAACATCTATATAATTTTTAGAGATTTTCTCATAGTGGGGCTTTATTTTTTATATTTAACTGCCTCATTAATGTTAATGGATATTTTTTTCTTTTATAAACTGCACTCACATTATAGATGGGGGAACTGTTTTGCAGTTTGAGAACATTCATAAAATCCTCAAAGCTCTAAAAGACTAATGTAATTCCAGCCTTGTCAGTGCCAGAGATTCAAAAATCATCAGAATATTCTAAAATTTATGAAAGTAAAAAAGAGAGAGTGTGCAGTTTGGGGGACAGTACTGAAACTTCAAGGGCATCTGGCTTCCCATTTGCAGCTTTTTGTCAGTAACAGTGTGTTTATTTTTTAATAAAATATTAAAATTCTTGGCCCTAAACATGGGCTTGAGCAAGAACAACAAAAATGCAGTTACTAAAACACTAGTGATGCAGCTGGCAGAATTAGCAAGGGCATTGCAAGTATTAACTATATGCACAAACTCAGTCATTTGTCACAAGGCACAAAATTGAGAGATAAACTTCTGTTTCTATCCAGAAAAGCAGAACAAAGTTTCATGAAACCATTAAAAAGAAGAAGAAAAGAGTTCTGGTTGTAGATCCAGCTCATCTTGAACTCCATATGCCAGTGCAATAGAACAGCTCCTCTGCCTCTGTTAGCAGACCTGATACTGGTATTAGGGATATCTCAAATGATGGGCAGTGCCAGGATCTGGAATCACAGTGTACACCAGGGATGCCTTCAGAGTCAAGAGCAGGAGTCAGTAGCATGGCAAAAGTGCAAAGGGTCTGGGATCAAAATCATGTTGGAGGCTAAAAGTGACACACTTGTCACTGACCAGTGTGGGAACTATTGTTTCTGCCTAAAACAGGGTTCAGCACCCTGTTTGCAGACTCTGGCTCTTTCCTCCAGCAAATAGAAAGGTTTATCAATGAGAAACATAACAGTTCTCTCTTGGGAGATAACTAGTTCCCAGCCAAAAAATATTAATATTTGAATCCAGATATTTTCTCTCTCAAGGGACTCTTTTATTGCCATGCTCACACTGTAATCAAAATATATTCAGGAGCAATTTCAGATGTTCAAAAGCTATTTGTTTCAGTAAGTGCCAAAATCTCCCAGCTCTTGACTGTGCATCTCTAGTAATAAAGTATCATACTTTCCTAATTACATGTGCAAAATTCTAGTTTTCCCACAAGAGCTGTTTTACACCTTAATAACAGGAAACAATCCTTCAAAGTAGCTGAAATCTTGTACAAATAGATGTGTCCACAGGTTACTCAGAAGAATTTTCCTCTTAGCTATTTTGTAGGCAGCATACTGTGGAAAACAGTTTAAGGATGAGTTTAGAAAAGGAAAGAACAAGGAGCAGGAGGAAAAAGGGATGAGTAGCATCCATTATTTATTTCCCTCTGAGTCAGGGCATCACCAACACAATGGAGAAATTATTGGGAGAGACTCCATATGTGTATAAAAGGGTTGTTCAGGTTCCACATCAGCACACAGCCAATTTCTTAATACTACTGCACATATCTAATCCTCTCCATGCTCTCCAGTGTTGTTCAGATTAAGGATGAGACCTGGTGACAAAGGACATGGCAAAGCTGAGGAGCTCAGACCCTTTTTCACCTTAGTTTTTACTGGTAAAACTGACTTCCAGTTATTCCAGGCCCCTGAGGCAAGCTGGAAAGTCTGGACTATAGAAGATGTACTTTTGGTGAAGAAGAATCAGGTTAGGGAACATTTCAGTCAACTGGGCATATGCAAGACTTCAGAACCTAATGGAGCACACTCAAGAGTGCTGACCTGGCTGGTGTCTCTGTGAGAACACTCTCCATCACCTCTGAAAGGTCAAAGCTGCTGGGTGAGCTTCTAAGGGCTGGAAGAGAGCTAGTGTCACTTGCTCCTGTGAGAAGGAACATCTGGGGCGCCTGAAGTGGTCAGCCTCAGCTCAGTCCCTAGGAAGACAATGGACCAAATCTACCTGGAAACCATTTTGAGACAAGATGGGAACAGTCAGCATGACTTTACAACGAGCTGGGCTACACTGTGTGAAAGATGTCTACTTACTGGAATGAGTCCACTTAGGACCCCAAAGATTATTAAACGTCTGGAGCATCATTCATGAGGGGAAAAACTGAGACACTTTTCAGCCTGGAGAAAGAACAGCAGACTCAGGGGGATCTTGTTAATATGTATAAATACCTGATGGGAGGGTCCAAACAAAATGAAGGCAGACTGTTCTCAGAGACATTCAGGCTCAAATTGGAACACAGGAAGTTTAGTCTGAACATCAAGAAACTCTTAATGTGATGGTAACTAGCACAGATTGCCCAAAGAGGTTATCGAGTTCCCCTCCTTGGAGATACTCAAAAACCATCTGAGCACAGCCCCAAGCAACCTGGTGTAGAGGACTCAGCTCTGAACTCTGACAAGGGAGGTTGAACAGAGGGATTTCCAGTGGTCCCTTCCAATGTCAGACATTTTGGATGTCTGAATTTTCCATTTAGTTTACCAGAACAAAGTGAAGGAAAGTGTTCTGAAGTTTCTTACCCTAGAATATGTGCATATTTAATTTCACTAAATTAATTTGTCTTTCGTTAAAATTTTCATGAGGAAGTTATTAGATTAGTCTGATTTTATTTCTGGCTCTAATTCAGAACTTTGTGATCTCATTAGCAGTCCATTTTTATGAGGAGGATATGTTTTGGAGTGCTAGATTGAGTATTTTCAGTGGAATATTATATTACAATTTTGGTTGATACTGTGTTAAATTTTTCACTGGACACACTGAAAATAGTAAGAAGGACACATAGGTATTTAAGAGACTTCATATACCCTTAAAATGAGCAGCAATGACACAAATAAAGACTTCAATTGAATTAATATAAGGACTTGTGTATAGGTATGTTTTTATGACTGTGTGCTACAAATCATTTTTCAAAAAACACATCATCATGTAAATTCCTTATTTCCATAGTAGTAAATTTACCACTATTGATAAAACGTATGTTATCTGAATGGCTTTCAGTGAATGATTTCTCCTCATTTAGACTTTATATTTTTTTCTAAATTCATTCTGAGATTATTATTAAACCCTATTTCATATTAAATTAAAAATGACATACAGTTTGCCCAGCATAGGAGCATTAAAAGGTCACTCCTATGTACTCCTTGGTGTCAGTAATCATATGCACATGCAGGAAGAGTAACAATACGTACAACCTTTCCAGATGGCTGTTCACAAGTGTGCACAGAACAGAGGTCAAGAGCTAAGAGTTCACCTAGTTGAAAGCATTTTTCTAGGATGTTCAAAGTAGAAATTGTATTTTAAAGTAATTACAGCCCATCACTTTTAACACTGCAGTATAGCAATATATAAAAGCATAAGCTAAAAGTGTTCTGGACTTATTTCTTTGCCTGTAAAATGTTATTTGCCTCTATTACTTGAAATTCAAATAAGTCAGTGGCACTGTCTATAAAGTATCTCTCTGTTGTGGGAAGAAGCCGTGAAGAGGCATAGGCAGGGGTGAGTAATGAGGATTGAATACATGAAGAAGAGGTGAAGAAACAATGAATAAAGAAAAAATGGAAGGATGACATATTTCAAAAGTATTTTCATAGTTTAAGCAACAGGGCTCTTCTGAGCAAAGGTTTCCAATGGTGCCTTTCTCCTTCCAGCATTTTCTCCCCACATATTTCCCCCCATCCTAAATCTATCCTAAAAGCAGTGGTTTTGCAACTAAGAATAATTAGTCCTATGCCAGACTTCTCCAATGTCTCATGCCAGTGGGCCAAGTAGGTAAGAAGCCTTGCAATTAGTGGCACATTTGATTTAACTTGCCATGGACAAAGAAATGAATGAAGTTTTAGGATAAAAGCCTTAGTGGCTGCACATGTTTGAATAATCTCATTATTTGGTCCTTGCATTTAAATTATGAGTGGTTCCTTCTAATAAGACCCTGATTTCATTCATTTGCACCTGTAATGGAGTAATTCCTAACCAGTGGGAGTGTAAGGCTAAGCACGAAAAATGAAGCAGCAGATCAGCTCAGGCTCTTTTTTCACCCCCCTTCTTCATTGGGTGTGGGGGGGGTCTTCCTCCTATCCACAGCATACTCAGGCTGGCCCCCTGCCATGCTTTATTAAGAAAGAACACAAGCAGCAAAATCAGCTCCCATCTCCTCCAGCCAGTCAGCGACTGGCAGTGTCCCTGCTGATGCAGCACCACCTCCAGCAGCACCTCACTGCCCTGGCCCTATGGCCTTACCCCACCCACTCCTGCTCTCCACAAGCATAGCCACTCACCAGGATTCCAGGAATTCACACCTTACATCATTTTGCTTCTAATTTAGACTAGCATTGCAGGTTCTTCAAGGCTTTGAGATGCCTGCAATTTCTGTGGAACTGTAAATTTGCCTTATTGTAAGTATGAACATAAAGGTAATGGCAAGGACGGGGTGATTATAGTATTTAATCTATGCCTGTTTATACTGTAGTTACAACTTAAGCTAATGAATTCAATTTCTTTAAAGGCTTTCCCAACATAGTGCTTTAAACCAGAAGAGATTAAAGTTGGTTTATATTCAGATATTGCTTATTTCAGATCTTGTAAAGGTTCTAACAACTGCCTATGATTTGAGAATAAAAAAATTAAAGACACTTAAAGGACTATAAGTTAACTGCTACTAATTTGAAAGTTGAGCAAAATTTTTACATTGTATTTTACAGAAATATAACCTTGAGGGAAGCCTATTTACAAATCATGCTAATTTTTAAATTGTTTTAACAGCAATTCAGTTCAAATGTTCTGTTTCATTTACTTCAATATTCATTTCATTGTATTTGAATTCTATGTACTTTATTCATTATTCTATGTACTAATTTTATTATTATATTTAATAATTTTTAATTCCTATAATAATATAATTTTATTATATAATAATGTATTTTTCATTCAAAACATACACTCATTTTTGGTGGCTCTTGCCATGCTAAAAATGCTGTTCAAATATTTCTAGTTAGTCTTAATATCAAACTCTGTAAGACAAAGATGAGTTATTATTAAAAGAAAGATCAGAAGGGGAGATTAGGTGACTTGTCAAAGAGTAAGCAACTATGGACAGGTTGTGGCTCATAAGCAGTTCATAAGTCTTTTGCTATTTCTATGCTGTTTTGAAAAGAGTTGAAACGTTCTCCATATAAGACATTAAAACTCCACTCTCAATTGTTATTATAGTAAAGAAATGGTAATATGTAATCACTAGACCCAAATGTTTTTTTATGTGTTTAGATAGATCACTTGAAAGAATGACTGCAAGAAACAAAAAGGAAGATGACAAGAGATTTATTGCCTAATTTGTTATTTGTCTTTAAAGATTTTTGAGCCCATGTAGCATTAATACTTTTAAAAAGGGAAACTGCTACAATAGCTTGTGAGACCTGCTCCAGCATCCCTGTCCTGACATTATGGCTGATACTGGCTTTGGAGACTGGGAACCTTCGCTGGGACAGGGTCTGCTGTGTAGGGAGCATGTCCATCCCCTGCCCAGCCTGGGGAGGAAACGCCAGACATATTCACATGCTGTTTCATCCTGCAGCCTGGGTTATTTCAAACAAAATGCACTCTGAATGTCTGTTTATGTATGTAAGAATAAAATTGTAGGCCCAGCATGAAGCTTTCTTTCCTGGCATGCAGCAGCTTGAGAAAAGTTTGTGGTTTTGAGCAGAAAATCTACTCATTCTGAATTCCTATTACAGTGGGCAAGACAATGGCTAAATGGTTGTGGGAGTCCTGAGTAGGAAGGAGTAGGAATATGACTTGCTTTATAGCATTGGTAAAATCAGTAGAAGAAAATGCACCAGAACCAGTAGTCAAAAATTAGGTAGAAAAATCGGTAACAGTAGAGCAGATGGACACAAAGATCAGGGCTGAAGATAATGCCATCCTTTGAAAAACTTCAGTTCTAAATATTTTTCACCCTTTCCCCAGGAACAGTGCTCAAGAATGCCAGCTTTCAGTTGACAAATAAATGAACCACATCCTAGACCTTGTTGTGATGACAGCCTTGAAAATATAAATCAGGGGGAAACTGATCTAGTGATGATTTCCAAACCTTAAAGACATCACAGGATGATTGCTGAGGAACATGAAGTGTCCTACACATATGAATGAACTATCAAACCTACAAATGACAGCCTATGGTACACTGAAAACTGAAACTGCATGGACAATATGCAATAAATGTAATTTCAGATACACCATACACCAATCATGCTGTGCACAACAGTATGTACTGCTATATTTAATCAAATAAAATAATCCTTAAAATAAATATTTGACATAAAATTCTTACTGTATTTCTAAAATCATAAGTAGCTTTCCTCAGATCATGCTTCCAAGACAGATTAGTCAGGGCTGTGGTAGTGAGTGAATCTTCCATCAAAGCTGGCCTAAGTTTAGTGACATCACAGAGAGTGTCAGGCTGTGAACTGAGCCTGTCAGAGAAGGGGCATATTTATTAAAACATGTAATTTATCCCTGAATGTAGGTGCTGAACTAGACTGGTGTAAATTGAGTGAGATGGGGCAGAAGAGCCTACAAGAGAAAATGATGAGGGTAGATAATTAAAGTTCTAAAGGAACAGATTTTGACTTACACCATCCCATAATTTGCTTTTCTTTTAATGATTTCCCTCTGTCTCCTATACATGTAAAATGCACTATCTGAATGTCCACTGAATGCTACATTGTACATTTTTTTTCTACTTCATTCTTTTTCATCCAAAATCTGGTTCTCAAAGCCATTAGAAAATTTCTTGATTTTCAATTTTCCACCACAGAATAATATTTGGTCCAGTCTGTATTGGTTAAAATTATGTCATTACATTTGGCAGTATTTGTTCATACAGATATTTTATATTCAAAGCCAACTATTGTTTTATATTTTTTTTAATTTTCCATTTTTATTTTTCTCTTTGAAAAGAAAACTGTCAGGATTTACATTAAAATAGTCAAACCCAGATGCTTATATTTTGTATAATTAAAATAGTTTAACTGTCTTAAGAAGCTTTGGAGATGAGTTTCATGAAAATTGTTTCCACACACCGTTTTGAATATAAAACATTTCACAGTCTGAAGTTTGGTTTTTTTTTTTTGCAATGCTGTTTATCTACAAAGGAAACTGATCATTTGATATGATTGATAAATGTGATGCTTCTCACTAAAACTGTATGGCACCTATAGTCATCTGCCTGATAAAAATTTCATAGTTGTGACTCTATTTTTGTTTTTTAGTTTTGGCTTTTACCCATGAATTTTACAAATATTTTGACTATTTTTTTAATGTGAAAAATACATACAAGAAGTCAATAAGTTTGGTTATTTGTGTCTAGTGTTGATTATTTTACTGTTGATATTGAACTGATCTTAGACTTTCTGCCTAAAATTTTCTTTCTTTTAAAATAATGGGCTGAGGGTGAATTGGTTTGTACTTCATCTACTCCTTGCCCAGCTGGCAGTGAAGGATGCAAATCTGACTTCACCCTGGCCTGATCAGTATCCTGCTTGGGACAATGGTTTAAGGAACCTGTCTGTATAATGTCCTGGTTTTGGCTGGGATGGGGTTGATTTTCTTCCTAGTAGCTGGTGCAGTGCTGTGTTTTGGATTTAGGATGAGAATAACACAGTGATGTTTTAGTTGGTGCTGAGCAGTGCTTGCACTAAGTCTAGGATTTTTCAGCTTCTCATAATTGCCTTGCCAGCAATTAGGCTGGGGGTGCACAAGAAGCTGGGAAGGGACACAGCCAGGACAGCTGACCCCAACTGACATTGGAATGGATATTCCACAGCATATGGTGTCATGCTGAACAATAAAACTGGGAGTGATATGGTTGTGGGGAGTGGAAACCTGCTGCTCATGAACTAGCTGGGCATCAGTCAGCAGGTGGTGAGCAATTGCACAACTTGTTTTGTATGTTCTTTTAATATTATTGTTATTATTTTTCCTTTTTCTGTCATATTAAACTGTCTTTATCTCTACCCACTGGTTTTACTTTTTCTTCAATTTTCTTCTCCGTCCTACTGAGAGGGAGTGATCATATGACTGTGTGGTGTTTAGCTGCCTGCTGGGATAAGCTGCAAAAACAGTTTAGGAGTTAAGGCTGATGCTAAGAATTTTTCAACACATTAACTTGAACATAAAGCCAGTTTTCTGTCCTGAAGAATTAAGATCAGAAATACAGCCACCCTGTACCTAGGTTAAGAGCTGTTTGTCTGCATAGGTCCTCTATGAGCCAAAATGTCATTGTGAAAGGAGCAGCTCAAGTTTTACGAATTTTCCTTCTTACCCAGCACCTACCTGCTGTGGGACAATGGGGGATGGAGTCAGACTGCAGGGGAAGTGAGCTGTGATGTGGCACAGGAAAGGTGGTTGTGTGAAGGAGGGGCACTTTCATTTTTACATGTAATTATTTTGTCTTCTATTATTCTTTGATCAGAGAGGGTTGCCTTGGGTTCAAGATTGCCTTGTAATTGAGCAAAAAACCATGCAGCTGATAGGCCTAAATTTGTTGTGCAAATGAATACACTTATCTGAATATTCACCATGAGCTGAGGGCTCCATCAAGCCTTGGAGAAAACTGGACACATCTCACTGACTGCCTGCATTGGAAGGAGGTCTGTTTGTATCTGGCCAAAAGAGGTGCCTCAAAGGGACTGGGCTGAACTAGATGCAACACTTGTAAAAATAGTCTCAAGGTGATGGAGGCATAAGTTGGAAAATAGGCCATGCAGGAAGAGTTTGACCTTTGTTTTGTTTGTATTAAGATGCAACTCTCTTCAAAGACAGGGCAGAAAAGCCATGAATTCCTTGCATGTATTTTTAAACATGAATGGATAAATTGAGAAGGCTAAAATGGCCTAAGTTACGCTGTTTTCTGGTGGTTTGTTTTTGAATGACTTGTCAGCTTTATCTTTCTGAGCCAAAAGTAATGGTGCAAGCAAATGTAATCTATTATGGCAATCTGTGGTGCATCTGTATCTACCTGTAGCTTAATTTCTCTATTTTCTGTGTGTTTATAGTGTGCCTTCTAGAGATCTGAAGTGGAAATCAGTCAGCTTACAGGTTTGACAGGAATAATGGGAAAGGACAAATTTCTGTTGTGGTGGAGAGTGATAAAACAGCTAGGTGATAGGAACAAAACAAGGGGACAAAGTGTCTCTTGAGGGCAGGCTCTACAGAGGCCCCTAACCAGCACACCAACAGCCCCAGAATGAGCAGGGGCAGTAAAACATGGACAGCATTTGGCCTCTGTTGAACTGAAATACTTGGGTGATGGAGTAGCTGCTCTCCCTGATGGCAACCTGGTGACTGGTTGACAGGGAGTGCTAAGCCAGATTTTCCTACAAAGGAATGTTTTCAGTGGAAAAGCTAGAATGGTGCATATATTTAATTAATGGGTACTGTTTTCAAGGTTGACAGTGAATGCACCCTTTAATCTATACTTCTATGCCTTTCATAAATATATTGTGAAAAACTTGCCATGGGATTTTTTTTTTTCAGATTAAAAATGGCACTTGCAATTTACTTTTTAAAACTACTGTCTTCTCATGGGAAATTCTGGAAACATACAGAAATAGAAATAATTCTGTTTCTAGAGCATATATGTTTTTTATCACATTTCCCTATTGATTCTGAGATATATTTGCATAAAAATATGCACATAGGAATTTATCTGCTGCTGCTGCTTTTTTCTGACTTGAAATAAAAAATCCCTGTGGAACAAATGTACTCCTAAGCAACAGAAATTTTCATAGGAGTATTTCATTTTAAATAAAAACAAGCAGAGAAAAAAATACCCTGAAAATATTACTTGCTACTTTTGGAAAATAGTTTTTACTAATGGCTTCCACAAAGCTCTTAATACAATAATCATGCTTTTAAAGCTCTCTTCTTATTTAGTTGCATGCAACATAGTATAATGCAGAAAAATTGATAGCCTGTCCCACATTGGTATTGTTGTGGTCTTTTCAGAAAATCTTGCTCTACTTGCCAAGATGCTATTGCAATTAATTTTTGTCTTACATCTTAAGCAGGTCAAAAGAGTAATTTTGCAAAACTACCCATGCTCGGTGGAAAATCAAAGCTATGTTTTGTGTATATTGTCCTGTGATGTATTTTTAGTATTCTCATATAATCTGTAAAGGCAATTAATTAAGTCCATATATAATTTTCTTGTCTGAGTGGACCCAGGCCTTTCTGGTTATTTTACATCTGTTTCTTTAATAATAACTAGCAAAATGGAGACTCCTAACTAGCTAAGTTATTTTCAAATCCTTTTTCCCTGTTACAAGGGTTGGTTTGGTTTTGGGAGTTTTCAAATTCTTATCCTAAACAGCAAGATCCTTATTCATAGCCTGAGAGAGACAAGAAAGAAAAAAATTCAGAAAACATTTCACTGTGAAGATTTCTAAGACTTTGGAAAGAGGGCTAGACCAAATACTTCTAGTTTCATGTAACCTTCCTGACTTTGACTTGGCAGGGATTCTGCTCGCTGGTACATTCAGCGATGACATTTTAAAGAACTGTTCCTTCTCCTCTCCACCCAAGCTCCTGTGTGATTTCTCTGCCAGCCCACCCTCAGGGCTGCTTCAGGGGCAGCCTGAAGGCACAATTAGAGGACAAAGTGTAAACATCACCTTCTGACAGTGTGCATGGTGGGGGAATTAACACTGGTTTGGCACAACTTCTCCAGTGAACTTCTATTGATTAGAAATGAAAGCTGAATTAATATAACACTCCCTAAGTATCACAGACATGGTGAAGTTTTGATCATAGCAGAAATTTCATCTGACTTTGGGAAAGTCTGAAGACTGGAGCACACCACAAATAAATAGTATATCCTAAGAAAGACATTTTTACAAGAAAAAAAAAAAAAAAAAAAAGCTAATGAAAAGAGAGCCTTCTTCAAGTTTATTTCCAGGCTCCAGAACTATGAAGTAAGAGCAATTGGAAAACATTTGGCTGCATAACATCAAGTGGCATCTTGGAAAGCTTACCAGAGTAATACAGACAGGGAATATCAGCATTTTTCTGTTTAAAGTTTTAAATTAAAATAAATCCTTTTCTCTAATTTACTGATTTGTGGTCTGTTAAGTTTAGAAGAGTAAATTCTTCTTAATTTATTTCTTTTAGAATATGAAATTCATATCTTAGATTTGGATACTAGCAGACTAATCAAGAAGTTTAATTTAAAGATTGAAGATGTATGACACTATGGATTCAATAAACTTAAGGCAGAAGTACACAGTGGGGGCTTATCCTCTGACTGTCTTTGAAAGCGGTCTCCAAAAAAGAGGGGAAACCAGCCACGTAGTCCTAGCAAGGAACAGTCACCCTAGAGTGCATCTCTGCCAACAGAACCTGAACCAGAACCCCTTCCTGTGTTTGCTCTAGAACAATGCTACTCATTTTTAGCTCATCCCTTTTCTGGAACAACTGATTACAACTTTACCCTACTTCCAACTCTTTGAGGTACAGGGGGAAAGAGTAAAGAAAGTGAGGAAAGAAGAAAATTCATCTGAGCTTCATCCAAAAGCACAGACAAAGGTGTGTGATGATTCCAGCTGTACTGTAACTGATGGAACTGAGCTACATCAGCTCCTTGAACTGCTGCAAATGTCTGCTGTGTCACTCCTTTTTCCCTCTAATGTTTCTGAGGGAGCTGACAGCCCATGCATACTTCTCAATGTGCGCCCCAGCTGATAACAGCAACTGGGGCTGAAATGATTTCCTTGCAAGGAATCACTCGGGTGCTGAAAGATGGAAAGGTATCAGAGCTGTTCCCTTGTGTGCAGGCGTAACTTTAAAAAGATGGATTAAGACTATTAAACGAACTTTTCTGTATTAGAGAAAAATATTACAGAACTCTCAGCACTTAAGAACAGTACAGGAGCTCTTATTTTTAATGGATTCTAAAGAGAACATTGATTTGCTTAGTTCCACTTATTATGGAAATAACTAAAGGTTTTTATATTATTATTAATTATATCTAAAACAAAGTGTAATTACATTTTGCAATTAGGTTGGTGATAAAAAGACTTTAATTTGGTGATTTCCTTCTAAAAGGACAATATGTAATCTTTTTATATTCGAGTGAATAATAATGGGCATCTTTGTAACCCATTCTTCAGGTTAAGACTAGTTTAAAATATCTATAGGTAATATATGACCTCATATATTGTTTTTATCAGAACAGAACATTGACAAGATATGTTTGGTGAATTAGTAAATGAAATCATTTAATCCAATTTTCCAAGATTCTACAAAGTGAAAGTAGAAAATTTAGTCTTTGATATGATACTGATATCTTGTACTACTGAGGCAGTTTTTGTCCTCTATGGCAGCTAAAACAAAATAAATCCTGGAATATTAAAATTCTGCAGGACATCTTATGGAATGTCTTGGTACTCCACACAACAATCCATTAGATCTGTGGCAGTAAGATGTCCACAAGAGGTTTCTCCCCACAGAGCGGTTTTTTTTGAGCTGCTGACAGCTCTGAAGTCAGTCATACAACAGGCACAGGACTGACTTTGTCTGAATTAAATCACCCAAAGTGATTTTTAATCTCTCTAAGTGCCTAATATAAATTCAAAAGTTCAGAAATACAAAGATATTTCTCTCTCTATGAAACCAATATGCAATTCTCTGATGTCTAAAATCAGATAAGAAAGAACACACACTGTATATGTAACTTAGAGGGCTTTGTCCAATGATATCTGATTTTGTAATCATTGAAGGATCTCTCAGTTTTGTACATTATGGTAAAAGAGCTCACAGTAAATTCCCTAATGAACTAACAGTATACAAGGTGCAAAGTCAAGCTACAAGTATGCACTTGGCTGATTTCTGGTACCATTTGCACAGCCTAGCACCCCATTTTCCAGTCAGAATTTCATGTGGTTTGGGTATTGAATTACTCAAAAACCTACTTCACTATGCTAGCTTCAAAGTCAGTGACTTTTGAAATAAAAGAACAGAAGAATACATTTATTTCACAATTTAGCTTCATTATGAAGTGGTAAGAGAAAGATTTGTAGTTAACCAAGGTCCAAATACATGATTCAAATTGTTAGTTTAAAACAACAATTCTAGTTAATCAGCTTTCACATAGGAAAAGAGAAAGTATTTACTCAAAGCTGGAGTTAGGAAGTTATTTCTATCAGTATAAAAGATCATAAATTTGTCTCACAGCCTTTCAGCAATTTAGATGTGTAATTGGGCCTTCAAGACACACTCTGCATTGACATGTGTAATATAAAATTTCTACCACTGTGATTTATACACCTAGCTAGTAGTTCTGAGAGCTACTAAGTATAAACATTGAATTTAAAAGCATGCCTGTACACACAGGGATTGAAATTCACTTACCTTTATCATTGACTCAAGCAGAGCAAAGTTATCACACAGTGGTTTTCAACTTGCCATGAAGGTATCAGGGCTTTAAGAGAAAATCAAATTACATAAAACTAGTGAGGAAATTGCATACAAAACAGCTACTATTTCAGTACCCATTATAAAAAAGTGGCAATAAAGGAAGGAAAAATGTAAGAAGCAACATTATTTAAGCTTCTTAATTTCCAAATTGTAAATTCTTTCAAGAAAATAGGTAACCTTAGTAAGATTAAAAGGTACTTGAGACCATCTCCTGAAATCTGATAGTCAAGTAATTAAATTGCATTCTTTTTCACAGAATAAATCGGGTAGATAAGGCTCTGCCTGTGTTCTTTCTGCTTCATACTGTGTGTCATATTATACTTTGGCATTTCTGGTATTCCAAAGAGTAGTGAATCATTAGATAAAATTATGTCCTCCTGAGATAAATAAAACAAATATTGTTTAAGAGAACCAAAATAATAAAAGATACTTTTCTATCTATAATTCTGCATTTAATGCAGCATGGAAACATTGATTGTAACAATACTGAGCTAATTCCTGAACACTTTTGTATTTTGTATGCTTTTTTTTGTTAAATATTTTCAACATATTAATCTGTATAAACATCTAACTTTATCTAAATCAGTTAGGATAATATTCAAATATTTCAATTAATTTTATGATGGCTATTTGTCTGAATGGGCATACTGGTTATCCTGATGTCAACTCACCTGAACTGAGCAGTGGGAACTTGATAGGAAGGTTTTTTTTTCTTCTCCCAAAATTTAAAAATATGATGCAAGTGCTTTCCAATAGCAGAATTACTTTGGGAATCTCCAAGGGGACACTGCTCTCTCTGGGAAATAGGTAGGATATGTGGTTCTCGAGAAATGCTTCAGGAGATGATTGACTTGTCTGGAAAGATTTGGGGAAGCTAAAGTGAGGTTCAGGTGTGCTTCCCATCTTGTGGAGGGAAAAGAGGAGGAAGGAGAGCAATTTAGGACTGTTGTTGGCAGAACAGAGTTCACCACCTGAGAAGGAAATAGTTTCAAACTGGGGCTTTGCTGTAAAGTAAAGGATTTTGCTGGATGACCTCTAGAACTCATTTCCAACCTAAACTATTGTAATGTATGACTCTATTAAAATGGGCTCCTCAGCCTTAGTTTGTGAGTTGGAAGCCATGATATATTTGAGATCTAGAAATAAATGTTTTATGCGGGTACCTCCAAGATGTTTTCCCTCATGAAAGTGAAACCATTTTACAGAGAGACCACATACTGACAGAAGAGAAGGTACTAAACCCTGAGAGGCATCTGCTTTGCTTTTCATCAACCTCACTGCCTTTTGCTGTTCACTCTAAGTGAAATCAGCACTTTTGAGAAATTATTGACAGGATCAGAATGGAGTAAGAAAAGGAGCCACACAGACAGGGCATTGACGGGTAGAACCGCTCAGAGTTTCTCAGATGTTACTAATGTTGCTCAAAAGGTGCAGATCAGGAGAATAAACTTCTATCCAGCACCACGCTTCCCGATTTGTGCTTCCTCTGGGTTGTAGTTTATAGCCTGTGATGGAGGCAGCAGGCTGTGGTACACCATACCCAAAGGAGAAGGAATCCCAAGGGTGTATCACTGTTGATGGAAGATGCACACTACCACTAACTGGAAAAGTTAATATTTGTTATGATAAGCTACCCTTATGAATAAGTGTATGTGAAGTGGAATTAAATGGTTAATTTTACTGATAATGTGTCTGCTATAAACTTAAAGTCTATTTATTTAAAGGGCAACTGGTTACAGAATCCCATCTCTGGCTTGTACCACATGCTTCAAATTAAGATTAAGATCAGTGCCAAATATTGTTTGGAAGTGATTATGAATTTCTGTATCATTGATCCCTAGGGGGAAAAAAAAAGGAGAAAGAGAGAGACTGGTATATGCAGCTTCACTTTGGTGGCAAAGAGCATTTTTGTGAATAAGCTTGAGACTTCTTGCTGCCTGAAAAAAAATAATTTGTCTTTAGGGCTCCATCTTTACACAAGCAGTCATATAGAAATAAACATTTTACTTCTCAACTGTCTTGAGAACAAAAGATCAAGAACTGAAGCTCTACACAGGGGGTTTCAGAAGAGAAAAATTATTTCATCTGCTTCTCCTACTTCAAAAGTAGATCCTCTCAGACACCAGGTTATGACTGAGAAATTTGTGGAGATTTATGGAGACCTTTATTATATCTTCCCTCTTACTTCTTTTTAAGCACTTCTGCACAGGAATTACAATAGATGAGTGGGCATTAAAAATAATCCATAATACTTGTAAATTGAGTCAAAGCCTCTGCCTTTCTTACTTCTATCTTCATCGCCATTAGAGAACATGCATATGAACTTCTCCCATGTAGGAATAGATTTGTTGTTTCCACTAACAGAAAAAAAGAAAAGAAAGAGCTGACACCGATTCCTCCTGCTCAGGCATTCTCTTCTCCACTTAAATGAAGGGGAACTGAATATGTGCATTTCTCACTGATGACCTACATATATTTCTTTACTCAAATAACTCATCTTTCACATGGTGACTCCCGCTTCAGTAATGACCATTCTGTAAATCATAAATTCATTGATACAAACAACTGCATTCACACCCTCTCTTGTTAATTACAAGTAATTTCTTTAAACTGAGGCTGCAAAGTACCTCTAACATATTTTGGCTGGTTTGTGAAAATGTCTCAATTTTTTTTTAGCATAAATGGTGCTGTTTTCTATGCTAGGATTTAAAGTCAATAGGGACAAATCACATATAGTACCATACCAACTAAGCCAATCTGTAAAATAATTATAAATTACATTGGCAAAATTTTACATTCACAGAACAGATTTTAGACCATATGTCTGTTGGTGATGCAACTGAGAATTCATCTTTAGTACTCAGACAAGGTATGTGCAAAAGTACTGTGTCATATGGCTTTTTGTTAGGCATTTCCATTACAACATTGTCATGCCATCACTTCAGAGGCTTTCAGTCACAGGACAAATTTGTCTACTGACCATACATTCACAACAAGATTATGCAAGAATTGCAAGTTTGAATCCTACAATTCTACAATTATGGTGAAAAAATGCACAAAAAAACCAAAACTGTCAAAAGTCTTGGTGCTTCTAGATAAGGACTGCACAGAGAAGAGGGATGTTGGGATCAACCCCAGGAAACAGACCACTGAAGTAATTGAGCAGTAGTAATTTAACTCCATTTTGCTAGTCCATCTGGGAAAATAATTCAAGTACTTAAACAATATAGTAATGAGGTACATAAGCATACAAAGAAGGGTGAAATATTTTGGCTTACTATACCACTCTCCTGCAGGATTAGTAAAGATAGGACAGATTTGGCAATTGGCAGAGAAGCTACTGCGATCTTTAAGAAGAGCAGCATTCTTGAGAAGTCTTGGAAATATTAAAAAATAATTTCTTACAGTGGAGAGATGTTCAGATTTCCTTGAAACCTGTGGCTAAATGTCTTGCAGGTCACTTTTGCTGGGGAAAAGGGAATCCCTTTGTCTCCACCTTCTTTGTGTTTTGTAGGAAATAGTAGTAAACTCTTCTGCTCTAAAATATCCTAATTGATTTACATTTTTAAGCACACACATTTGTCTAATCTGTGGCAACAAAAACAATTCATATTTGAGACCCAGGAGATAATTCTATGTTGGCAACCAAGTTTTACACACCTGTCTGTAGAGACACTACATGGTCAGGACTTGTGCTATACAAATGTCAGCAGACTTGGATGCAGGTTGTGTGACCTTCATTTTCCTGGCAGCTGTAAGAAATCTGATTCTGTTAGCTAGCAGTCTGATCTTCCTTCTTCTGAAGCCCCTAGTTATGCTGTCAATTTTACCAAATGCAGCTCACATCCTAGAATCTAAATCATTAGCCATCATTTTCAGCATTTAATTTTATATATTCTTGTGTGCAGTACACTGTAAAATGTTTAATGTTGAAGAAAATTCCTGTATTCATCCAATGAAAAAGAGAAGGATTGAGCTGCTGCCTATTTTTGATTTTTGAGATTCTTCTATAATCCTATTTATCTAACATTTGGTTCACAATTGTTTCTAAATACATGTATTTGGAATGCCATAAAAACTAGTTATCATCAGCTCACTAACAAAGGTAAAAGATTACTTTTATGTTTTTCCTGTTAATTATTAGCAATTCAGAGTCATTTTACTAGCATGCATTTTAACTTAAACAGTACAGCTATTACTGGGTAAATGTACTCAAAATAACCACATTTGAAAACTGGTAATTTCTTTGCACTTAATAACTGCTTTGCTTGATCGCTGAAAGGGATCTAAAAGTAAGATGTTCTAGGCTCTATTTATAGCTGCAGCTTCATAACTTTTTTATTTATTCACTGAATATTTTTCCTGGTAGTTTCTGATGTATGGCATTTTGTATGAGACTTCATATGGGGACACTCAATGTATTCTGGTGCTAATCAGTCCCAAGTCTCTGTGAGGTAGACCCATGCATGTAACTGAAAAAAACATAAAAGTAACCTTTCCCCTTTGCTAGTGAGCTGATGGAGATTATTGGGTTTTAAGTCTGTCTATCTAAAAATGCATGCATAAGTCTATTGGTCGCTTTTCCTGTTTATTTCAAACCTTTGTCGTGACATCTCTCCATGGAATATGCCAGATAGAGCTGAAAATTATTTCTGCCCTTACTGTAAAAATAGATTGATTACTCATTTGTTTGAGCAGAAACACAGCTTAAAAGTGGTTTTATTTGCTTACATATAGCTGTCTGTCAAGGAACCACAGCCTTTTGCTATTTTGGAAATTTTTACTTTCGTAAGAAAACACTGAGTCTCCAATAACATCAAATCTGCGTACACTGCAATCCTCCTTGTGTCACTTGCACAGCAGCACAGAAGAGAGGCAAAACTCCCGAGAGCCACTTGTGCAGAAAAGATGTAGCACTGGCTCCCCTGCAGCCACTCTTCCCTGCTGACTGTGGGACAGTGGTAAACTTGGGCTTGGGATACCCATTCTGCAGGGTTCCTTTTCATTCCTCCCCTAAGAGATGAAACTTTATACTCAAGGGTCTTCTTTCTTTTCATTGAGCTGTAGTAGCCAGTGGTGCACAAATACATTTGAATAATCACTATTTTGTGAGGGCTGGTGTGAAGGAAAAAAAACCCAGAAGTCTCTTCAAAGCTCACTAGGTCACTAAAGCCTTCAGGAGTCAATGGAAGTTCAGCAGCTTGATATCTGAAAATATTTGAAGATCTGGGGATTAGTTTGTAAGTGAATGGCCTTTGATTACAAATTTCTATATGTATTCCATCATTTAGAGAGACTGTAGATAATATGGGCAAAAAAATTATGGGAGTTTAAAGGAAAAATGGTATGAACATTTCCTGACTGCCCCTTATTTAATGAAGGGCATTGTGTGGGAACTGCGCGTTCTGACATATCTCCAGGAAACAAAATGAGATAATGTCTGGATATCAGGACTCCTGTAGGTCTTCCTTTTAAGTTCAACAGATGCATGAACTTAGAAGAAAATCTTTCAAGCTTTTTGATTTCTTTTTTTCCGGTACTTAAATTAAACAAATTCAGCAAACAAATCATGATCAATCCCCGAAACTGATACAAATCAATTATTACGAGTTAGAGGTTTTTTGGGTATAAGCTGAGTGGTTATTCAATGTATAGACATATTTAGCAATCTAGAGCAACAAGCAATTCTACTAAAAAGGGAATATTAAAATAAACGTTGCCTAAGAATAGTTCCAGCACTCAGAAAAATTCTGTCATGCAGGTGCTCATCCAAATGTTGGCAGACATTCAGTTCAGTACCAGAGGAATCCTGAGGAGGAAAGAATATCAAGATGCCACCCACCTACCTAATAATGTGTGCTTTTTGCTGTATAACTTGCTATAAGCGCTTTGAGGCAAAGAAGGTCTCCCAGAGGTAAGGACAGGAATGATGGCCCACCTATTGTTTAAGAAGCAATTACATTGTCTAAGCAAAAAATACATGCTGCTAATAACCCCTTACTGAAAAGGCTTTTAATGGTAACAGAGTTCCCAAAGTCTCATTTTATTACATTTAAGCCTGCAATATTTATCCACGCTATTTTGCGCCTCACGTTACAACGGCGATGGCGTGCAGGGTGTGTGCGGGCACAGCACAGATTCATCTTCTCTGCCTTGGCTCAGCTGCATTCAACGCACAGAGGGGGCTGGAGGATGCAAATCACCCTCTCCTGCTGTGCCCACAACCCTGAGACAAGCCGTCACTGCATTGCTCCATCCAGCTGCGGAGCTTTCTTCTGGAAACATCCTCGGCAGGAGGCTGCGGAAGGAGCCTCACGGCCCCCGCTAGGGCCGGATGTGCGCCGCTCCCCGCGCGGGCAGGGCAGGCGGCTGCCGCAGTTGCCAGAAATGGAGCCCAGTTCTGGATCCATAAATTATAAACACTTAATGTGAACTGGTCCCCTCAGGTATAAACCACTGTTTGCAGAACCTCGTCCAGTTTCAGCTGTCCTCAGAAATTCAGGTAGGCAGCCTTCAACTTGTCCTGAAAATGGGAAATATGAAATTAAGGGCCTTGATTCATCTCGGTACAAAATCTAATTTGAACTTGTTATAGAGCAAGAGCTTTAGAGCTATAGAGCAGGAGCATGAAGGGTTAAATCAGTGTACTGTTAGTGCAGCAACAGAGGAACTGGGATGTTCTACCTAATATTTTGTATCAGGTTGCCAATTTGTTTTTTGGAAATAATAACGCCCATTTTTTACATTTATGAATCTTTCATAAATGGTTACTGAATATCTCACTACACTGCTTATATTACAGCCCATATTCCAAGATGTGCTAAATCTTTATCACATTTTTCAGCAACACCAAAAACTCCACATTCAAGTTGTAATTGATACCCTGTTAAGCTCAATTAAGTAAGATTAAAGATTGACTGTGTATGGTTAATGTATTCACTAAGTACTACCTTTACATCATTTTTCACATTTCAAAGCACAGTCAGTACTTTCTGTTGACTGAAATTATTAACATATATAGAATTACAGTCATATGAAAATCAGAGATATTTGGGGATATAAAGCTGAAAGAAATTAAATATACAGCAGTATCCTAGAATAAGTTTTAAATGCTGGTATTGAACTCAATAAAAGGCAGGGTATTTTGAGTGGAGCAAAAAGTACTTACTGGTAGATCAGTTTATCTGAGTATTGGTAATTGCAGATCACAGGTTTTCTATCATATTACTCCAAAATTGTTGACAAGTCAGAAATGAGTTCAAATGTGTCTTTCTCATTTTCTTCTGTGATGAAGTATTGCAATCTTCTGTGATTGCAGTATTACTAAAGAGATCTCTTTAGTATTTAAAAGCCATGGCATTACAGTTTTAAAAATATCTACTTTTCAGATTTATAAACAGTGTCTGTGGGTACTTATGTCCATTTTGGCTTGAAGAGAGAATAGAACTGACTTCAAAAACTAGCATTGAGTTTCAGCATGCAAAAAATGTAGAAACTTAATTCCGATCAAAACAAATTTTTGGTTTACAATTTTTCAATTTGTACCTTTGTATTGTTTTGAAATATTTACTGTATTAACTCTCATTTAAGCTACACTAGCAGTTGATGAAAGTTCTTACTCTCACTAAGCTTTTGTTTCAAGTGCCAATTACAATTCAGCTAACATTTTGAAAAATGTACAGCGTGTTCCTGTATGAAATGAGATAGCAGTGAGTCAGAGAATATAAATCTGTAAATAAATCTTTCTATACATTTTAACATATGACTGTGAATTATTCAGTATACTAATTACTCTTTTAACGTCTTATTTATCTTGCTTCTTATGTGTAAGAAGTATTTGTACTATTGAAACAGTGCCTTCTCCTCCTTGGCTTTCAGAAAGAGTTCTGCAATACTTTGAAAAGTGTTGTATTGTGTTTTATATGCTTTTTATAATTGTTCTGTACCTTGGTTTATCCCAGTTCTCCCTTATTTCAGTGGTTCTGCCCATCCTGCCTCCTCCCTCAACCCCTCCCTGGTGTCCTGTCCGTCACTCAGCAGCCCATCCCTTCCNAAGGCGAGAGCCTGAGCCGCCCTCCTGCCCCTCGGAGATCGGGAGAGGTTCCCCTGCAGCTGTGTGTGCACAGCCAGCCGGGACCCCCCAAAGGGACTCGCGGAGGGGCCTTTACAACAGAAAAGGAACGTGAAAGAAATGTTTTAATAAAAACATGGTTTTAGGATATCTACAATGGATTAGCTGTGGAAAGCACCATTTATTTTGTACCATGATATTTTTAGGTCTAGAATTAGAGTTTGTGTAGAGTAGCACTATCTGCCAACAAAATGTTTTGTACAGAAAAGCATTAAAAGAAGACATCAAAAGTTTAGGTGTATTCGTATTTTGAATATTGAAAACTTATATTATTTCATTACTCAGTGTGTAAATCTGTATCATATGAGTTAAAAAGCCAAGAATGTTTTAATTTCCTCATGGGTTTGCATTCCTTTATTAGAATTTAATTTGCATCGTTGTGAAAAATGACTTTTACTGGTTTACTGTTCCTAAGAACTGTTATGTATTTTAATGCATTTGAAACAAAAAATATCACCAGTAGAAGACTGCTTGAGCATCTCATAACTTTGTTGTAGTTCCCTTGCATGGAGCTAATATTTCATACCGAGCATGACTGTTAAGCGAAAGATACTTCTGAAAATATAAAGTATTCAGAAATTAGCAAGTACAGGTTTTGCCGTGCAGACATATTCCAAATCCTTTTTTATCTACCTTCTGATAGCCTTCACATTTGCAGGCTGTGATAGAACCACAATTACACCCAGTTTTCCTGTGCCGTAACAGAAGGTGCTTTTTTCTTACTGTAAAACACTCTTCCTTTAATCACAGCACATTCCGCACACTTAATGAGGTAGGGGTATGTTATCATGTCATTAAAGACTATGTCATGATATATAATAAATGGGAGCTGATTTAAGACTGCATCATCTTTGATGTGCTTGAATTTGCAACTGTAATTCTCTTCTTTTTTGTATGTTATGTTAATATAAACCCAAATTCTGTTATATGCAACTACATTGAAATCATGTTCATCACTACCTGGTTTACTCGGACCATCTACTTTCAAGGCTCTTCATAATGTTTCATAAGTTTCATAGGAATTTCATAGGTTTGTAAATTGATTACATAGTTTCTTAGAAGTATCACCCTAGAAATTTTTCCCTTGGTGGTCATCTGTCTAGGTTTACCTGCAGTGCATTTTTTTATAGCTTTGTGTCAGCCCTTTAAAAGTATAATTACTTCAATGGTGTCAATTCCTTAGTGGCCCCAAGGTGAAAAAAAGCTCAATTAGAATGATCGACAGATTTTGGCACTGGTAGAGCATACTTTGCTATGGGGAGATCCTCCTCCAAAGATTGCATTGAAGATAGCATGTAGACAGTCAGTTTGATGCTGAAAAGGCACACCCACAGATACCTAGGGCAGGTATATCCTACCCTAACCTTCAGATTAAAGTTAGGTTTACTAATCTTGTGTTGAATCATGCATAAGGATTGCTTTTCAACAGTATCTACTTTATAGATACTACCTTAACAAAAAACAAACAAAAAAACCCAAAACCAAACCAAACCAAAGGAAACAAAAAACAAACAAACAAACAAAAAACCAAAACAAAACAAAAAAAACCCAAAACAAACAAACAAATAAGGGTGGAGAGGAATAAAGAGGAGAAAATTTGATTAAAAAGTAGAAGTGATTCTTTGTCATTCTCATATAAATCATTATTTCTTTCATTGCCAAAATGTGCAGAACAAGTGCCAAATGAGGTCTCGTCTTCTCTTCGCTCCAGTTGCGAGTCTTCAAGAATCAGTTTTCCCAGCCAAATGAAAGACAATTTTATGATTAGTAGGGGAGAAAATCCTGAGTCCAGGGATCAGAAAGAAATTCAGAATCTAAAATAGTGAATTATTCAGACCCCAAAGACTTGAAGTACTGGACATGATGATACACAGAACAGTATTAGTAAAATAACAAAGCTATAAAAGGACCACTCAAAATCTTGCATTCCTTATATCTAATCAGTATTTTTACTATAAATAGAAACTGTTTATTTAAACAAGGTGTCATACTTTCAACATCTCCATTTGGCTCTCTTCTTTTGAAATAACCTGCTTTTAGACCACTCTCTAACTTGACAATGTTTTCAACCCTAAAATTACATCCGTAAGCAATGTACCAAATCACTCTTCTTTTATCTCATTCCATCCTCCACTTTCAGATTTTTCCCTTGCATTTTTCCCAGAAAGAACCTGTCTTCAAGTTTGTCCACAGTATAGCTCTGATGCTGTGCTTACAGTAATTGTTTTATTTCTGAATCTGTGTTGTCAAAAAATGACCACCCATGCATTCTTGTGTGTGTTTGACCTATTGATCTGGATATAGGAGATACAGTGACAATTCAATTACTTTTTTGGTGTTGAGTTTTTGATTAAAAATGGACAGTGTAGTCCAGATGTCATTTTGGGCAGGAACTTAATACAAATTCTCCATTCAAAGAACTTAATTCCCATATTAGTGGAAAAAGCTAAGTCTCATAAAGCTGTCTAATTGTCTAATGATGCATGCTACTCTGAGGTAGCTTTACAGTATCTCCCTGCCCTACTTTGACAGGCAGAGCTGTAGTCTGTCCATCTCCAGAAATAGCTCTGCCACTGCATGCATCACTTTCCTGATGCTTGACATACCCACCTGTACCTGTATCTGTTGCCAGACGCAGATCAGCGGCCACAGACATCTTTCTTTCTTCTCCCTCCAGGAGCCGTGTCCTGAGGGAGCCACCTGCCTTCTCTGTTTCTCCCATAGGAAAAGTTTCCTAAATTTTCCAGGCTGAATTGTCTTACGAAATTTAGGACACAGTAAATCAAACTGATGCTTTGAAGATGTCATTTCAGCAGTGTAAGAGAAGCAACCTCTCTGGACTGAAACAGCTTGGGAAAAATATTTTTAAAAAGTGGAAGCATTATTCCCAAATTAAATTTATCACTGAGGGTATTGTTAGCACTTTAATGTGTGGTGTAGATATAATACTTGAATGACTTTGAAAATAGCTCCATGCCGTTTCAAGAAATAGTTTTAAGTAAGACTAATTAACTTCAAAGAAAGGAATAAAAAGGGTTTTCTTCTTTATTTAGTTTTTAGCTAAGTGCTGTCTCAAATTAAATGAGTCATGAAAAATTCAAATTGTTAGAGTGCCACCCCTGTAATTTGATCACTATTTAATTTGATTTTTTGTTTTATTTAATCAGAGCTACAGGAACCAGCTCATTTGTACTGTAAATTACACAACTTCTGCCCTTTATTTCATATATGGTTGATCACTTTTGGCAGATGTGATTGGATTATCTAATCATTGGCTATATGAAATTGCCATTTAATCAATAGGAAAGGTCAAAATTTCTCAATGTGATCCTGAAGCAGAGTATCTAAGGAAGTTGGAGGCTCTTGAAATCCAACTAAACTTTTGTGTGTTTGCAACATTATTATTGATTATAACTTCATTATTACCATAATAAATGGCTCCTTTAGCTTCTCTGGCTGCAGTAATCCGTGGTTCTCTGGGCTTTGTATGGGTCTGGTCTGGCCAGCTAGAGCCCAAGCCCACACAGACCTGCATGGACTGAAGGTAAAAGACGAGAAGCGCTCTTCCCCACGTGGGAGCGAGTATCCTGTTTATTGGCTGGGGATGGGACACTGCTGGCCACAGCGACCACCCAGGCAGGGAAAAGAGGCTGAACCCTTACCTGGAGTGGGGTTTTGTACCCCAGGGGATGGGGACAGGGAGAGAGGACCGCGGCCAATGGGATAACATTGGGGTGGGGTGTGGGGAGGGGTATCCATGGGGGCAGGCCACCAGGTGTGTAGAAAGGAGTGCATGGGGAGAAACCATGTGATGAGGAAGGGGAATAATCTACATGACATACCATACTCAGTAACATTTTTCCTAACCCCAATACAAAGACCACAACTAAATAAACTATATAGTGCAATACAACATCTTGTCACCTAAGGTTTGATGGCAAAACCCCTGGCTTTGGTTATTGATTACAGCTTACCGATGACTTGATGGATTTAGCTCTCTTCCTCATCAGTGTATTATACAGTTGTTTGAGACAAGAGATAATGAGTTTTATACTCCCTGTTCTGCAAATATGTAGTCAAGGGATAGGCATCTTCCGTCACTGAATATGTCACTGTGAATATAAAGCTAATTTCTTACTGTTTAAAAAACATATCCACACTTATTGTTAGTCTGCAGACACTGATAAACTGGTAGAATGTGCTTCATCCTTATTGCTTCATCATTTGTTGTGTGAGCCAAGGAATGATACAGCATCCTGTGCTCTGCCTTTTCAGTTTTGGTTGTCCTAGGATGGTGATTTTGCTCCTTGTTACTCTACAGGTTTGTTTGACTTTTTTTCTGTATGTTTGATACTGTCCTCAGGGTATGCTCTGGTTAATGACCTGAATAATGACTTCCTCTAAGTTCTATCACACATTCAAATGCTTGAAATAGATATATATTGTGATATTTAGTTTGAATGGATGCTGCTGTGTGCACTTCCCATCCTGAGGACATTTATTTCATACCCTTTTCATTGGGACAAATCTAAATATATTCCCAGGTAAGTGAATCTAGGTAGTCCATTTTATTTTTGCTATTCATTTCAGCTGTTTTATTGTTGTTTTATTATTATTGTTGTTGTTGTTATATTTATTTTATAGAGTATATTTGTTCATAAGACAGTCCATTAAATACAGCGTTGCCACACACAGGTGAATAGATGACTGAAAGCTTAATGATCACAACAAAAATTTCTGGCTACCCGTGCAAAGGATTGTGCTGGCCTGTAGAGAGAGCAGAAGCTTTAGTGACCACTGGTAGGGAAATATGTTGTTTGTGGAACAGTCTGTTCCTGGAACCTATATTGTTCTGTAGAGTGAAGGATTAGGAATAGAGTCTGCAGTTTGCTTTTTGATGGTAAATATAAGAGACACACATTTAATAACTGAGCTGAGCAGAAAATATCTGTATCTGATCTTGCTTGAAATTTTCTGGGGAAAGGTTTTCTGTTCAATGACCACCCAAGATCCTCATTCTTCCTACAACTCTTTGTGAAGATATGGGAAGAAGGAATTTAAATGGATCATACCAACAAGGCTGAGAAACTTTTACAAGAGCAGTCCTTGCTTAGGCTTTATGTGCTTTATTTGGAATTCTTGGTCTAAACTGATATTCTGAAGGCAGCAGATGAAAAAAGTCAGAGGAGCAGGACCATTCTACAGAAGAGAAAGGTGATGGCAACAGACCAGTGATGGTAGTGATAAGACCGTGACAGCTGGATCATAGCAAATATGTATGTGCTCTGCTCTAAAACTATTTTTAGGCCATATCAGAAACCCTTTTCAAATTCATGGTTAAAGTGACAGTTAACAGCAGCAGAAGAAGGGTTTGGGTTTGCCTTCAGGCAAACCTGAGGCATGTCCTGACACAGGAATTGCTACTCCCACCTCCCTGTGCCTCAGAGTGATCAAGGGTCCCTGTAGGAGTGTGTGGAGTTAAGCCAAATGGCAATGGGGTACAATAATAGGAAGAGAAGCCATGGGACTCAGACATACATGTTTCTTGTTTCAAATTTCATGGCATCCTGCTTTAGTTCCCCATTGAGCAGAGCAAATCTTTTAGTAAATACTCCATGTTCCTCTCACTCCAGGAACATGTTCTCTCGCTTGCACGTGTTTTCATTGATAGGAAATGTGTTAGTGACCAAAGGCCTTCCTTTCTAGATCACGGGCAAATACAAGAAAATATTCTGGCTTTTCTTTCTAAATTAACTGTACTCCAAAGTGGTGAAATATAAATAATTATCTGCTGACCTCACATGCAATCAGACCCCTGATGTGCTCATTCTGGACCAAGTTCAATCACGACATAGTGATGTCTTTTTGACCTTAATGAATACAACATTTATTGGAGCTTTTGTAGAATTTTTTTCTTCAGCTGCTTTTCCTAGTGTGAATTTGGTTTGTTTGTTTCTGGAACACTGTCTTCAAAGTGCGTGATGGAACAAAAAAAGAACAATAAAAAAACAAAACAAAAAATTAAAGTACTGTGACATGTATGACAGTACTGAAGTCACCTTGCTAAAATTTATGTGTCTCATTATTTTAGGGGCAATTTTACTGGGTTCTTGTCAATAGAACTGTAAAACTAGCCCCTCAAAAAGTTCAATGAACTTTTTAGTCTTCAGGTCATAAAAATAGACTGAAATAAACACATGTATGTATTTTCTACAAAAGTTTAAAAGATTAACCAACAGGTCAAAATCAAGTTGCAAACCTCTCAAGAATAATAAGACAGTAAACTTGATGTTGCATGATATTTGACATACAGCAAATCACTATTTACATTTTATCCCAAAACATTTACCTGAGAAAAGGTCATGGTGTTAAATTTGGAGACATTGACAGCAATTGCCAAATGTTTACTATCTCCATGAATGTCATGCTTCTTAGTCAAAAGAAGGTTGATGCACTAAATGTCAATTATTTCAAGTTGTTTGATGGCAGCACAGATTGCCAAGCAATATAAAAAGAAGTTTAATAAATATTATATACACTGTTAACCATTAATCTTGCCTAACTCTAGAGGTTAGAGTTTCACACAGAGAGGATTTATAGAGGTTAGAGTTTCACACAGAGAGGATTTATGACAAGCAACTGTGCAGGACATTAAAACTCAATTATTGCTGTCCTAGATAAAGGCATTATCATTAAGTTGTGGAAGCAGTACCTTGCTTCTTCTGATACTGCTATCAAAACTTAGGAAAGCATCAGGGGCAATTAAATTACTTTGGGAAATCAAGCCATTATGCTTCCCCTTGCAATATTTTGTCCTTTTCAGACTGAATGAAATGACTAGTCAGTACCCTTTGCAAGAACTCTAGAAATTCAAATGTTATCTCCTATTGAACAATGAGCAAATTTTTGCTAGGACCTCCAGCTCTTGGAGCTAACCCAAAATTTATACCTATAGGAATACAGGTTAATGACATCAAAATGTTATGTCTATTAAGTAAATGTGTAATATGCATGTTTAATAACTTACACATCCACCTATTCCAGGGCAAATATAACCATAAAACATTGCTCGAAGGGCAGTACTTTGTCAAGTTAGAACTGAAAACTTGAAAAGTGGTGTAGAAACAAAGCAATTGGGATTTCAGCCTTAGAATCTGATGCCTATACATGGAGTGAAGTTCAGAACATTTAATTGACCTGATACACAAGTCTGAAGTCCTGGCTGGCTGATTCCTGTTGGAGATAGAAAACATCACTCCAAGAAGTCTAGATAGAGTACTTAAAATATATGTCTTTAGAAAAACTTTAGTCCCTTTTAAAAATATTCACATGGTAAGTTGTAACATTCCCTGTGCTAGCATAACTGCTGCAGTGGGTTAACTTTGTTTTCCATCTCTTCTTTGCATCATGGTTTTTCCCATTTTGGTCTGACAGTTTCTGTGAAAATCAGCATGTTGCAGGTGATAACCACAACTGCTCAAAGCTCTTTCAGACCACTTTTTTTCAAGATAGGCATTCAAACTGTCTTGTGAACCCCCTATGCAAGTAATCAGATATTTTGTCTGAGGCATATCTGAACTTTTGGCTGACGAAATCTAGATTTCTTAAGTAGGTAGATTTTGCTAGTCTGATAAAAAAAAAAAAAAGAAAAACTTTGTGAAATGTTGCTTGCTCAATTTTATCTGGAATGTCTTTGTCTCTTTATCTAAATATATGAATACTCATACACTATATCTGTGCATAATACTTTTAGGTCATCAATTATTTGTGTAACCGGGAGATTGCAACCCTTTTAAAATTTTCTTTAAGCTGTAAATTGATTATTGATTCAAATCCTTAATCTAGATATTGTATCTTACCTTTCTTACATTTCCTTTTCCCTGGAAATTTAATCCAGTTGCAATAATTGAGTGGAATACTTGGTGGCAGTGCTCTTTGATGAATTAGGAATTTTCTGTAAGATACAATTGGCAACACCAAAAGGAAAATGAATATCTGATCTCCTTTCTGAGTTCTTGAACACATCCCAAATTCACAAACACTGTGAGAGCCCCCACTGTTAACGCCTCTGAAAAGAAAGTTTTTAGTCTGTTAGAACATAGGATAAACAGCAGCCACCATGATCTTAACACCACAACTAAACCAATTCAGGGTAGCAATGTTTACCTAAAAAATTATATTCTGTCTTTTTATCATTAAATAATTGAGCAGGTATCAGATAGCAATGTTTCAATTATTCATTAAGTTATTTCACTTCCTAAAAACATGGCTGTAGGCAAATAAGTGTCATTTGTATTAAACTGTGAACATCTTCATGAGGTTTGCTAATCAGATTTTCAGTGTTTAGACCACAGAGAATCTTTATTCATATAGGAAACACAGTAAAATTACTCAGTATGAACCACAGAATAATTCTGATAAAAAGAGGGAAGATTTCCCCTTTCTTCCCTCTCTGTCTTCTGGTAGACAAACTTAAAAGTCTTGTTTACTTGCTGAGATTGAAACACTGATTGTAATGAGTATGACTTTTTCCGTAAAAGAGGAGAAAGTTTCCATCCTTCCCACCTTCAACACCCAAGCCTTTTAGCTGAGGGTACCTATGATTTGTAGGGTAAAAGCACATTTTTCTACAGGAAAGCTAAGATACCATTCCACTGTGTATGCTTGTGACCACACCTATACTAGCTAATAAAGAACAGGAGCCAGAGTCTGTTCCTGGCCATCAGGACAGCTGCATGTCCTGGCTTACATCTGTCCAGCTAAACTCCCTCTCCTGCTCCAAACCAGATGTTCTCATCCATACTGCTTACTGGATCACTTCCTAGTCCAAACTATCCAGCAGTTCAGGGTAGGGCTCTGTCTGGGAATATGGTATCTGGCTCAGCCACAACCAGGATACAGTCTGCTAAAAATGATACACAGAACATTTGCATGGGAGCACGCAAACTTTGGTCCTACGCTCCAGTTTATTGTAATACATGCAGTCTCTAGGTCCACTTTTATGGTGAATGCCTTCTCTACTCCATTTCTAAACAGTATAAGCCCTCTTCTGGGTTTTGCCTTCTGTTACATATTTTATAATATCATTTGCAGGTCAAGTTAAAACTTGATTTATTCCTTCTTTGCCCTGTATAAATAGCCACACATTGTGAGAGTCTGTAAATATCCAGGCTTCTTTGCCAAAAAGTTTCTTCCACTACCTAAAAATGAATTCTTTCATTGCTCAAGTATGAATAGTATTGGAAAAGTCAGTCTACAAGTGGTTGAAGATGAACAGCTTTACCCCCCTTTAATTTATTCAGAGTACCTTTCTTAAGGTTCCACTACAGCATTTGCAGTTGGAGAGCTGGAAGAAGGCTAAATAAAAATAACCTGGGACAGCAAAGATAAATCAGATGCAGACAGGCAAATAATTTCCATGTCTGAGTTAAATCTCTCTAGCACATTTCATTGCATTAGCTATCACAGTGATAGGCTCACTCTAAGATCCTGAAAAGAAATCTTTGAGCTTCTGTGTTTGGTAAAATTGTTTATGGCTTTTCCCTAATTATATTAGCAAACACCTACATTAAAAGGTAGTAGATCAAAGCATTCAAGAGTGTGAAAGTGTAAGTCAGAATGCTCTACAGAGTCTTTACTCCACTGTCTTATTTATATGCATGAGCACATGCTATTGTTTCTGAAGGATGTGTTTCTTCTTGGGTGGGATCCCTTTCTGTGTAAAGGTTGTGGGTTTAGTTGTTTTATGAGAATTATTAAGAGAAGGCTGGACTTCAGGTAGACAAAAAGCTAACTTTTTTTTTAAATCAAACTAAAATCTTTAGGGACTGTGACATAAATAGAATATGGATTATTTACCCTTGACATAAAAGCCACCTTCTCTTGTTAATTGGGGTAGTAAACCTCATGATGTGTTGATTTGTTAGGAACGTGTTTGGACAAAGTCAAGAGAAACATTGTTTTGAAAGTTGTCGGAACCCAGGACATCCCTCTGGATGTCCTGGATGGCTCGAGCCTCTGGCAGGGGGCTCAGAGGCCTTGGCACAGAGCCCAAGGCACCTGTGCCTTTGATTTCAACCCATGGAGAAAATTACCAACCTTATAATGAGGATTTACAAGCCACAAAAATTTAAGCAGAGTGATAGTTTCTCACAGAGTAGAAAAGTAGAATTTTGGGTTTTTTAGAATGGGGGTTTGGGGGCCAAGATGGAGGAATTTGGGCATGTCCTGTCTTTCTTTCTCCTTCTTCTTAGCCTCCATCTTCTGGGTGATGGTGGCACTTTGGATTGGTTTAGAGTAGAGACGAACTGTGTAACATAGGTGATAGGTATTGGAAAATAACTGTAAATAAAGTACACATAGTTTTTAGTATAAAAAGACAACACCGCGCTGAAGGCGGTCAGTGTGCCTTGGACTGACCTGCTGAACAGATTACAGCAGGTCAGGAAAAGAATGTACTAGATAAGAGAAAATAAACAACCTTGGAAACTGCAGATGAAGAGTCCTGACTCCTTCTTCAACTGCCGGGCTGGGAAAAAAGAGATTCTCTAACACATATTGGGGTCATCTCAACCTCCTGAGACCCCAACAGACAGTGATGAAACATGATGTAGTATCTTTTGAACCTGCAAGATATATACACACAACTCTCAGTAAAGATATCACTATTATTTTAATGATTCTGTGCTGAAAGTTCAAAATTAACTTTACCAATTTAATAATAAAGCTGTTTATTATGGAGCCATGCTTATGGTATATACTTAACTAATTAATAGATCATTTAGCTGATTTGGAGATAAAAATATTTCCAAATACTGGAAGTATTTCTAAAGTTGACATCTTAATACCTGCCCTCCATCCTAGATTTGTTAGATGTGTTTAAACAGTGTGTAAAGAGCAGAAAATGCCCAGTAAAAGGAAACATGTTGCTTAAAAAAACTCCATCATTAAAATCAGAATACTAACAGATCACTCAGGTTCTGTTCAAAGTCCTGGCTTGACAGAAACAAGATGTAGGTCAGGTATCAATATCCACAAAAAATTAAAAAACTGTAGTGAATTCTTACACATGTAAAAGTTGGTTTGCTTTTATGCAGATTATCTGGGTACTTTCATAGTCAGTAGGGAAAAAAAGACATTTCTAGAATATGACCTTTCGAGAGCAAAATTTCAAATCAGGTGAAGTTATTTGCTCTTTACGACACTTCTTTCTCTCCATCAGATGTAAAGAGGGTGAATGGTGACCAAATCATGATGCTGTAGATTTGTAAACTTACTGAGATAAATTTACCTTCAATTTAAAGATTCAGTAAAAAGTGGGAAATTATTAAATGCTCCATATTTATTATTTCCCTGTTGCAGCTTAACACAGGATGTTGCTCTACAATAAACATCTGCACTGAACAAGGCAGCTTCTTTTGTGAGTGCCCTAAAGGACAGAAATTACTGTACTTGTGCATGTGTTCATGCACCAATGTACATCGCTTCAAAGTAACACTCCAGTGTTTCTATGAACTGCACTTGTTCCACCAGGAATCCAAGCATCCTTCATAAATGCTCTGGCAGAGTGTTTACAGCAACTTTAAATTAAAGTTAGCCAGAGGGCCTGGCTCCTCACCAAGGAAATGCCAGGAGAAATTCTGGCTTATGACTTTCCTCAGCTGGCATAAGCATCTTCTCCCCCAGTCAGGGAGGCCAAAGAGCAGTTTGAAAAAGTATTCTGTTACCTCTTTGCCACACACCCAATGTTTAAGAAAGTGTTGATGCTGTGTCCATCTATTTTGATCCTCTTTCCTCCTCACTCCCCTTTTTTATTATTTTTTTGTTCCCTGTCCACATGGATATGTATTAGAGAAGAAGCTTATTAACAGGTAGTCATAAACTAAGTATACAGAGGCTAAGCAAAAGAAAATAGATCATTTTTCAAGTGCATACCTTTGACAGAGGCACAGAAAAGAGAGAAGTTTCTTTCATTGGACAAGAAATTTTGGGGGGGATTTTAATACCAAGATCTTTTTGCTATTTATGTTCCCAGGAATTGTACTGACTCCAGCTTAAATCTTTGAATCCTTCTTAAGAAAAAATCCCACTGACTTAAAACAAAGTTTGGGAGAAGCAAGGACTTCATGACTTAGCAGTTGCAGTGTCTTGGTTTAAGGAACTCGTTGGAACAAAGATGCATTCAGGATCAACAAACTAATCAAACCATCTATTAATGAGTTCTTTCAAACTTGCTCTCTCTTCTTACCTCAGCACTGTCGTCTATTTATGTATATGCATGTGTGGACACACATCCAGGGAAGACATCAGGTTCTTGCTGTCATGGGCCTCCCTTAAATCTACATAATTCTTCCCTCCAAATTAAGATTGAACAGTGCAGAGGCCAATACTTTTCTTAGCCTAGCGTTAGAATATGTCTTTGTCCAGCCACATTTGGGGTTTAAGCTTTCCCCATACACGGGGTTATGGTGGCTCTTTATACTTTCCCAGCTATAGTTCTGGTGTCTCCAAAGGTTGTTCCTGTACTGATCTTAGACAAGCTCTTTCTCTTTGGTCACGGTGAATTGCTGTGAAAGGCTGCTGAGATCATGGTTTTCCTACCATGCAACATTTTTCATCTGCTTTATTGTTGGTAGCTAGTGCCAGAGAGTTTGTCAAGATACAGGTCTAACAGGCTGTGATTTTCTAGCCAATGTCTGGTTCACGTATCATGGCAAGACACCAAAGATCACCTGACATTTCTGTTATTATGTTGGAGTGTTAGAAAGAACTTAATTGTTTAGGCATTTATAGTTTAGTAGCATTACTAGCTTTTTCTATATATCTAAGGGGTTTTGTTTGCTTGTTTTGTCATGGTTTGAGAAGCTTGCAGCATTAGGCAACACTGTCTGGTGAAATTTGCGGATTTTTGTCTTCTGCTTATATATCTGTGTAAGTGAAGCCTGTGGTTCTGTAGATATCCTTCTGTAGACTAACAAACTCAGCTAACCCTCTTAAATATTCTCATTTTCTTTGGCTTGTGCTAGTTCAGGCTTTTAGTCACAGGCATGAAATCCCAATTCTTTGCAACTCAATGGAGTTCCTTGATTACATATGGAGAGCCACTAGCTGAAACAAGCTCGCCATAAACAGCAAGTCTGATGCACACTGCCATGGTATGATTAATCCCATGGCTGAATTACTTAAAAAATGAATTTTCAATAACTAAGTAGCAGTAAGAGTAGTTCAAACAGGTCAGTTTCTGGCCACCTGTTGCCAGGGTCTGCTAGATTCATTATAAACTCTTTAAGGTTCCTTGCAGCTTTGTCCTAATATTTTGCACACACAAAATAGTCAATGAGTAGTTCTCCTGACTGTGCATTTGTGTTAACAGTAAGGTGTTTGTCCTGTCCAAGTTTTATCACTCAGCGTGCACAGGTATTTAAAGACATTTTCTTTGGGATCACTGTTTAACCTTGCATGAATAATAGTCTCTTTTATGCAGTAAGCCTGTTTTTCATCTGAACGTGTTTGAAATGGCAAAATAACCTGCTTGAGAGCAAGCCTTTTTATTTTCTTCAAAGAGATTCAGTATTTTATTTCTTCCTGTTTCTTATTTTTTGCCAGCTCCATCATTTATGCTTTGATTTGTGCACATATACAAAAATATTTTATAGTATCATGTGACCTTCTTCCTCCCAAAGTCTTCCTCCAATTTTCAAAAAGTCTTGTCCTCCCATTAAACTTGCTGGAAAATATCTGTTAAACACCACTTTCTTTCTGTTTTGATATGCCTTCATTTTTATTGAGATGTTTTTTACATAGTTATCATACTGTCAGCACACCTTTTCCAAAATGAAAGTTATTGAATGGATATCATTGCAACCATTCCTGCTGGTGGGGAGCTGAAGATTTATTATGTTGAATATACTTGCTCTAAAAATCTTGTAAATGATACCACTGAAAGTGGGGAGGCTCAAGCTTCGACTCCATTGGACCAGAATCTAGTGTTGCATCTCTATATTTATCTTCCCTGTGGTGTTCCAAGACATCCTTTAGAATGCTGTGGATCTTCCTGTTGATGGCAGGCATCCTGGCTCAAATGCCATAGTACTGTTTCAAAATAGATGCTAACTCAGACAAAACCCAGGTTTGCTTCTGAATTGAATCAGCCCTACAGAATTGGAAGTAGATTATCAACAAGTTTCCCTGGGACAGCCATTTTCATAGAGGATTTTTGTATTCAGATTTATTATTTCTTTTCTCCACTCTGTGGAGTGCAAATCTTATATTGACCTAGTGTCTCAGATGAAAGTGGTGTTAACCATGAACCTACGGCATAGTAATTTATCTTTTCACTGAGACACATGCTACTAATACAAACATGGCTATGAGTTTAATGGAATTTTATTCTAGTTTTCTTCTGAACCTATGGAGACAGGCTTTCCTGCATATCCGTATTGCAGTAGAAACACTATATATTTCATTTTAGTTGTGTCTTTAAAGACAAATTTCTCTTTGTATATATGTTGTTGTTTGCTTTAAAGTCACACTTTTTGTCAACTCTCATTGGATACTTCCTTCAACCACTCTCTTGTTAGATCCATTCTCCAGGTGGGTTCTTGGTTATCACACATCTATTTCAGTTCTACAGAGGAAATTCCACAGAATGCAACGGACTCAGTTATCTCAAATAGCCCATGAGGATTTCTCTCCCATCTGTATCAGTCTGCAAATATCAGGCCAGGAGAGAAAGATACTGGAAATGAAACCCAGAAGGGCTTCATATCACCTTCCTGCTGCAGATTTGGAAAAGAGTAGTTTCATTAACATTTGCTTTGTTTTGTTCTTAGCATTGCAATTTGAAGTACATCGGCAGTATGGAATTTTCTTTATAATTCTGATATCATGTTTAAACTGCCCGTAGGAATGGAGATACACATAGGATAGACTAAATGAAAAAAGGCTTTTGTTTAAGACTTTACAAACATTATCTTCAGTCCCCACCATTCAGTGCCACACATAACAACCCAAAGTCATTTCCTGTGCATCTGCTAAGGTATAATAAAACATCAAGTATCTAACTCGTGTTTAATAGAACAATTACAATGCCTCATTCAATAGAAGGGGAGTCTTTATGAGCTGAATGCATATGTGCATGCTTGAGGATTTCACTGATTCCAGATATGGAAATATATACAGCAATTTATGTTAAAGAATAATATCCTGAAGCTCCATCAGTTCTTATATAGGAAAAGTGAACACTCCTCAAGTAAAATATATCAAACTTCCCTTTAAAAACAAAGTATGTTATGTTGTTCTTGTCAGCTACTGTTTAGGCTTTGATGGTTTTAATGAAATTTCGACTGTCTGAACTCCACTTGAATCCACTGGTAAGCACTAATCTAAAAACTTTTCTGTTTTGTGTTAACACAAAGGTCTGGACCATCTTTCAAATCACATTAAATATGTCCAGGGACTCGGCCTGAAATTTAAACCTGAGCACCTAATATTAGGACTAGATAAATGACACACCAATCCAAATATTTTTGTTTGTCTGCCTAATAATAGCACATTGTATGTTCTCAGTTGGAAACTTTTAGAGCAAAAATGACAGACCACAGCATTTTGCCAGAATGTGATGACTTTTCTTTTTTTTGGCACCAAAACTTGAACAAAATTGTCTATTTTTCTGTGATGATATGTAATTCCTATTGTTACAAATCTGGGCACATCATAGTATATTTTGTGGAAGCCTTTTAAAAACACTTCATCAGCCCCTTCCACAGAGCTGTATAACAAGTTGTTGCTAACAGTCAGTTTTTATTCTATGGTATTTATGAAAAGCTTGCACAAGGGTTTTTCAAGATGCAGTTTATGTTTAGACTATTGGTGAAATCCAAATGCTAGCAATTAGGATATCCTATGGTTCAGTTTATAGCAACAAGATAGCAAGTTTCACTCCTATAAGCTAAATTCCTGGCAAAAGTGGTGTTAGGAATTCCATTCCAAATAAAGCAATCAATCAATATTCCTCCTCTGTTTACCTTCCAATCTTTGGAACTGATGGTTACACTGGCCAGATAGATTTACTTAAAACAGTGAAAGACATTCAGAAAGTCCATCCAATTTCTTGATTTATTTGCTAGTGATGCATAAAATAAGCTTGTCTGTGAAATAGCCATGTTGAAATTGCTATTCTCATGCATTTTTCATTGTTATTATTCGGCTAGACTGACTCTTGAGGGTCAGATTAAAATTCATTCATCTGAAGCTGTACTGGTGACAGAGATAGTCTCAAATTAGCTCTTCCAGTTAATATCTGTACCAGCATTTGGAAAACCATCAGTACTGAGAGTATTGTGGTTGGCAGTACATGTTTTTTAACAGAAATTCTTTTAACCTTTTGTGCAATGAAATCTTAAAAAGCACTTCTTGATATCCTAGACATTTAATTCAGCCTCTGCTAGCAGAACATTGTGGTCTTTGCAAAGTCTTTTATTGCTGGTGATGAGAGGTCATTGCTTATTAGATAATCACATCCCTTCCTTGCAATACTGGTCATACACATTTAATGTAATTATAATGCTTAACACTTATATAGTGCTTTTCTTCCAATTGCTTTACAGACATTATGTAATTAAATTCTCGGCATTCTTGGGAAATAAGCTAACTCCTTATTACAAACAGGAATATTGGGCCAGAGGCAATAGCAGCATTTTCAAATATAGTCTTTGATTTTTAAGTTGGCAGTTGGAGCTGAGGGTGTCTGAAGATCAGGCTGTGTGGCAGCAAGATTACCAGTCATTTTGAAAGCTGTGGTATAAAATGTGCTACCGTAGGTCACTGAAGTAGCTGGGATGAGAAATAGGATTGAAAATCCAGTCTTGATTCTTCAGGCTTAGAGTGAGATACTGAAATCTTTCTTTCATGTAGATGGATTCTACAATCTGTACTGAGCCAAAATGCCAGCTGCCTTTGACTGACTAAATGCAGGCAGGCCCTGTAGAGCTCATCCATCACTTCCATCAGGAAACCAGAAGGTTTCTGATGAATAGTCTTAATGCACCATCATGCTTAAGCTATAAGTCAATTTATTCTGAACTTCACTGAATCTTTGCCTCACAGGAGCATACTCTAGAGAACGAGGGAAGGCAGCAGGAGAGCAAGCAGGTGTCCCAGGTATGGAACAAGGCTGGTCCATAGGAAACCAGAGGAGGCAACAGCTGTTTGGAAGCTCATTCGCCACCTGTGATCACTGTCCCTTGACATCATCAGTTTTGACAGCAGCTGGCACAGGACAAAGTATTGACTTTTGTGGGAGTGCCAGCACAGAGTGGCATCATTCTCCTCTTTCTTTGGGAAAAGTGATGAACCAAGCTGAAACATTTCATGGACCACGTTGAAATCACTGGCTGTCAATTGAGCTGCACAGTATCCTTGAAACTCCCTTTCTTCAGTCACCAACAGCCCCATTTCTAATGCCCTCTAGCTACTCTCACCCTCTTTTTGTCTATTTGCTTCCATCACAATCCATCAGTTCACGGCACACATTGTATGTTCCCTGACACTGTTCCCTATGGAACATTTGCCTCTCCTTTAGCCGTGGCTCCCCTTTGTTCTTATCTTGCTTCTTCAAAGTCCTTCTTGAGACCTTTTCTATTGTGTTAAAATAGGTTGTACTTAAGTAACGCCATCCCTGTAGACATACCTCCTTCATTTCTCCTTGTATTTCAACATTAACTGCTTGGATTTCAACATAAGGTAACTGCCTTGAAATATTACCTTCCCTTTGTTTTCACAGCTCAGTCTTGTACTGTCTCATCTCTTATCTCTCAATATCTATTTAGTATCTATTCAGAAAACTGATTGGACACATTTTGTTCAGGGCAAAAATGAATCATATGCTCACATGCTTAAATGATTGAATAAAGATGTCTTTCTGACCCAGAACCAGAGCAGCTGTTGGGATGTTCCTTTTGCCATTTTTGCCTTTGGATCAATAATCCATTGTTCCACACAACAGCTCTCAGTATTTCACCTTCCCTCTCTGCTCCCATCCTGCTTCCAATATCAGTGTTGTAGGGAGACTTGTTCATACATTTTTGAGTTTACCTTCTTGATTTAATCTTCTAATCGCCAAAATTCAACAAGACCTTCTTCCTTAAGAACTCATTTTGTTCCCTTCACTCTCGTCTGTGAAGGGTCTCCATGGTCCTAAGTTGCTCTGTGGGTTCAGCCTCAGTCTGAAGTCATTACTCACTTTATTTGAGATTATAATAAAACAGACAAGATGATGTTCTTCAGAGTTGATTGTTGGGAAGCTGTTTATCATGTTCTAGTGTTTATGTATTATATTACTAATTACTGTATAGTGCTTTACTATAGTCATATTTTGGGCAAAAAATAAGAACAAATGTTCCCTGGCCTAATATATTATACTCCAAATTAAAGCACATCATTAAATAAACTAACTCCTAAGCTCCTTGCTGAGGGATGTAATGCAGTTGCCATTGCAGGGTTAGGAGTTTGCTTTGATGATCCTGTATTTACTCTGATACTGTTGGTTTTTTGTTTGTTTGTTTTTTAAATTCTGTTATGTGTTTCATTATGTATACATATATATAAAAAATTCATTATGGAATAAGGATGGCCTGGCAGTAATGACAATGGGAGGAAACCAAATGCCAGGAGTTTCAAATACTGCTGAAATTAGGTAGTAATTCTGTTCCCTTCAGTAGGCTTTAGATTGTATCTCAAGAGAGTGAGGCAAGGGGCTTAGTATAGAAAGTCTCCTAACCAACTCAGATAGATAGTTTCCCAGAAAATGTAAAGGACATGGAGGATTAACTTTTCAGAGGTGGCTAAGTAGTTATATTAGTATGTCATTGAAGAAATTAAAACTATAGTAAATGAGCCTCTTTCTTAATAATAATAAAAAAAAATTGGATCTGAAGCAGCCCACACTAGGAGCCAGTGTGTGAGAGATTGTTGGTGTTGTGTTGCCCGAGTTTGGGAGAGGGACTGGAAGAGGTTGTGGATCCAGTGAGCTGACCAGGGACAACATGGAGGCTTTGTACCCAACCACAGAATTTCTGCCAGGGTTTTTTGGGGCTTAGTTTTCTGTGAGGTGTTTGTACAGTGTTTGTGTACCCAGCACAAGCAGTGAGGTGCAGCTCTGCTGGTGGCTGTGCACAGATTCAGTGCACAGAATCCATCTGCATGGGAAAGCAGTGCCAGCAGGCCTGCAGATTTGTGCCAGCTCAGCTGTAGCCCACAGGGCATGAATTGTGCTCCTTGGACCCAAGCTGTCCTGTAATGAGCCAACTGATGCTTCTCTTCTCCAGAGTGTCACTTTGGCTTGGGAAAGGTGATGGACAGTGGTGGTGTGATGGCTTCCATAGTGTGACAGTACACGTGCCCTGCTGGTGTGAAAGTCATGGCTAAAACTTTACATATGTGATTTTAGATTTAAAGATTCCACTCTAGACTGGAATCCCAAGTACTTTATTTTAGCATAAACTGAGGTGTAGGTTATCTAGCAGAGCATAAGTGAAGTGCTAAAAAAAAAATGTAAACACTATTGCCATCTTGTGGCTTGAAATTGCTTCAGCAGACTTTTGTCAAGGATTATGCACTCCCTCCGATGTTCTGTAAACATAACACATTTTCAATTAAATAGGCGAATCAAAGTGGCCTAACACAGAAGCAATGTCCAGACCTGCACATCAGAATCAATTACAGAAGTGGAGAAACAATCCTGTTTGTCTAGAAGGACTAATCACATGGCGAGCTGACAGGAACACAGAGCACGCAGGTCATTATTGAATGAAGTAGTAATAGGTATATTTTGTTCCACTGAAACAAAAGGACATTCTGCAGAAATAAAACTTTTGGATGATGCTCTCTCTTTTTATTATTTTTTTTTTTATTTTTTGAGGAAAAATTACTCATGTATATAGTATGAGCCTGTGATGTTAAAAGCATGTACTGCTCTGGTTGCAACAGGGGAACTATGCTGCTTTTAAAAATAAGTTCTATATTGTATAATATGAGATAGAGAATGCTACAGTCATATGCATGTCTTAAGGAATTAAGGTTTTATTCTATTTTTCCAGATTCAAACCTGCTTATGCAACTCATCCTCTGAGCACTGTTAGAAATGGGATACAATATTAAGTATGGAAAGCTGTCCTAGATCAGATGAGTGGTCTGGGTATTTTACACATGAAGTTTATTGGAAACTTAATGTTGAATGATAGTTTCACAAATAATTTAAGTTTTTTAAATTTTTAACTGAATAAATTTTAGGAAACTATGTCAGGGCATGGCATTTCATTTTCTATATTCAGTGACCATCAGCTAAGGAATAGAACTGGGCAGGAAACAATGGCTTTGTCCCATTAAATTTGATTCTTCAAGACTTCTCCTACTCTATGCTTGTCTGAGCTCAGACTCAGAAATTTTTTCAGACTTAGAAGAAGTCATTGGCTACAGGGTGGCTGGTAGCCTTGTGTTTAAAACATTTGTTCAAGATGCTAACAGCCAAGACAAAGGTCCTCACTTGCTGTTCTCATACCCCTGTGTTCAGTGTAACATTGTACATTGCAACACTATTCACTCTTATGGGATTTTATCTCTGCTCTTGGTCAGAAAGCCCAGTCTAGACAGAAAACTATTGGCAGTAATAGGTTTTAGAGTTTTTTCTCAAGCAAACTTTGTCTTGTTTTGGGTTTTTCATTACTATTTTCTTAACTTTTTTTTTTTTATTTATTTAGGAAAGCTTTTCAGCTTAAAAAAATATTATAGCAAAAAGATGTGAACAATTTGAGTAAGACCCAAAAGATTGATGACTGATGACCCAAACCAATAAAATTCAAGTATGAGACATTTTGATCTGTTTAGTAATTCCATTTCTTCAGTTTTTCCATTTGGGGGCATATTGAAACTGCATTCAGAGATAATTTATATTTATGCACATTCTGAACTCTTTCTTTATATATCTATGCCTCATTTGTTTGTGTGTGTGACTTCTTAGAACCCACTGAAGCCCAAATCCTATAGATCACGCCCATTTGATTAATGTAGAGCCATGAATTTACTTAATTCTCTGAGACGCGCACTGCAATTGCATAATGTAGTATAACAGCTGAGAATTTGAGACTAATGAAGAAAAGAGTGCAACATTTAAAATGGATAATATTCCTTGACAGTTCTCTTTTAGAAAGCATTTGCCCCAGTAATATCAGTTTATATGAGAATACTACAGTGATTCTTGCTTCTGGCATGAGTTGTGTGTTTTTATGGGAAGCTGAGGTTTAGGTTACTTGTAAGATGTTGGCTACATTTTTGTTCTACAATGGCCTGTTGAGGCTGCAGCCTCCACAGCAGGAAAACAATATACTGCCTGGCTTGAACCAGGTCCTTATCACCACCTAGATCCAAATATGAAACTGTACCTCGTATTACAGCACCTGCTGCTCCTGGCATGACACCTAAACACAGGGGACAAAGTTGCCAGACCTTCATTAGGAGGCCACCTAAACCAGCAGGAAATCTCAGGAAGGAGGATGCTGCCTTCTGGCCAAATAGGAGCTTCTCCCTCCATGTCAGGCTCAATGCAATAAGTCATCATCCTTTGACTAGGGAGCAAGAATCGAAGAAAAATTCCTCGATTGCTAGATTGTGTGCTTTTTTGGGAGACCTGAGTTAAAGACCTGCTGTAGTAAATATTTGTGTCTCCTATATATAGAAAAACAGCTTTTATGAGAAAATGGAGAGTGTTCATCATTCACTGTTCATCAAAAGCTAGTGGCCTGAATATGCTCCTGAGAGTTAGATATTCTAAATTACCATTGGGAAGGATGTCAATAAATCTGTGTCAGTTTCATCATGGGCTTATTCTCTTCTGCTTTGCTGCATTTAAGGGTTGGTCTGTTAGATATGTTCTAGTAGGTAAAATGGGCAGCTCTTCTTGATGAACTGTCCTAAGGTAAAATCTTTGAGTGCATTAAGAAGGACCAATACCAGAAATTTACCGCCTTGGAATTGAGATATTCTGGTGCTGAGCACACAGATTGCAGGTTTGGAGAATCGTTAGGTTTTTTATTAATTTATTCACAGTTCCTTCACAGATCTCCTCAATGTAAACAAATACACATTTTATTTTTTTTTTAAATCCATCTTGTTGAATTTTACTGGTTCAGTTAGTCGCATCAGTCTCACTAAGAGTACAAATACTGCGCAGGCAGCTTGCTCATGTACACAGGAGACAGTTTAATAATTCACACTGAAGTTGTGGATATAAAACCTTAAAGGATTTTGCCCAACGTTCCATCGCATATTGCTGACAGATACTTCATGTACAAATCCAAAAGCAGGTGACAAATTGCAGGTTATGGACAAAGCTGTTAGATTGCAAATGGGTGATCTAGACTGCAGTGTACAGTTTTTAGTCCAGGTTTGAAAGAGGCACGTAGCTGTGATGTCTCATGAGCAGCTTAGAGAAGAGGCTGCAATTCAGAGCCATGCTTACACTCCAGTTCCTTCTTTACTCCCCTTTCAGTCTCAGCTCTGTCGGCTGGTGTGCAGAAAGGAAAGCAGAGCTATTCTACAGCTCTTGTCCACCATATGCTGTGACATGAGAGTGCATTTCTAGCACCCCTCAGTCACTTCTCTGGCCCTCTGCCTCCTGGCTTCTGCTCAGGCAGGGCTGGGGAAGGTGGAGCCTGGAGCAGGACAGCGTACGGAGCTGCCTGAGCGCAGAAGGCAGATATCATTCTGTTTGGAGGGTCAGAGACATCACTGATGTCAGTATTGGTCAATTTTCAGACGTCACCCATTGCTATCCTGCATCCATTTGGAGATATGCTGACTCCAGCACACGCTGCAATGTATCCAACCCTAGGAGTCTAGTGGGGACTTGCACCACATCTTTATTTAATATGCATTTGTTACATGACTTTAGATAAAGCCGTTGGGCAAAAAAAATCCTCTTTGGGAGTTGTGCTTCCCCCCCCGAAATGATGCCCATTTTGTTAGGAAAGGATCCTTGAAAAGCGTATCGTTCTCTGATAAATTGTATACATCTATGCAGTAACTCAGTATTTCAGAATACAAGATATATTTTCTACACTACCTTTTAATGCTTTCCTTTTTTCAGCTGAACAAGTATCATTTCTTGGTTTAGATATTTTTCTGTTGGTAATCCAGTGCCATAAATTTTTGATGGTTGCCTTGATCAGCTTTTTAACTGAGTGTATAAGGCAATAAGGATTTTTATTTCATTTTCCATTTTTTGTATTCTGATAGTTCAATCCTGTGGAATATAAAATATTTCCCAATATTTCCCATATTAATACAAAGGTGAGAAGAACAGAAACACGGTTGGTTCAGTATAATCCTACCTATCTAGACTAAAACAATGCCAGTTCACCTTTTGATTCCTAGAAGCTACTGATTTAACACTGATGTATGTGGAAAAAAAAGCAGCTGCAGTTTTAAGGGCAAACAGAAGTAGTCCATTCTAGCTACTGGCAATCAAAAATACATGAAAGATATTAATTGAAATTTCATGATTATATTTAGAGTTCAAAGGACATTATCTTGCACTGGTGGAATGAAACTCAAACTGAAGCTCTGATGACATTTTAATCCCTTTGCTGGTTATAATATTAGTGGGGTTCAAGGAAATATTTTTTTGTTTAATCTTACAACAAATCAGGTATATTAAAAATAAAATTATTTGTATATGTTAAGTATTGATTCCTGTAGCCATAATATGAGACTAATATTTTGCTACAGTCTTAAGACTTCAGGCAACCACGCACCTCATGCTCATGAGAATTACAATGTCACACACTTTTGTAGGAAAATGGCTAAAAATGAAGTTCCTAAAAATAAAGTTACTAAAATGTAATTTTATCTGGTCTGTACAGGGATAAAGTTTCTGAGTAGCTGGCCATTAGTTAATTTAGAGAAAGGTAGTTATTTGCACTAGAAGTGAAAGGAATCAATGATTTCTGAATAAGATTAGAGAGGAGTTATGGCTTCACTGCAGTTGATACATTCAGGTCTAGCAAATATAGGTTGCCTTTTAAACTAGGACAACAAGAGCTCTCCAAAGTGCGGAGAAAAAAGATGATAAAAATTCTAGCAGTATATAAGCCTATCATTGTGTATTTTAGAAACCTGCAAAACTTAATTTCTCTCTCAAAAGATACAGATTTTTCATCAGGTTCCTGGAAAGGTGCCATTTTGGAGTCCATGTGCTTTTTTTGCCTCTTTATATAAGAAAAATAACTAATTTTTTTTTTCCATTCCCCATCCCTTCCAGGATAGTTCATAGTTTCATTGAGTAAAATATGGTAACGTCTGTGCCAATTTGAAAAAATCCAGTTTTGACATACCATTTTTTTCAGGTTTTTTTTTGTTTGGTTTTGGTTTTGGTTTTTTTTTGTTTTTTTTTTGTTCCTATGAAGTTTTTTGTTTGCTATGTTTTTTGGTTTTGTTGCTGTGGTGGTTTTTTTATTATTATTTTTTTTTGTTTCATATGGTCCTGCCATAAAATTTGGGAATGTGTGAACTTGTCTTTCCAATTAAATGCCTTTTTTTTTCCTTAATTGGGACATCGCTGTGGATATGGCTACCACTTATATAGCAAGCAGACCAATCAATAGCTTCTCTGTAGGGTTCACAACCAGAGGGTGGCAAATACCACTTCACTCAGACTTCGATAGCTAATCTCTTTGCAGTGCCTTGGGATGCATTTTTCAGTGAGCAAAAGATGTCATAGTGTGATTGAAAAGAGATGAAAATGCCCTGGCTGAATCAAAGGGCTATTTTTTTAACATTTCAAGACTCTCTTACGCAGAAAGCAATACTAGCTTGTACCAGGCCAGATACAGTTCTTATGAGTGCTGCCTCTCACTCACCCTGTATCCCTTATTTCACAGAGGCAAAGCAGGATTTCAGTGGAAATTTGAGATGGGCTTGCTACTGCCTCACAAGAAAACCTGCCACTACTTTTCCTAAAAAGGGACAAAAATAAAAGTAGACTGTGTCTAAAATGAGGCAGTTATAAAGTGGAGAAATGCAGGGTGAATTTTTGATCCAGAAAGCAAGGAAATTTCCAGCAATTTGCAGATAAGCGTAATTTCTCAAGCCTGTGTTTTCTGAAAATTTTTCTTATATACTGAGTGCTACATGTTAAAGAGAGAGTGATATGCTGGTGCAGGCTGAATTACTACTCAGTTCTCTGGGTTAATGTCCTTCTTGCTTGCTTTCCCTAGTGAACCAAAGACATTGCAGGATGCTCAGTATTGCCCAAGTCTACATAAATTACTGAAAATCTCTAGAAATGGAAGCAAAATTGTTCTTCTATAAATAGGGTCCGGGAACAAAAGTGATACAAATAGAAACTTACCACTTTGCTTAGAAAAAAGTCAATTTATAGTCAATGAAATGTTTACTTTATTGAAAGGATTTAACTGCTGAGACAGAGCAGAACACCAAATTACCTCAAGCATTTACCATTGCAGACTTTCCTGAAAGGCTGCTGCAAACAAAACAAAAGTTTCCTCCTGCTTTTTTGCTAATGTCTGCAAGAAACTAAGTCATCATTTAGATAAAGGACTCTCAAAAACAATTGGTGTAAATGCATTTAATTTGAAGTGGAATTTCAAATAACAACTTGCAGCTTTTTCAAAAGCATTTTCTTACCTTAAAATGGACAGTGTTTTACTGTTCTGACAACTGGACCAGTTATTTGCAATGTACATTAACAATTTAGATAGCAAAAATGTTCCCAGGCAGACTTTTAATGGAGAATGAAATGTTCTACTTGGCCAAGCTTTGGAGGAAGTGTATCAGTTTTGGCAGGCTGATAACACCAAAGAAATCTGAGCCAGTATACAAAGAAAGAATTGGGGCAAATATAACTTATGATGACATTGTTGCAATGCTTTCCCTTTGTCTCTTTGGTTCAAAGATTTGTCAAATTTAAGAATTATTTTCCTTTTTATCCATGTGTGGTTGTAAAGGTATGTGTGATTAGTGACTGCATGTCTTGCTGTATGAATATAGTGGAATGAGGTCGTTATGCCACAAAAAACAGTCTTACACACGTATTCATTGACATATTTTAGACCATTTTGAGCCTGTTCAATTCAGTGCGTTATTGATTGTGGTGATTTCTCCTGTTTACAAGTATAAATTGAATCAAGGGCGGTTTCATATTTTCCGCTGAACCACTGGCTGTTTCATATTGTCCATTGAAAGATGGTTAGTAACTCAAGTTTAATAAAGTTAACAACTTTATCTGTAAAACAAATACTTTTTATTATATTTTTATAAGGAAAAAATTTTCCAGCAAAAAGATAAGGTTAAGTGCTTTAACTTTATTGCAGTCTCTGAGGCAGTCCTCTTGAAGAATGAACACTGATTTCCTCATCATGTTGGAGCTATAAGCTGGAATGATCCCTTAGAGTAAGGGCTGAGCCAAAACACTGAACTATCCATGTGAAACAGCTTAACAATGCATATTAATAGGATGTATTTTGTCTCTTAATCTAAGTAATACATTGAGGAAGAAATACATCATGGCTTGGGAAATAGTTTATCCTTAGTGTCCTGAAGCCATGATAAAACTGTGCACTCCCAAGACTTTGTCAAGAATCCATAACATTATGTTATGTCATCATTTCCTCTGTGTATCCTATTTATTCTTCCCACCTCTAAAAACATTTTAAAGACAGAAAATGTGTCTCAATGCTAAGTCCCTCCCTGTGCTTGAAGACATTGACTTGCTTCCTATTTTGCCTCAGGCTTGCTGTGTGATCTTAGGAAAGTCATTTAAGTTCTTTGGTCTTTCTTTTTAACAGGTCACGAGTCCCATGAGGCGATAAAAAATGTTTGCACTTAGTGTTTAGAATCACAACCAGTGGCACCTTAATCATGCTGCACCATGTGTGAACTTTGTCTCAGCCCTTTAGTTATCACTGGAGTAATGTACCTACCAAAGCCTAGAGCAGGAGACCTGAATATGGCCTTCTCTATCTGCTCCTACTTTAGAAGGTCTTCATCTTTGCACTAGCAAAGTGGCATGAAAAATATGTGGATTTGTTTGTTGGTTTGTTTGCTTGTTTGCTTGTTTTCTGTTTCCTTATAAATTAAAACTGTCTTGGGAAAGCTTTTCTGTCACAAGGGAAGAGAAATTGTAACCAATATATTGAAAATGCTTCTAAACCTGATTTATGCATATGAGTACCTTAGAATAAACTCCAGTGTCATCTGCCCTTACTGAACAAGTAACAGTGTTAAGCTATCTCCTCTTTCTGGTAACAGAAATGTCTTGTTTGCAAATTCACAAAAAAGGACTGCTGCTGCTGCTGGGGGAGTGCATTTCTTGCAGGTTGGTTTCTGTAGACAGGGGTGCAGTTATTTGCATCTACTAGCTGAAAAAAAATTGAAGAGATGAATAGTGAGGCGGAGTGTGCAGGATACAGCATTTGTGGAGTTTTCTGTATATTTTTGTGATAGAAGCTGATTATTAATATCTCATGTATTTCTCTGTGGTTGAGAAATGTTTCTCACTGAAGACAAAACAGCATTACCTGTTTTATGCATATCACCAGTACATATATTTATTAGTGTATAATCACTCTAAGAATTGTTTCTTAAGATATGTTTTGATTGTCTTTTAGTCATACTATCCAGTCAGTAAGTAGCTGTTTCTTCCTATTTCTAAATGACTAGATCAAATGACTAGATTAAGCGTTGCCATTGTAATGATAATGCAATTGTTGTACATATACTTCTGCAAATTTTTGTTCAGGAATTGTCATAAGAAACTTTTCTAACATTTCCTCTGAATCTGCTTCTGAAATACATTAGTGTGAAAAAGATGGAGCAGCAGATTAATTAGTGAGTAAGTGAACCAGTTAATTAATATTACAATTAAATCTGCCTGAGGTATGCTTATAGCATCCTTGGCACTTTTCAAGTAATGAAAAAGTGTTTGCTGTCTCCCTCTTTCTCAGAGCTCCACTGAAAATGTGGCTTGTCTGAAACAATGCTTCTGTAAAGCTGGTCAGAATGAGGTACATGAATGAGTTACCATGAGGTCAGAATTATTTTGTGTCCTGTGATAGGGCTACTCTGCTGTTCACAGGACTGAAATAGAATAGAAAATTTATAATTATGTACAATATGCTGCCAAAAGATCAACTTTGTTGCTTTTGGCAATCACTAATGATTTTTTTATTTTGCAAGAGCAGCATAATGTTTTATTTCTGCCCCCATTTTTCATAAAAAGTTAATTTGCATACATTTCTGTAAGAGTGAACCATGTTAGTATGGGGGAAAAAAGGCTCTGAGAATAGTCTGAAATAGAGAGAATTTACCATAGTCTGAAACAGAGACAATTTCATAAATAAAAAACAGGAAAGAAAAGGTGAAATAAAACCATATAACCTGTTTCAGGCCCAAGCATTCATGCTATATTAAGGTTATTTTTTCCTGTGATGGTAAATCAGGCTCCTGTTTTGTGTGTCTGGTCATCACAATGGGGGCTAAATCCACACTGATGAGTTATGATCAGTACTGAGCTCTGAACATATGCTCCCCACAGCTGAGGATGTCCCCAGAGTGGTCCTCGAGCTCCATGTCTAGCACAACTTGACCCTGGAATTTACTGAGGCCAGACAAGCAATGCATTAAAAAGAGTGCTTAGATTCCTCTCCCAAAAACAGTCACCTCAAGCTCTGGGCTGGGAGCAGCCACCTTCCTGGCTCTGAAGTTCAACACTTTATTCAGATTCCGTTGTGGACACACAAACCTTGGGAGGCAGCAGCAGCAGCAGCAGCAGCAGCAGGAACGCCTCCTGGTGCTACTCTGATGGGATTAAAGCAGTGTGCCTGGTTACCATACTCTGCATTTCCTACCACAGTCAGAGCCTTATCTTTGCTTCCAAACAGGCAGAAGGATGCAACCTGAGCTCAAAGGGATTGCAATCAACTTTATTTATTTATTTATCTATCTACTTATTTATTTATTTAATCTTAAATCTAAAGATGAATGCAATGAGTTGGATCAAGAAACACTGGAGAGAGAGGCAGGGAGGGAAAACAATGGTCTTGGCAGCACTGGGAATGTTATAGTATTTCACACCTACCAGTGACAGTGCAAATTAAGATACCCCCTTCTGCTGTTCATTGAGAAGGAAGGGAGGTAAATAATGTTTTGTTTTGCTGGTTTGTTTGCTTGCTTGCTTGCTTGTTTTAAACAGAAGCAAATATATTAGGTCTTTCTTTTGGTATTGGTGAGTGCCCAGACAGAGATTTGTGAAGCACATTGATGAACCCACCAACCAGCACAGTCTGGTCCAGCACACATTGTCCCACTGGTGTGATTTGGGAGAGGTCCCAGGGCTACAGCATGCCCACTCAGGAGCCCTGTCCAGGTGTGCTGAGATGCTGACACATCACAACTTCATCTACCTCCATCCAGGATTGTCTGCCTATGAGCTTCAGGACTGCACTATCTGCTTAACTTTTGGACCTGTACCTGTGGCCAGGCAGGAACCTAATTGGGGTTTTATAGCTGACATCTGAGCCCCTCTGCTCTCTAGACAGTAAAGAGATCCTGCTCACCCTTCTCGTGTTCCTCATGATAATTATGTAAAAAGGATAAGTGGATGTATTAATGTGTGTCTTAAACCATTGTAAAACCATCATCGTGATTATTTGCAAATCTTTTGCCAGAGATGGTGGTTGCACTCTGTGTGAATGTCCAAAGTATAGATACAAACAATTGGGTAGAGCAAGACTGAATTTAACTCAACTAATCTCCCTCAGCTGCATCTAAAGGGCTGCCACAATTGTTGCCAGAATGATGTACAAGTCACAAGAGAACTAGAGGGAGCTACATAAAAAGAGATTAAAAAGACCAATATACAAGAATATATGAGTAATTTGAAAAACTATTCAAAAAATCGTTGAAATTTATATACAAAATTTTAATTGTCTACTTACAGTCTGAATGAGGCTCCAGAACATTTCCTCACTGTTTAATCCTGTGATTCAGCTCATTTTCCTCTTGCTGACTCCTCTCTCTTTCCACTGGGGACCAGATCTGCAGAACAAAGCAGCTCATCTTTCAAATGGTGAACCAAGCACTGGTGAAACATCCATATTTTAGTAAGGCTTTCCCCACAACATTCTCTTTTTATTGGCATGCCAGAACCTGAAAGAGTCTGCAGAAAGAGGAGCAGGGCCTGCAGAAGTAATTTCTGCTATCCAGACTTTGTTATGTGAAACAACCTCTATGGGTATCTGCCCTGCCTGTGCTTGTCTGCTTCTTCTGCTTGCAGTGAAAGGTCTTTAGGCTTCTTTTTTTTTTTTTTGGGGGGGGGGGGGGAACTTAGGCTGCTATCATAAGGTTTTTCTTACCCAAGACTTCTACTTGCAATAGAGATTTGCCTTGAGTTAGGTTTTCCAGAACTCTGGGTATAAACAAATATATTAATAAAACTGATTTTCAGATTCCCTTTTTCTAGATTAATATAGACTGAAAGGATTTATCTTTGTTCCTTAGTCAACTATCAAGCAGAATCTGGTTGTTTGGAAACTGAATCCTCACAGTTTGCTTTCAGCCCATTATATTTCATGTTTTCCCACTACTTGACTATTGTTTTTTACATTTTAACACTATTTTGAAAGGAAATGTGCAATTTATGACAAGGAAAAGGTGTGAATGACTGAATCTATGCCATCATTGATCTCACTGAGTGCAGAATCAAATGCTTAGTCAAAATGAACACCTTGGAACATAATCCTACAGACTTTATTCAGATTAAATCCTTGTTGAAAACACTGGGGAATTTGGTGTAAGCCTTTCATTATCAGAAACCCAGACTACCATTGCAAAAACCATTTCAAGACTGCTACTGGCAATTAAAATCAGCTCTTTGCCCAGGATGAAGTCTTCATATAAATTGTTTAACTAGAACCTGGTTTAAATATATGTTTGGAGGGATGAGGACATGGACGATAGATTTGTTGGTGCACAGGATGTGTCTGATAAATTTCTGTGCTATGACAACAAAATAGTACAGCTAGAATTTGTGCAAAATAGAATTAATAATGAAGTCAACTAATCATTTTGGGGTTCAGTATAGCCATATTTGATTTTTACATACACCAGTCCATGAGACATTAATAATTAACTTAAGGCATCTGGTAAATTATGAAATGGATCTTTTACTTGTAAATGTTCCAGAGGAGGGTTTCTTTTATATTCAAGGTATTTTTGTTAATTATTCATTTATGTTCTTGGAAGTACAATTGCATTACAAAAATCTGCAATGTCTGTAAATCTTATTTGATCTAGGTGAGAAGGAAGTGACTAGTCAGTTAAAAATTGGTTTTATTTTAACAACAGCTTTGAAATATTTTTTTTTATTAACACAAACCATACAAAGGATCTGACTATCATTTCTCCATTGTAAATCACAAACTATTGCAACTACCCATACAGAATCTACAGCACCCTTAGTGTATGCACACTGATGAGAAGCATTTTTGCAAAAAATACACTTTGCATATGACATTTAAAGCAGTTGATTAAGGAAAAAGGATAATTAAAAGTTGATAGAAACGCTGGATTACCATTTATGCACTCTCTATGTTTTATAATTACATTAGTGTTATACAAATGTATTCTACCATTTCTGCAAGCATTAGGACTGACTTACAAGAATATTTGGAGTGAAAATATTTTAAATCATATCTGGAATTGTGTTTCTTAATATGAAAGACTAAATATTTTTAGACTATAAAAGACTAAATATATATTTTTTGGTGTAGTGCACTTGCCAGCATAGCAATAGAAGATGTCTAAAGGGTATCTGTAAGAAAGAAATGGTCAGGTGTGTCCTGGTGCACTGAATGCTAATATGACTTCAGTAGAAGCACATTATGCTTTTATTTCTGACTGTATACTGAATTATTTACACCTTCAAGGCAGCTGATTGAATTGTAGCATCAGTCAATTAGCAAATCAAAAATTTATATGATTCCAATTTAGCATGGAGTCCTTCTCTCTTTTTTTTTTTTCTTTTTAGATTTTCACCCTGACAGTGACAAATTACTCCTCTGCTGGCTGAGATTGGAAATTAAAAGCATTTAGAGCTGCTCATGCATTTATGCTAATGAGAACTTCTGATATGATTTGCATGCAAAAGAGGACAATCTGAAAGCTCATCAGTTTTTCATGCTTCCGCATTTTGATGTAGTAGGATTTTTTCTGTTTTCTGCAGAGCAGAAAAATTTTTCTTGGGGAAACAATACTCTATGTGAACAAAAAGAGTTTTTCTTTTAAGTCAGAAAGTTCCCTTTTTTTTTTACCCTCCAGATTCTTGTCAAATCATTTTCTTTGCTGTTTCAGAACTGCAGCCCACATTCATTAGCATTTTAGATGTTTATCAAAGGAACGATCCAGTATCTGCCATGCAAGATTATAGCTCAAGCTTCATTTTAAATTCAGCAAGAAAAAAAGACCTGAGGACAGATGAGAAGAGGGACGTGCACTCTGACAAGCTTCTTCACAGATACACCCGAATTAATCCTATTTAGAGCAAAATTTGATTAATCATCAGCAGTGGTAGCTTAGTGAAGTTTAGTGAAATAGTTAACTCTGAAAAATTTTGGGGACCTCTTTGGCACAGTCTTCCTGGGATGCAAAAAAAAAGAAGATAAGCATTACAAATGACAGGGCAGATATCTTTAAATTTTTTTTTAAAGCTCTTGTTTAGTAAAGAGGTTGCTGCCACTTTTAGGCATCTAGTTTTGCTTTCCAATTTGTTATAATGAAAGACAATGTGTCAAGGAAAGCTCTGGACATAACAGAAAACATCAGCATTTTTATTTTGTCATTGAAGTATATGGACTAATGTGTTCACCTCTGGGGCCCCAGCATAAGAAGGGTGTGGATCTGCTGGAGCAAGGTCAGAGGAAGCTACAAAGGTGATCAGAGGCCTAGAGCGCCTCTGCTATGAATACAGGCTGAAGGAATTGAGGCTCTTCAGCATGGGGAAGACAGGGTTCCAGGGAGACCTTCCAATACTTGAAGGGGACAAGAAAGCTGGAGCAGGACTTTTTACAAGGGCATGTAGTGATGGGACAAGGGAGAATGGCTTTAAGCTAAAAGAGAGTAGGTTTAGAATAGATAATAGAAAGACTTCACTATGGGGGTGGTGAGGCACTGGAGCAGGTTGCCCAGGTAAGTCATAGGTGCTCCATCCCTGGGAGTGTTCATGGCAAGGCTTTGAACATCCTAGTCTAGTGAAAGGTGTCCCTACCAATGGCAAAGGGTTTGGAACTTAATGATCTTTTAAGTGCCTTCCAACCCAAACCATTCTATGATTCTATGATTTTGTATACTGCAGATAGCATAATTAAAATAATTTGTCTTGGAGATAGTAGTTTCCTGATTAGTTGCCATGTTTGAGAAGGTTCATCAGGATATATCAGTGGTTTTTTGACCTTTTGTGAATGCACAGAGTTTTTCGGTTGGAAGTTATCCTTTTGATACTGACAATCTGAAAGACTCTAACTGTTGCACTTAATTTATTAAAAAAATTGCTGTTGTAGTACTTGTTGGACATCACCATAATCCATTGTTTCAGGCCCTAAAAGCTACTATTTAGATTTTTAATTGTAAGTATTCCTATCTTATCTTTCAATTGATCAAATTCTACTGTATTTTTTAGTAAAAAAAGGTCAAAATATGAGTTAATTCTGTATATCTGAATTAAAATTAAGAAATTGAATTTAGATTGTAACATATTTAAACCATTTTTCCAGAATACCCCTTTACACATTGAATCACATTTTACCCCCAGGAGCGTACAGCAGCACTGAAGGCTTTCTGCATTTCAGAGGTGCTACAGAAGAGAATTTCACTCATTGACTTGGCTAGCATTGCAGTGAGATGCTTTACAACCACTCAAAGGCAGCTAACAACAGGTATATACCATTTCTTTAACATCTCATGTCTTAAGGCAGTATTCTTGCTTCATGTGCTTGAAAATAAATCCATTTGAAAATGAATCAATTTCTTCTACAGCTGAAGTAGTTCTCCTTTTTCTTTTGCTGCATTGATATTGGGTAGTAGATACCTTATTTCTTCCCTCAGTGAGAAAGAGAGGGATGTGGTGGGGTAATCATGGAAGGGGAAACAGTATGAGGTGTCATGAAAGGAAACTAGGAGAAAAAAGGTCACGCAAGATCATAACTTAGCCTTGCTTGTCCTCTTTGATGGGGAAGTTATGGTCCACTGGAAAGTGTTGATACACTGATAGTCTTCCTGAAAAACCCTGCTGAGATAGCATGTTGGAAAAAAAGACATGATAGGACAAGGCATAATGGCCTTAAGATGAAAGAGATTAGATATTAGATTAGGTATTAGGAAGAAATTCTTTGTGAGGGGTATTAGACACTAGAATAGGTTGCCTCGATAAGCTGTGGATGCCCTCATGGTCTAGGCCAGGCTTTGAACAACCTGGTCTAGTGAAAGGTGTCCCTGTTCATGGCAGGAAGCTGGAACTGCATGATCTTTAGGATCCCTTCCAACCCAGGCCATTCTATGAGAATACTAAATTAAGAACATGATTTTCCTAATTTGACATCTCATGCAATCTGAATTGTCTCTAGAGCTGGTTTCCTAATCTCCACTGAAATTCACTTTATCTGCAAAGATCTCCTGAGCCAGGAATCTACTTTTTGTGGATTTACTCCTTTCCTTGCAAAGATAGGTGTATTGCCTATTGTGAATACACTTCTCTTCAATGGGAGGACTTGAAGAGGCTTACATTTGATGGCACTTCCAAGTTAGACTTGCTTTGGTTTTGACTGAAGTGTTTGTTGTTTTTTTTTTCTTTATTTTCTTGAATGATCATTGCACGTGGTAAGGATGAGATTTTGCCCTTAAGATTTTTCTTCCTCAATCGATCCTACTCAATTCAGATTGAGTATCTGAGGCCCTTTAAACCAAAGCTAACAGAAAAGAAAAAATATTATTTTGGAATAATTTAGATGCCATCTTAGTTCTCCAACATAATGCAGAGAGTTTCTTATCAATGGTAAGAAAGCATGAGTCTTTGCTGCTTACACTTCATACTTATACATCTTTTTCCCTCTCTTAGCAAAATGTCATTTTCACAAGGTCCTCATGACCTGTTTTGGGGGCGAGCCACTACGTCTTCATCCTCCAATGACAACTTTGTAAATTTCCTTTTGTCCTTCAGAGAAATAGGCTATCAACAAGTATTGGAAGATTATTCAGAAACCTCTGGTCTGGAGGTATCATAATCATTTTGAAAATCAATTTCGATCTTTTTTCTCGTCATCTCTTTGTCAGTAAAGATGCTAGCCAGGTTGATGAGTTCAACTGGGACATTTTCTGAGCCCTGATATTGATTCTCCTCGGGATTTATATCTTCATATGTTGGTGGACAGCCTTCCTTGGAGCTAGCTCAGTGTTTAAATGCAGCAAATGAACAATAATTACCTTTGTGAACAGAGGGTCTCAACCATTAAAACTGTTGTCTAATGTTCCAGCTGTAGCCATCCTCCTACATTCAGCAGGGAACTGGGGATATTTGACTACAAATTTACCTGACTGCTTGCAACATACTGGCAAAAGATGGCTTTACAATCAGTTATTCTTCCTGGAGATTTCTCAGTGCTTGCAATTCCCATTTATAGATCAGTTTCGGTCAGTTACTGCTGAATTTTTTGTGTGCTAAGACCTCTTCATATAGATTTCTATCTGGCCTGTTTTACTGGCAAATTATTTGCTTTCTCCTGTTCTGGTAGGAACCATAATGTTGCAAATTCTTATCCTCTTCATAACACACAAATTAGAGTATGACAGAAGGTATTACTGGGAATAATTTTCCATTCTTCAGTTCACATCTTAACACCAATGTAGACAAAGTCACAAATAGTTATAGGAAGTACTTTGGAAGTGTTGTGTTATATTGCCATGTTCTCTGTGTGAAACTCCCCTTGAAGTCAGTAAGAGTTGAGTATGCTATTCAGTGGCATAATCAGGCAATAAATTATGAAAGCTCTGCAAACACCAAACATAACAAGCCACAAACAAATGACATTAACAAGTGACAAAAATACCCAGTAAAAGAGCTAAAGCTAATAGTTTTGAATGATGTGATGAAATTCCCATGGCTGGTAGGATTTGGTGACCTCTAGTAAGTGGGTTAAGCTTACCTTGTGCACCTGCCTGCTGCAGTGCTTCCAGGCTTTTCCACTCAGAGAGTGAATCTCAATTGCAACTATGATGGAAAACAAGGCTGAAAGGAGATTTGTGTGCACCATAATTGCAGCATTTTCCTGCTCTAGGACGCCTCATAGTTTGCTTAGTTGGTGCTCAAATTTAATTTTCAGAAGAGTTTAAAACAGATCTAACATAAAGTAACATTTTAAGTCAGTGGTAATGGTAGATGCTTGAAATTTCCTCCCAGAGTCTTTGCTTCAAGAAAAGCTGTCTACAAAAATTGCATTTGAAAGTGTAATTTTTTTCACAGTACATACTAAATAAAATGTTGAAATAGAATTTTTCAAAATGGCCACTTTAAGCCCATAATCCAAAATGGAATTACTACAAAATTTAGAAGATCATGACACAAACAAAAGGGACTGAGAAATGTGAGCCTTGTATTGACTAAAAGTGACATTCTGAAATTGTTCTCTCAGATCTTAAAAGCCAATTAAGAATAAACAAAGGATCCCAGAGGTCTGAGATTGCTGTAGGCTTTAGAGCTGAGTCTGACTTACAAGAAAGATGATCTTTGTAGAGCACAGCCCTCCTTGTCCTCAGAGTATTTGTAATGGCAAGATGATTGTGTGCTGAGACGCTGCAGCTGTTATCAGAAGCCAGCAGTTTATCACAAAGCAAAGGAGAAACTGGCTGCCACTGCAAGGGTTTTTCTGCCTTTGCTCTTGGAGGATTCACCCATGGCACTCCCTTGGACAGTAAAAGTTTCTGATTTTGACTATAAAAGCATTCTTGCTTTACTGCTTGCAGAGTAATTCTGAGATCCAGGCTATAAGTGGGGATGTAGAGCTCCAGCCCTCCCTGCTTTTAGAGCAGTGCTAGACTGGCCAAAAATCAATTGGGTTGACTCAGCCTCTTCTGATACCTTTTTCTTTTGGCTAGAATAAACTGATACTACTTCAGGTAATTTTGTTTGAAAGAAGACTCATGACTTCCTGAAAGCCAGATTCAGCCAGCATCCCATCCTGTGCCAAGTGGTCTGTCATTCTAGAACAATGAATTATGCCACCCAAGGACACAAGGCTCAACTTCACTCAACCTAGGCATTCTGGCTCCTCTTCCCTCAGGGGGAGCAAAAGAAAGGGTCATTTTAAGAAATGAGGAGGTAAAAAGCTAACAGAAGACAGAGGACAGCTCCCACCATCTGGGGGTAAAGAGATGCGCTCTCATTGGGAAGGTCCTTCTGCAGATTTGAAAATCTCGTCATTCTGATCTCACTATCACAAGGCTGAGCTCTCTGTTTGCAGGAGCTATTACTCACATGATATTTTGATTTCATGTAAAAAATGTGATTTTGTAGGCAGATGATAAGTATTTTTCAATTCTGGCAAAATCAAGGGCTCTTATGGGAAAGAAAGCACTATAGTAAATATTGCTTTCTGGTCATTAATCTTTTGTGTGCAAAAAAAAAGTGTGTGTGTTCTTAATTGATATTCATTTTATCCTTCATAAATTACTTTTTTTTTTTTTTTTAATAAAGGAAGATAGAGGAAGAGGGGAGATGTATAATTATCACAAAATATTTCTTAGATGGGTATTTTTTTCCATAATTCAGTGTTGTTGAGAGCAAGAAAATGTCTATTACTGTGTTAGTAATTACAGAGGAACTTCGCTTCAGTCTACAGTTTCAAAAAGACAGTGTACATTTTTCATGTCTGAAGAAAATTATTGTGGACACTTAGCCAGCAATAAACTTAGACTTATAAGCAGGTCCTACATTTACTTGAATTACTTTTGTGTGTGCCAAGACAAATTTGGCCTACCTTTATACTTCTGTTTACCATTTACTGGCTTATACTGTCACATTAGTTGTTTTATGTGGAAGGGAGCACGGTGTATTTTTTCCTGTTCCACTCTGGCTGAGTAGTTTGCTCCAGGTTTAATGCATGTATTTTATAAGTGCTCCTGAGCAGTCTGGAAGGCTGGGAATATAATGCAGCACTAGGACAGGAAACACGTATCATTGCTTGTATTTCTTAAAATGTACTTCACATCTTCCCCAAGGTAACTTCACACCTATTCCAAGATATAATTTTTAATCATCCAGTTTCCAGGACATTTAGATTCATCTCAGCACTTGGTATTAGTTGCTCTGTGTCCAAGCTGTCCAGAAAACAAAACTTCTATTCTATGACAAAGCAAAACTTTAGAAGTTGGTGTTGTTCCATGTTTGGATAAAAATGAGGCCTTCAGAAACTTCTTACAAAAATGAGGTGACAAGACTGGGCTATGAGTTCACTGCTCAGTCCACTCATCTACTTGGAGTGGCTTACTTGACCTCACTTTGCCCTCTCCCACCCCACCAAAGCATGGGAGCTTGTTGTTTTCTCTCAGATCAGTGGATGTTTTTCTCCCAAGCAGGACTTGAGAAATTTTGCAGAGGTTTCTGAAATGTTTATTAAAATATTCCACCAAGTTTACATCATTTTCTTCATGCTAACTGCTCTAATTTTTCAGGAGTCTTCCAGAGATTTTCTCACAAAGGTGTTTCATATGTGTATGTTTTCAGAAAGTGTCTTCTATGAAACTTCTGTATGAAACTTCTGATGAGAGTGTCACAGAGCTACTCAAGATCTTGTTTTTGTTGAATACAATTTAGATTTGATTCTTCTTCAGCAATCTTCTAGGTTTCCCCATGAGAATAATCTTTGAAGGCATGCTTAGAGCATAATATGTCATCTGGTTTCTAAATAACTACAGCAAAACTCCTCTGCTCTTTGTGAAGCTGACGAGTCATTTTGCACATGTTCTTTGTGTAGATGAGATATATTAACCTGAATGCTGCTCATTGTCCCAAACAAAGGTGTAAGGTTGATAATTTCTTATGTTCCCTTCTTGGATATATGTAACTTTATAGCTGAATACAAGTTGTTGGTTAGTTTCTAGTGACTATTTAATGAGTAAATAGAATGAGGGTGAGAGAGACAGATGCTTCATCTGTATTAATTTTGTGACATAGCTGACAGCTAGAGTGATATCTTCTTCTTCTTTCTTCTTTTGTTACAGCAGCACTAATCATACCACACAGAGACACATTTGTCATTATATGTAATTATGTGCAATATGTTTATATTATAATATTTTATATTGGAGCGGCGTAGGTTTCATAATGTTTTTACTCCGAATTTCTTTCTGCTACAGATTATTTCAGTTTATACATATTTATAAATGATATTTAAAAGTACAATAGCACATTAATTATAATAAAATGTTAATTTAGAAATAGGAGCAACTAGAGAACTGATATAGATGACTGCATAACTTTTGATGGGGGGGCAACATTTTGTTAGGGCTTGGGGATCTTTACTTTGGCTCCTTTAAAAGACAGAGAATGACCAGAAATTATTCAGACAGGCTGAAATTCTTACGCAGTTAAAACAGGTCAGAGAAGACCTTGACCCTTCAGAAGCCTTATGAAAGACCTGTTCCTCTATGGACCTGTTACTATTCCCGACAGGATTGGATTTTCACCCTCTCTCATCACCACTTCCCTTTTTTTTCCACTTCCTCCCCCCTTTTCTCCAGCCCAATTAGCAGATTAGCCAGCAGGCTCTGAAGCCTGAAGAAGTAGGAATTAAATTGACTTTTATCACGTGCCAGAGTAACTGTGGAGTTACCCGAGAGCACAGCCATACCCTCTGAGGGTCCTGTCCTAAAGGACCCTCAGGGGTGGGTAAGGAAATCAAAGCTGCCATCAAAGCCCCCTTCTAAGTGACAACATTATCCTCCAAAAAAACTCCTCACAGTGGTGTGCAGATGAGGCCCTGGTGGCACAGGTGGGTGGCAGGTGCTGGGGCCAGCAGTAGTGGGACAGCAAGGGACAGCAGTGTTTGTGCAGTCAGCCCCTAACGAGGGTGTCATAGGGCTGGCCAGTGCAGCTGAGGGGCAGCAAACAGCAACAACTGCAAGTCAAGCACTGTTCCTCCCACTGGCAGAAGATATTTAATTGTAGGGGGTTTTGACTGTATGTTTGCAAATTAGTGTAAAATGACAGTGTTGACCAGGCAGATGTAGTTAATAGGTTTTAATAAATTGAGGCAAACTTCATGATTTAGGTAATGAAGTATGTTCTAACTAAAGTAGTTTTTCTATATTGGTACATTACCTCACATTAATGGGATAAGCATTTTATCTAAATGTGAAAACGTCTTCATGGTCAGTTATGTACAATTCAGGCAACTTGTACGATATACTCAAAGGTAAAAGACCTGCACCCCTTTATCCAGGTCTCAGCAGCTGTTTCAGATCTTTCCTGGTATAAAATGGTATACGTGATTATTATCTAGATGGTTAGATAGTGGACCAGACGTGAGCTGCTCTTACAGGTGAAAAACAATTCCCAATATTGCTAAACAGTTTGGTTTTGAAAATGTTTGGGGATGTACTGTATAAAGTACAATTCCATAAAGTACCTTAAACCTAGCTCTTTCTGCACATAGGTAAATGAGTGTGACTGGGGAAAGCAAGTGTTTTACCTCCACAAGAGAGGAGGAAGGAAAGGGAGAGCCCTTCAGCTATTGGACTGCATGGCAGCTGCTCACCCCACACCGTCTGGGCTCTGGCAGGACACTTGGATCTACCACACACTTTGAATATTTTGACCTATAAAACAGACCATTGGATGTCTGCCTGCACACAGGGGATCATACCTATGTGAAGTTTGTTTCTGCACATATAACAACTGACAAACCTTCTCTATCTGTCCTGTGGCTTTCTTCTGACTGTTAGCTCCAAATCTTAATGATGACACCGTCTGTAAAAACAAATAATTGTAGCACAAATACTTTGCTAATGAACTTTATTATTAATCCAGTCATGCTGATAAAGAGCATTCAGTGTGAATATCTTGCCAAACTAATTAAGGTTTGAGGTTTTATTTTTTCTTATCTTCATTAAATCAGAGAAACAGAGAAGATCCAAGAATTGAAAAGATCTCTGAGGAAAAGAGCAGAAGAGCTGAAACACAAAAAGAGAAGACAACAACAAAAAATTCTGGAAGAACAGGAAGGTAAAGGAAACCTTTGACAAAATAATTTTTGTTAAAAAGAAGGGAAGAACTTTACAATGTAACCATACATATTATAGCTTACTGTGCATTTTACTGGTTTGGTTTGCATTAATTTACTTAAATATAATTGTAGATATTTTGACTGCATGTTTTCTAAATAAATTTGAGGAACGTGGGAAAATTCATTTAGGCAACAGCATCCTGTAAAACTTCTAATGGTCTAGGTGATCAATGCACAGAAGGTGAAGATAAATACCCAAAGAAACAGACAAAAATTTGTCATAAATGTGGAATAAGTTGTGATAAACAGTAATAATGCTGTGTCCTCACATTACAGTTATAGAGAATGTGCCACCAAAGTTTGGGAACTGATTCATTTTAAGCTTCAGAGGAAAAGCCAATCTTATTCCTCTACCTTATAGCATAGTGTGTCACCTTTTCTGCTTTGCACAGGCCACTGTGGCAATTTATTTCATGTATGCTATACAGAGAGGGCTTACTTTAAAAATATATTTATGGGTTATAAAAATTAACTTTTAATGGAATGCTGATGTTAATCATCTCAAAATAGTTACAGAGTTCTGTGGTAAAAAGAAAATTTAAAAGGGGAGGATAATAAGTGATGATTGAATTTGTACCATTCTCCTGTTATATTCCACTTGTTCTTTTCATTTCTTTAACACAATTATTTTGTAACAGACTCTGATAAAGTTCTACACCTAAAGCATTGACATAAAATATTCAGAAGTTACTATATTTTATTAATGCTGAGTAAGTAGTTTGCTTTTATTCTCTGGTGGTTATAGTATGGAGCTGCATGAAAGGCTAAACAACAGTAAAAGAATACAGACTTTATCCTTAAAGTTTGGCAACAACATGTGCACACACACACTTTTAAGGTCATGTAAGTCTTGAAAGGCCAGGTACTGCCAGCAGGTACTCTGGCAGGTTGAGGTCTCCAGGGAATAGCCCACTGCAGAACAGAGAAAGTGGAAAAATGCATGGCTCTGCCACTTTATAATGAGAAGTTCTGTATGCATGCTCTCAGGGAAGAGCTGCTCTTGCTGATCACCTTCTTAACATCTTCACTGCATTAGACCTCAGCTGCGGGTCCAGTCCCTTCCATGTACAAAGGACACTGACTGGGTAGGAGGATGACACTATGCCTAATATTTGTATAGGCCCTTTTAAACACTGATCTGCAGAAGCACTGTCCCTGCAGAGGAGCATAACGTGGGAATTGTCTGCACAATCCAATATATCCATTTCTCTCTCTCTCTTTTTTTTTTATTTTTTTTTTTTAATGCCTCTGAATTATGCTGCCTTGAGGATACTTGGATACTTTCAGACCTTTTCTTTATTTGTAATGGCTAATCCTTTTCTGGCAGTAAACAAAGAATCCCTTCTTATATAACAAATATTACCTACAGATTTTGTTTGTGGTAGGTTGCACTTGTTATAGAGAAAAGAATCCACCTTCAGTGCCCAGGCTTTGGAAAGCAATAAGTGGCTTCAGTTTTATGTGCTTTGTCTGGCTAATGTCATCTATGATTGTGCCGTATTATATGATGCTGAGATCTATTTATTTAAGAGAATCACATATGAAAATAAATAAGTGAAGGGGTTCTCACCCCAAGCTCTTGGTGATACACAAAGTTCTAATGAGAAACTTCCTTCCATCAGGACAAATCTGGAAAATTGGGTGCTTCTACCCCTTAGTTAATGAAGAGGGCGCAACACTGTTAGCTCTTAAGCAAGGGAACAGGGAAGCTTCCCAACTGGTTCAGAGAAAGATGTCATTTCCAAACTGCAATGGGGGACATAAGGCTCAGGAAGATGCTCCAAACTGTAGACAGCTGGAGAGAGAATCATAATAAATCATAATGTGAGAAAACAAGCAGATTTCAGGTATTAACAGGACTTTTCAGAACCAAAAGATCACGCAGACTCTGTCATCCAAGTCCCGTCTGGTTCTTGTGGCTGGTATTGAACTTCTAAGTCTTGAGGAATGTTCTGATTTCCACAAAATTTCAAATGACAATGACATATTCTGGATGGATGGTTTAACAAAACACTTTCAAATGGTTCTCAGGAGCGAAGTCCAGATCAGCTTTAAACAGAATCATTTTCCACAGTCCACCAAACCCTAGGCAAAAAACCCAAAATCCGTCTTGAGGAGTGGTGAGGATTTGGGCCGAACATCGCACCAACTGTGTAGTTCTTCATCGTTCCATTACCCTAACATTAAGGGGAGAGACATCTGCAGTCCTTCCTTTTGAACTTGCCTCTCACCATGCTCTGCCAACAGGCCCTGTCAGCAGTCCACAGGCCTTACCTTTCCAGCAGATGCTGGACACAAACACATTCCTTTTGTTCTCTAACCCAGCTGAATAGGTTAAAACCTCCACCTTTGCATCAGCGATATTAAAGCAGAATAAATTCTCATGGAAAATATGATATTCAGATGTCCTGACACCTTTAAATGGTTATCAAAGAGCACATCAAATCATTATCCAGCTGCATCTTGATTGTCATTAAACGCGGTTATTACTATGTTTTTCAGCAAGAAAAAGCTTTTACAGTGGCAAAGACACCTTTCCCAAATCATATTTTGATTACATGTCATTATAAACCTAAGTAACTATGGTTACTTGAAATTATTGCAAGTGTATATTTTTCAATATCTCAGTTTTGGTTTAAGCCTCGCCCTCCAGACCACCCTGTTGCAGGCTGCTAGAAAAAAACTGTTGCAAAGATTTTTTTCATAGCCTTTGCAGGTTTTCTACTTTATATCATCGGTATCTTTCAATCAGAAGCATAAAGAGGTTGGGACTAGGAACTGTAGTATTTAGACTACCAAGAAATCTAAATATTTGAGAAAAATTAAATGAATTCTCAAACAATATTACCTTTCTTTTTAGGCTATTTTGAAAAAAAAATACCACTTTACACCCAACAGGTATTGATAGTTCTTGTTCTCAAACTGAATTACAAAATAAAAATATAATTTTGAAATGTGGACCAGATTAAGCCATTTTACCTCATTGAACATATCAGTCAATATTACAGAGTGATATTTGTTTCAAATGTAATTTCTACAAGGATTATGCAAATAAATAAAATGTAAATTTGTATTTGTTGTGGGAAAAAATAATCTTTTTCAGAGACATTTGCAGATTCCATCTCTTTTGCCCAGCCACCTAAATGCCTCAGGAATCAATGCTCACTGTTTTAATCTTCTATTGACTGTAAAGAGTTACTCCCGAGTTACACAAGCATAAATAAAATGAATTATGTGCTTCAGTCTCTCACTTTGGCGCTCAAGGAAAGGAGAACAAAATGGAAACCCTCCTGGCCCTGGGAAAGTGCTGTTTACAGGCTGCATGTCTACTCAAACCTTGGAAAGAGGGATTTGCTTTTACCCATACAGGGGCAGGTTGCTCAGAGCCTCTAGAGATGAAGCAGGATGGTGAAACCCCTCAGGGCAATGATTCTGCCTCTCCTTCAGGGCTGCTTCACACAGGGTGCCTGGAGGAGCTCGGCCGGAATCCCTTCTCCTGCTGCCTTTCTGCAGGCTGTGTGAAGCAGCACGATCCGGGCTGCAGCCTGCTCCAGGTCTGCTCCTCTCCCAGCCTGACTTGCTCCTTGCTGAGCTCAGCAGTGTGCTGCAGTGGGCCAGGCAAGGCCACGGCAAGTTAGGAAGAGAGCAGTGACCCAGGAGCCTCTGCTCATCACCAGAGAGGAAACCCATTCCCTTCTGCAAAGCAGAGTCTCTGCCTCTCAGCGAATAGGTGGGATCTTTCATCTCTCAGATAAGATTAGATGATTCTTGGTCCTTGCTTCTGCTGAGCTGGGCATACGTGGCCAAAATATCACCCAGCTGCCTCAGCCTGACAGCAAGCACTGGGCAACATAAAAGTATCTAAAAAAAATTGAAGAGAAGGAACAATTGTATCTTGCTCAGATAAACAGAATTTAAAACCCCTTTTTTTCCACTTACCTTTTGGGAACAAGGTGCTCAGACACAAAATTTGATTTTTCTGTGATGGAAGATTGCAGGAATGCCTGAGGAAGATCACATTGATATGACTGCAGAATTAGCTGCCAGATCCCATCCTTTGCAGAAGGAGAAACCACCCTCCTTTCAGAAGGGATTCAATATTTAATGACCAACAAGGCATTGCTGCTGAAAGTGAAATTTAAAAATGGAGTGCTAGGACTTATAAGCAAGAAAGTGAAGAAAATGAAAGTACAGAGCCAGTCATTTAGTTCAGGTACACAACATCTTTATTTCTGATAGCATCTTTGTTTCTTTCACTCCTGAGATGCATTTTTATAGTATGTGTATAACTGTGTGTGGACATCTGTGTGTGATACTTATCAAGGCCTACACCATAAATGGATTTCCTGCTTGGAAATTGGACTTACCAACAATTTATGATGGATGTGCTCAGATCTTGTTTTCCTTCTTTAGGACCTGAGACCTGTGCAAGTAGCAGCAGCAATGGTTTAATAAACAGTTGTTCCAGTACACAGGTCTGTCAGAAAATTTAAAGGAATATGTCTGTCCTGGTATCACGTGGCCAAGCAAATAGGGATGATATGCTCATAATCCCTGAGCCCTCTTCGTGCCTTCTAATAATTGTACCTTCATGTGTTTCAGCATCTGTGTAGCAGTGCAAAACAGTGGTTAGGAGACAAAAAATGCTTGGGATTATTTCAAAGAGATTTGTGGCTAGTAGTTTACCTCTGGTGAATATCTTTGAATAAAATCATTACTTTACATGATTTCACATGTCAGCCAAAATGCACATGAGTGTAAAATAATTCATGTGTGTGTATAGCTAAAATATTTCCACTTAACTTGGTCACCTCCAAGTTAAAAACAAAACAGTTTAAAACAGTAAAACAGTAAAAACAGTTGAAAACAAAAGTCAGATAATACTCTTGGTGAAACCATATTTTAAAGTGAAGCAAACAGTAGATCAAAAGAATCTCCAGAGACAAAAAAAAATGCAAAATATTTTTTGTTGAGCTACATATGAGAGAGACTGTGTTTTTTTTTGTGGAAAGCTCTAATCTGGATTACTGCTTTGTTGTATTCAGTGATAGAGAAATAAGAGAAGGTAAAAAAACAAATTAGCAGTTACACCTGTTAGAGGCTTGCAACTCTGAGTTACACTGATGAGCTAGAGCCCTATAAAGCTCTCATTTTTATTATGTGCTCTTGGGAGAAGTAATGCAACTGAGTCAAGTACAAGGCCAGCCCAGCGGCTGGTATGATTATGGTGAAGTTTCTTAGGAAGGTGAAAAGCTGGAGTTTTCTATGGCAATTAAAATGTGTGATACTCTTTGGAAATACTTCTCTTTTCAAAATGGTTTTATTTTTCTTAAACCACTCTACATCTTTCTTCCAAGTGCAGTTTTGAAAATACATTGTCCAGAATTTCCTTCTCTGATCTTAATTATCCATCAGCCAGCTTCCCTCTTATTAATTAGTACTCAAATTTTAGCAGCAGCTTGAACCGGGTCACTGTTCACATGTTGAAACAACAGATGCAAATGGGTTTGTGAGTGACAGGATGAAAATTAGGCACCATCTTGGCATGAAGTTTGAGAAAGATGTTAAGAAATATCTCTGCGTTTCATATTGGAATCTATTCTACATCTCTGAGTACTGTATATACTGTACAAATGCTTCATTTTAAATCTGCCAACATTGCCTCTTCAATTTGTCAATCCTAGAATTCTTTTTAGTAAGTGCTACTAATGTACGACTCATCATTGTTATTATGTTCCATTAGAATACTTGCCAGTTTTGAGTTCTGTCAGATATACGTGAAAGCATTTGATGAATCACTGCTGAAATGATCCACTACAAACAACATCCAATTTTTTGGAGTGCTTTCTACCAGTATTGATAAGTATCTGGGGTTTAAATGCAATGCTGCTTCCACACACTCAATCATATTGCTTGTTGCAAACATTTGGGATGAGTTCGCTATTGACTACTTAATTAATCATCTTGGCTCATATTTTTTTCTGTCACTCAAGGATTGCACTAGTCTACTGCTACGATGATACTTTGTTAGAGAAAAGGTGGCACGTTCCATTGCACGACTGATTTGGTAGCCGGTTTCCAACATTGGGGTGCTACAACTACAGTAAACCTTCATTTGCACTTGAGGCTTGCATTTCTTTCATTTGTAAGGCATGTTCAGCATCTAGGCTGCTGCAGCAGACAGGTCAAGACTTTGTAAATATGCACAAAAACTCCCTTGAGCGAGTCATCAATCCAGAAAATGTCCTGTAGAGCAAAATCTGCAAAGCAGAATGCCTCACCCTGTAAACATTCCTCCTCAGATACAGCCTTGTTTAAGTCTTTGGGTAGGGAAAGAATCAAAAAGTTAAAAAAAAAAATAAGTGAGGAAGGTACAGTATTGGTAATACTGGGATATCTGTGTTTTCAACTTGTCAGTAGAGGTGAAATTATTTCAACTAAAAATCAACAGGATTCTTAGAAGGATTTCTATAAAGCACATAATCATAAAAATTTATTTGAGTGGCAAGCAGAAAGCAATTAGAGCCTGGTAAGATACATACAAAAATGAAGTCAATAAAGAGTTATATTCTACAGTACATTCCAAAAGCAGTGTGTACACGTGGTTGTACTCATAGTTAACACAGTCACTACATCTTTTGTCACTTCCTTGCTACTATGGAGAGTTCTCTTATTTTCAGCTGACTATTTACTAATTTATATTAATTTTTCTTCCCTTTGGAGTAGAAAAGACCTTAGACTTATAATGTTAATTTACTGTACTATCAATGTGCCTAGGAAACCCAGTGAAGGACCAGTCTCCTGACTGGTGAGGCCCTGCCCACGAGCAGATGAAAAAATGGACTCTGACCCAAAAGACTTACTACCTGAATTTAAGGCAGCATCAGTGCAAGAACATGGAAAGAAGACAGACAAAGTAATCAGCTTCATTTTCTGTAACAGAGAGGGAGGAACCAATCAAGGGATGAAAAAGAATTGCTTTTCACATTTCTTCAGGAGGCAGACCTTAGAGAGGCAGGAGAACCATGAGAGATTCAAGAGGTCAAGCAAGATAGCATTTTAAGAGCATGATCAACTGTGCTGAGAGAGCCTCAGCTCACACAGAATAAAGACAGACTTAAAATACAGAGGGTAACTGCACCGTTTTTTAGTGAGTGTGTTATTTCAGTACATATTGAAGCAAGTTAGGGCTGAAAAGTGTAAAAAAATTACAAGATAGCAGCCACATCCAGAAAGCTAAGATTTTTCTTAATATTGGGGCTGTGGATAGGTTGATTATGATATTGTTTATGAAAACATTTGATAACTTTTCTTGTTTTAAATCCCAGTGCTTTATTTGAACAGCTGAAAATACCACAAAATGACATATATTTGACTTAGAGGTTGAGGAAATGACAGATCTTTGTAAAAAATTAAATGCCCTTCTGTCCATTCTTTACTTAAAACAATAAAGTAAAACTGTGTTAAATCTCTAAGCTGTCTTATTACTTTCTGTCATTAATTCTTCCTATCACCCATTATTGTGTTATTTTAAGTAATAAGCCTTCCATGAGCAACGTCATTTCTTCTACCATTATGCTACCTCTTTTCTGGGAACAAAACTATTTCATTTTCTGCATTATGGAAGGAATTACTTTTGTTTTAAAGGTCTTGAACTGACATGAATAAATATCTGTCGTGCAATTCGTATCAGAATCAGGAACACCTCTTCTGAAAAGCATTTTTCCCCAGTCCCAAGCTTTAAACCCATAAGCTTTTCACTCTTTTTTTTTTTTTTTACTGAGAAGTACTCACAATTCTTTTCAAGCCCTGTCTAGCAAAGAGTATGAAATAGGAATATAGACTGCAAAGAAAATATCTTAAAAGAAGCAATAAAACAGGTACAGCTACCTTCAACATTTAAAATATACCACTTGCTTCCACAAATAGTTTTGCCAGATTTTAAAGCTACTACCTCCTGCAATTCAACTTTTAGAAATTTCCCTTCAGCAATCAAATTATACTTCCTTTCTCATTTATACACAAGGAGGTGTAATTTTTATTCCTATTTCCTGATATAACTTAGTCTTGCTGTGCAGTCATCCAAATCACATCTTAAGTGCTGTAGGTTGTTGAAACAAGATAGAAAACTAAGAGCTCTTACCCACTGGTAGAGTGTCTCAAGGCATCCCCTGAAGTTCCTCAGTCATGTTTTTTATTTTCTCCAAACCCCTTGCTGGCTAGGGCTCACTCATTGATAAATGGCATGTTTAAAACAGGCACAGACTGTGCAGTCACCTAACAGCCTTCCTTCAAGGAAGTCCCATTCAATTGATGTTCCATCTCTCCGCTAAATACTTCTGACTTTTACCTCCATCTTTGCCTTCTGCTATGTGTTTTCTCCTTATTCCTTGAATCGTCTTTTATCCACTTCTATTTTTCCTGGTTCTTCCTCATGTTTTCTGGTCTGCTGCCCAACAACTCACTGCTGTTTATGAGTCTGTTATGACACAACTAAGCTTGATGTCATCAGTAATGTCAGCAATAGAGGCAGCCTTGGAAATCAGAATAACTGGGCCCTGACTCTGCCTCCAGGTCTGATCTAACCCAAGATGATAGGTCATTCCCTGTGACCTTTGAATCAGCCAGAGCTACCTGTCAGTTTTGATTTTGTGCATTTTCACTCAGCATGTGCTACACTTTCTTTCTTCTTTTAGCTTTTTTACCAAGACAGCCAGTGTTGTTTCAAATCCATGGAGACAAATGTGTTTTCCATCTGCTTATAATTATGGCAGGGAAAAGAGGAACTATATTATGTGCAACAAGTACAATGTGAAATATAGCAGAGGTGTAGGTAAAAGTGCAGCATTTTTGGTAAATGTAGTAATACTGTCAAATCCGCACAAATTCAAAAGTGTGTAGAAGATTGTGGATCATATCTTAGAAAAAAACCCCAGTAGTTATATCTAAGGTATCATACTCCCCTGCCTTGCATAGCCTGTCAGCATCGTAAAGACTTGACACAGCAGCCCAAATTGGCATTTTTAAAGTGCTCTTAAATATCCTTCTGCATCTGACTGAGGTTTTGGACCTGTCTGCCTGTTTAGCTTTTGCAAGATAACCTCACAACCTAGAAACACACCTTATGCTAGCAAAAGACCACTGATACCATTCCAGCGGCTGTAAAACACACAGCAGCTCCCCCTCAAAGTGTGAAAAGATCACATACTTCACCAATACAAGAGCTTCAAAACTTTCAAGCACAGATAAAAGCACAGAAAAAAAATACTCTTTGAGCTAGGTGAAGGAATGATCAAAGTTCCCTGAACATAGAAATGGTTCTGTCATAACCTCAATCTCAGACTGAAAAGATCTGAAGGTAACAATCACCTGTATCTGCACATGGGTTTACGTGGTATGTTCTGTACAAATATGGTATCTTCAAAGAACATTGAGCAATAAGGCAGAGCATTTGAGAACCAGAAAATGTCAATATAGTAGAATTTTTATCGTAAACCATCAGAAGATATAGCTTCTGTTAAATAATTCATGCAATAATGAAATTAGTTGAGGGAGTAAAGTTGTTTCCAGTAGCTTATTAAATAGACTGAAAGCAAGTAACCTTATCTTGCCAAAATGTGACCACAATTTAAAATTCCACCAAAGGGGATATGTGGAATGTGCCTGGGAAAAATAAAAAAAGGCAATTGCCACAAGGTCAATAACTACTTTTTTTCATATGATAACAATGACAAACTGTGGAAGAATAGGCATACAACCATCCAGGAAATATTTCCATCAGAAGATGCTTTGGATCTCATCCCCCCAAAGAGAAACCAGCGCCTTGTGAAAGATAAAATGAGATGAGAAGTTATCTTCTGAAATCCAAATCTGTTCCTAAACTGGGAATAAACAAAATGCTCTGCCAATTTTATGACCCAAAAGAAAGGAAAAAACGAAACCTGAAAGGTAAATTGAAATGTGCCTAATAATTAAGTGGCTGATTGGTGGTGTCAGAATATGATGTACACTGAAGCTAATGCCTTTCTAACAATATTACAAACAGACCAGTTTGCAATAAAAATATATCTTCATCTTTAGGTTCCCTGAGATTTGTCTTTAAAAATACTATTTTTTCATTATTGAACAGTATTCCATTGAAGAAATCTCAGATGGAATAAAAGAGTCTTTCATGCATAGTGCTTGACTCAGACTAATATTCAACAAGTTTATAATTTGTGCAATTTTGGTTGTTCACAGGGCATTAAGCTGGACACCACTGACATGTTAAAGGATTTTCCAAGTTTTTATAAACTGTCTAGAAGTTTAAAGAATCTGTTTGTCTAACTATATCTAATATCCTATAAAATTCCTTGCATAATCAGAGTAGATTGTTTGCTAATTGCAGTACAGTCACAGTTGCAAAATGTGATGCAGATGAGTGAAAAATGGATGATTAAGGTCCACAGACATTTTTTCCTGTTTACAATCTATTTCTTTCAGAGACAAATACAGAACTCAGGCATTTAATGTAATAGATGGGACAAATAATCTTCCCTATCTTCAAATGCCAAAGACCAAAATAACAACAAAAAATCCTCAAAAAACTTGGATTGGTTGGAAAAATATCTAATGTGTTGAACATTTGGAGATTGAAACTTTGTCACACTTATTTCCTTTTACACCACTTGTATTCAGCATTGCAGTAATCTTACTTTAAAGAATTCAAGGTTTGTAGCAACAGCCCATCTTCAGCAGTCAGGAAACAGAGAGCAGTCTATTCCAAGAAAGAAAGGCAGAGGAAGAATTAACTGTATTTAACTGAATTCTATTATTAGCCTGTTTATCACATTTAGAGAAGACATTGGCAATTCCCGACCTGTAAGACACAAATAGAACAGGGTAATTTATTTATATTTTGGGAAAAGGAATTCATTCTTTTTCTGGGTCTGAGCCACACACAGATGAGAATTATGTTTAGTTAATAGTTTCTATCAAAAACAGTTTAAAAAATCCTGTGTCAGAAAGGTTCACCTCAACATTTCTCAAATGTATAAAACCTGTGGATTCACAATTGGATGTATATTTTGGTGCAAAGCAAGAGAGGGAAAGGATCTTTTCTTTTTATCCTTAAATAAAATAATTTATTGATTCAGGAATGAAAAAATAGCTGGTTTACCTCCCTCAGTGTGATTTTATCCAGAAGTTTTAAAGCAAATCATTACTGTCTTTTTAATCCATTGACTATTTCACAAGATATTCAAAGCAAAAAACTTTAAGACGGTACCTGCAGTGAGGAAGATATCAGTATAAGTCTTTTCCATCTCAAGTGTGTGTCCTGAGTATTTGTAAATAGCTGAATTATGATGGCACTTGGAGTCAAATGTTAAATTTTGCCTTGCTGAGATTAAGCACAATGGATAACCTTTGGCAGATGTATTAAAATTTTGGTTGGAGTAAACTGAAAAAGCCTGAAAAATGCAAATGAGAAGAAGTACAAATACATTTGATATAGCATTATTATAAGCTAAATTAATTTGTTTATTAAATCTTCTTTTATACTCAGCCAGACTTCTATAACTGAAGAGCTACTCTCGTACTTATGTAGTTGCTTAAATCCTTTCTTAAACTCATGCATTTCTTTTAGAATCATATAAACTGTGTGATCCACAATTTATACTTAAGAAGAAATTACTCTCTATGGACTTGTCTGAGCTGAAATGTAGATGATTAGCTTAAAATTAATAATATTAAATGTAAAGCTAATATATTTTTACAGTTATGATGTGTTTCTTCAGCAACAGCTGTTATTTGTTAAGTCAGCGTTTCTCAAGCAAATTAAAAAGTTTTATTAATCAAAAATACTATTTACGATTGAGTTCTATTATGCTTTTATGCACAAGTGATAACAATTTCTACACTGAAAAAATGAATGTTTGTTATCTTCAAGTACAGGGACAAAAGTGGTCTTAACTTGTCAGGCCTTTTATAAGCAAAAACCTTGAAATTTCTTTTTTCTTTTTTTTTTTTTTCAGAGTACAGCTTTGTAATATATTTTTAAGATCTCAGCTAATGTATTAAAATATCCTGCAAGATACGCAGAACACTGCAAACTTTAAAAAAGAATTTATTGCCTGAAATTAATTGTGCTGTACTTTGCACAAAGACTAGTATACCTGAAAATAGTTCAAGTCATTGTTTATTCCCAGCTACCATAAACTGACTACTGGAAAAATCACCAATATTTACAGTTCCTTGACTCAAATTCTGAGTTTTAATGCAACTTATGCCTGCATTATTGTTTAAGATAATTGTAACTTAAACTGTTAATACTGTTAAAGCTGTTAAAACTCTTTCTATCTGTTGTAATTTGAGCAGAGTTTGCCTCTATTAAGATCTTTTTGTAGTGGGAAACTTGTTGGTTTATTTATCATGTATGCTTGCTTCCTGTCTGCTTCAGACTGCCATTTTTCCAATAATGCCAAGACCCATGGGTTTTCTTTCACATTTCCTTATCCTTTCATTCTCTGCCTTGTTTTCATACCTGCTTTCTGCTATTTCATACCTTGCATGTATTTTAGATCCTGCTCTGGCTCTGCAAAAGCCAGAGTCAAGGAAATCATTGGTCATGGAGACTGTACCTGCAACAAACACCCTCAGGAAAAGCCTGGTACAGCTCTACCTTTCCTTTCCTTTTCCAGATAAAAACAAAGCCATTTGGAGGATACCTACACCTTCCATAAATGAAGTTGCTGTGACTCCTCTGAGCTTCACCCATGCGATTCTGCAGCGAAAGAGGAGCTGCTGCTTTTCTTCATACCCCACTCAGGGCTGCCATGGAAAGGGTCCCTGAGAAACCTGGTTTAGGGATGAGCATGCTTCAGGGTTTCCTTAGAAATACAGGTGCTGGATGTGTGTGCTAGTGTTTTCAGGTGCCAGCTTCATTGACACCAGTCCTTCTGTAAATGGGGGTGTTTCCTTTGTTTGCCCATTTCTTTTTTAAAAAAAGCCCATTCAAAATTGTCACAGCAATTTGGTATTTTCACTATGCCTTCAAGCTTAACATCAGCCACTTCTGAACTTTGGAAGTAAAAGCCAAACACAAAGATTTTCATAGTGCTCTCCGGAGCTTCAGGAGTTTGATGGGAGGTTGGGTTGCTTGCATTTTTTTTTCTGCCTAATCATGCTTTTTTAATACCTGAAGTGCTACTAACACAGAAGATAATGTTTAAGCTAGAGTACATGGAAGAGTGCTTGGAAAGGCTCACAGAAACATAAAAGATTGTTCAATGAGCAAGAGGGGAAGGCATAAAAAGCTTGGTAGAGACATGAATTCCTGACCAAATGAGGCCGTGTGTCTGGTATGTACAGAATGCTTAATATACAATACACTGGGCAACTGCTGCTTAGGGAAATATCTAAAACTGTGAACATCTTTATTACAGTAAGTGACTTTTCTCGAGATTCTGGTAGAGTGATGCACAGAAAAGAGAGTTTCAATGTTTATTTCCATATTTATATTCCTAATGTTTTTATATTGCTTGTGTTTATAAGTAAAAGCATATCTTGATTTTTTTTTTAATTTTACAGTGCAGATATTTCATATTCTCTCAAGGTATGTTCAAGAGACTGTCTTTACACTTACTGGAACCTCAGTGGTGCTGTTTTATCATATTCAGTATGTGTGAATGCAGTAGAAATACATTCAGCTACCCAATATTACCATAGTTGGTTCATACGCTCTTCCTCTATTTAAACATTAATAATACACACACACTCTATGGGTCCAATATCTTAGATCTTAGATCCACAGAGTGGGCATTTATACATCCAAGTGTCCATGTAAGTACACAAATGTGCAATTTGGATATCCTATTAAAATGCCCATATTTGAAAATTAGTCTAACTTCCCGGCATTTTTGGCAACATGTAGTGCAGGGATCCTGGCAAAAATGCAGGGGTTTAATTCCACTACACTAAGGGGTGTTTGATTGTTTGTTAAGTTTAAAAAAAAATTGCAGTTCTAGAAATAGATTTTGCTCTACTTTTACTTTCAGCGTTTTATATGGTCTTGTAACTGGGTAGTGGGATAGCAAGTAAACACTGCTGCATGAAATACAGTATCATCAAGAAAAAGAAGTTCTAATGTCTCAGGCTATATATTGAGGTTTGTCATATTTTAATATGGAGAATTATAAGATCTGCTATCACAGGATGCTGCAAGTTCAGTACCCGCTGAAGCAAAGGAATTGAATAAACTCTCTGTTTTATGGACCCTTAAATGGTAAGTGATGTTCTGGGTTGCTCCTTATGTGTACAGCTATGAAACAATATATGTAACATTTCTCTAATTCTCTAGAGAATCTGAGTCAAAATCTGAAAGTTCAGTAACGTTATTGGAGCAAGAGCACCACAAAAGTCCCTGACAGACAACTGAAATCAAAGTAGATGCATTAATATTATTCACCACCTTGGAATATTTACAGGGATGATCACAAAACATTGTGAGCCATTTTAAAAATGTCTCCCAACTTTATCACTTTATAAGGAAATAAAGCCTTTTTTGGCCACCAAGTCTAAAGCTTTTCTTCTTAAGGTAAGGAAAATTACTCAATTCGAAGTCAAAACAGAAGTCATAAAGAAAAGAAAGCCTGATAGTTTCTAGTGAATTGTATTTTTTTGCTTCCATTTTATTTATGAACAATGAAGTACCTGCTTTGTGACAGCCATGCCAAGACTTAGCTGGATTTCAGTTACTCTCAAAGCAAATCTGACACTGTGCCTGTTTGGTTCTCGACATTTTTACAAAAGCCACCAATTTATTGTTTTAAGCTTTTGTTTCAGTTCTGATGAAGTACTTACAAGCTTGAGAGAGGTTATTCCTTTTTCCCCATATTATAAGGAGATAAAATATATTAATCCTCTCACAAACCTTGCTTTTACTAGAACTGTGTATTTCACAGTTTCCATATTGTCAATCTAATAAGCATTTGTAAGATAAAGGTTCTATCTTAGATTCTGCATGTTTTTCTATGTTTTATGTTCTATGCAGTCTTTAATCAGGTTCTCTGTGCCTTAATCTCTCATTTACAAGATCACATAATGCATTTTGGAAGAGAATAGTGGCTTTAACATTTATTTTGTTTCAGACAGAATTTCCCTTTTCCATTGAAAAGCCATTCTCTCCCCGTTCTCGAAGCACCTGTACTCCCAGCATTTGTTAGATGTGCTATCTTTCCTTCCTTATCATGCACTACGTGTGTGAAGATGAACAATTCCTGCACTTCTCTGAAGCTTACAGAGCCAGGTAGCATCAGTTGGAACTATGCTTTTGGCAGACTTGGCAAGATACATGGGATCACACCTGGTCAGCGTCCAAACAGGACAACTCCTGTGGCACAAACATGGGAGTCCTTTTAATGCCATGGTGAGCAAAAATCCAAGTTCTTCAGCTGCTTTCAACAATGTCTGTGGTACCCTTTGTGCTGGATGAGATGCAAAACCAAGTTCACTTGCTTAGAGCCATCAATGATCCCACACCATTTCCAAGTGGGCACCCACAGTTTCCATCCCATATTATAGACTTCATCCATTTCAGTGCTCTGCATCTCATTTTAAGGTTGGTATTGCTCACTTTAGGATAGGTATATGGTTTACAGATAGAGTAAACATGCCATTTAAAATATTACATTACTGAATGAAAACTCTTCTTTAGGAATTCTCTCCCTCTTCTCAGTGCAAAGCAGAGTAACGTACCATAGAGAGGGATGATGGAACATGCAAATATCTGACCTAAGGAAAGCCTTCATGGTGCAACAAAATGTCCCCAAATCCCTCAGAGGTTCCTTTTTTCAAACAATTAGGCAAAAATAACCTTCACAGAATCACAGAATTTCTAGGTTGGAAGAGACCTTTAAGATCATCGAGTCCAATGCATGTTCTGACACCTCAACTAGATCATGGCACCAAGTAATAAAGAGGAGGCCATATCAGCCTCTTTTTAAACACATCGAGGGATG
>WBNO01025840.1:48115-91564 GCA_013400575.1 Peucedramus taeniatus | reverse complement strand
ACAGATCCAACCCCCAACACATGAGAAGATAGAAGCTGGTTAAACCAATTGCATTCAATAGTGATAAATCTGGCTATGAGCAATACACAGTCAGGTTATTTAATAGAGTTTTTAGTTACAATGAAAATCAAGAACATTCAGGAAAAGATATTGGAGTGCATGACAGTCAGTGGATTGGATATTTTTTCCAAAGACAGTATTCCTATTTCCAAAAGGCCAAGAAGCTAGCTAAATTTAAAAAAAAAATCCTAGCAAAGCAAATGAACTTTAATCACAATTTCTTCAAATATGTGCTGCTCCATACATCTCTGATTAAGTTTGTTTTCTACTCTCTCTGTATGGTCAGTCAGAGTAAACACTTCCAAAAAGCAATTCAATATATGCTACAAAAACATATTTGAGTCATCCTCTGACAGTTTTAATTTCTCTCCATTCTTCTTGGATGAGAGATACTAAGCAGCTGGTTTAAAGTAGATGCCTAATTTAGAACTAGTTAATTTAGTATAAGTCAAAAATCTGTAATATTTACAAAAATTTTGAATGCATTTTAAATTTATTATTTAAACATGCGTGTTTTGACAAAGTGACTTTACCATATTTATTGTCAGACTCACTGCCTTTATGCAAGGCAAAAAATAAACACAGGCATACAGGTTTAGGTGGGAAGGGACCTTTGGAAAAGCATCCGGTCCAATTGCCCTGCTGAAGCAGGGTTGCTTACACAGGTTGATGGGACCATGTCCACACTGCTTTTGAATATTTCCAGAAAGGGACCACAATATTTCTGGGCAACCTTTGCCAGTGCTCAGTCATTCTCACAGCTAAAATGCTTCCAAATGTTCAGGCAGAAGATGCTGTGTTTTACTTTGTGCCCATTACCTCCCATCCCTGGACATGGAACAGTGTCTGGATCTGGATGTTCTTTACACCCTCCCTTCAGTGGTTTGTTTACATTGGTAAGAGCTCCCTGAGATCTCTGAGATGAACCATCCCAGCACTTTCAGCTAAGGAGAGAGATGCCCTTAAATCATCTTAGTGACCCTTTTTTGGACTCTCTCTTGTGATTGGTAGCTCAAGACTGGACCCAGAATTCCAGGTGTGGCTAAATATAATGAAAGTCACTTAAAACTCATATGAAGCTTTCAATCATCCTTGTATGAAGCTACCTATGATAATTTTCAGATAAAAAGACTACGCCTCTCATCTGTTATCAATCTCTCCACCAAAAATCTGGTGATAGTCCAGGAGATGTCCTACCAGTCCTGTGCTATCTTCCAGGGATGTCTGAAACCTTTGACCATTAAGAAAACTGATATCTTTGTTCTTTTGAGAAGTTAATTTTGACATCCGATGTTAGATGATCTGGAGGTATAATCTTGACCAGTCTGCATTTTAGTTGTTTTTCCTTCCTATCAACAATTAAACATAGGTTTCAAAGCAGAGAATATCACAACCCATCTGCTTATTGTACTTGATCTTGCAGCGGCTCCTAAAGGAATTGCTCAGACATCTGAAGCAAAATATAACCTATGTAGTAAGTGCAGAATAGAGGAGAAAATAAAATTGGTGGTGCCAATTAAGATTATCAGCAGAGGCGGAAAAAATTAAAAGTACTGTACTAGGCAGAAATTAGGTAATCAAAATTATCCATGTATGATAAACTTCTAAGAAAACAGAAAGAAATTTTGAGAACATATGCAATTAATAGCAGAATTTCTCTCTAAATGGAAAAAAATCTTAAGTCAGACAATCATTTTACTGAATAATTAGCAATTTTTTTTTTAAATCAAGTAGAACTTGACTATTAAGAGTATACATAATTTATAGTTCTATCACATTGTAGTTACTTCTGATGCTTCTGCATGCAAGTGCTAAATCACATTATTGACGGTTGTAGGGTGTGTTTGTTTTACAATGGAATACATTATATAAATCTGCACACACGTACATTATATAAATATGTACACATGAAATTACCTGTAGAACCCAGATGCCATTTCTGCAACTTGCTCTTATGACTCTGTGTGTATATAAAAGAAGACAAAGAGTGTCTTTCAAATTTTGGGGTTTGTCTGATGAAATAGAAAAACTAGCAGTGAAAGAAATATGTAACTAATAACAAGATTATAATTAAAGCAAGGATTATTTTCCATTAATTTACAAGAACATCACATAAAAGGGAAGTTGAGGTTCTGCTGCAGTGGATGTCCAGAGAAGAATTTAGTATAATGCCATAACCCTTCCTACAGATCATAGGGGCAAGAACAGATGTATCCTTGTTGGGCACGAACATTATCAACAAGAAATGATCAAGAATTTGTCAAGCCATCAATACAGGCAGCAGTAGGCCTGATCTCATGTCAAATTCTACTGATGATCCTTAGGATGTACTTGAACCCACAGGAAAACTTTTTGAAAGATGATTGCCTAATACAAAAATAACTTCAACACTTGAGGTTAGCTTTATGAATCTACAAATTGGCACCTCAGTTGGTTGCTGTTTGCCATTCAGCTCCCGAAACAAAAAATCAATATCCAGAATGAAAGTAAAGATAAATATCATGAAGTGCCTTTGTGGTGAAAGAAGGAAGCTCCCTGTCTCCTCCTTTCCCACCAGACTTTGTGCACAATGAAGTTGCAACTACTTCTATAAGGGTGCCTGTGACAGACTTCATGCTGGCACTTGTGGGTGCTTATTGAGCCAGCCTGAGGGTCTCCAAGGGATAAGGGTTACAGTGCAGGCAGTTACACTCTTTGGAAATCCAGCCCTACACTATGATCTTCTTGTTCTCCTGCTTCAGTGTGCTCCTACAGAGGTGGTGATAAATTCAGGAGAACTCCACTGCCTCTCAGAGAAAACCAACAGTCACATAAGTCTATCACCAAGTACTAAAGCTTTGGGGGGTTTATTTTATGGATATGGGTCTGGAAAACTTAATACAATGTATTTTTGTTTTCTTGCCTTAGGAGACTAGATACAAATAAAGACAAACAAGCGTTTTAGACCAGGCTAGGCTGAAAACTTGCAGTTTGTCTCTGCTTCACACTAACTGCTGTTACCATGCTGAAAAACTGATAGTTTTCCTCTTTTGGGGACTTATTTAGCAGGAATAGGATAGATGGGGTAAAGAAAAAGGAGGAGAAGGGAAAGAAAAGGAAAAAAAAAGGGAAGAGGATACCAGGAAAAGTTCAAACCTGTGACAGTAAGGAAAAAATTGTTTTGGAATACAGAAATATACAAAAAGCAAAACTGTTATAAAAGTGTTGAGGTAACAGTTAATAGAAGTCAGCTATATTTCAAAGACTATGCCAGCAAGAAGAAAAGCAAAAATAACTTTGATATGATTTTAGGTGCAAACAGAGATTCATCCATCACACACCAGACATGTATTAAGACCTCCCTAAATGCCAGAGTTGTGGTTTTGCCCCATAATGTTGAGCCTTGGGCATCTCAAAATTTACAAAATGTGAAGAATTCAGAATAGAAAAACCCAAACTGAGATTCTATACCATCTGACCTTTAGGAAGGAATCAAAGTAGGGCAGAAATTTTATATATCCTGCCTAATATATATCAGAGAGAGAAAACTTTGAAAAGTATGAATATAAAGCCATGAGAAAAATGACTTAAAGTCATCCTAGGGGGCATAAATACAATAAAAGGGTAACAACAAGGCAGCGTATAATTTCCTAGCCTTGAAATACATTCAGCTATAGAGCTGTCTTATAAGACAGTGGAAGAAAACTCATCATTCCAATACCTTCACCCTGTATTTACTTGTTGCAATACAATAAAAAAATGCAACATCAGAAGTAAAGTAAATTCTGTTACTAAAAAGAAAAAAAAAATAGTATGGACAGGACACACAAACCAAATCTTTGAAAATGGCCTTGGAAAAAATATTAAAAAAAAAAAGTAGCAGGGATAATATTTTATTACTGAGATGATTTAATAGAATTACCATTACCAATTTACTTGATGCCAGTTATGTCCATATTACAAAAACTCTTACTCAATAGTATCTTTCACTGAAACAGGCTTAAGTACTATGGAAAGGGATCTATAACTTCAATAATTCTACAAGATCAAAAACTGAGCATAAAGCTAGTTGGGGCAAAAGTGTTTTTTTTTTGTTTTTTTTTAATCTTACTTTAACACCTACAGCGTCAAGTGAAAAAAACTCTTGAAGTAACCATAGTGACAACAAATTTTTTAATATCACATTGAACAATTATTTGTGCTCTTCAGGGCTGGAGTGAGGGGAAACTCCCCAGGAAATAGACATTTACCTTATTTAATCAATCCAGGTAAAGGACTTTTTTGACTGTCTGAGAAATAATGTAGCACAATCCAAGCAGTGAGAATGCAAGGAGATGAACAGAAGGTAAACCACTGTGAGGCTACTAAAACAGAGTAATAGCAGTTCAGTCACACTCCATGCATGGCAAGCATGCAAACACAGTCTGATATCACAAAGGCGTTTGATGAAAGAGGTAAATGAGACAGAACAAACAAAAATACTATTTTTGAACAGGCATTTTTCCTTTAGCAGCAGCAACAACAGCAACAGCTTGTTCTCTCTCCCTCAAAGGAAAATTTCTGCCCTGTACCTTGTTTCAACTTTTAAATTCTTTTGTAATTTTTTTTGATATTTGCATCCCATTTGGTGAAGTTTCAAACTGAAATGAAACCTTTTCAAAACTACCCCATGTGATTACAGATACTTGGTGAGCTGCCTCTCATTTAACAGCAATGGGAAGCAGCAGCCAATACCCCATGGGCCCCTGTCCATAAGGGCCCCTGAGGCAAGAGCTGTTGCTGTTTTTGAATGCAGGTGAACTGCAATGGATTATTGACTCAGTTTAAGGACAAGTGAGAAGTTCACAGAACTGAGTTCACAAAAGAAACTTGAAATTAATTAAGATTATGTCACTTTGACTCACCCCCCCGACCACCTCAAAAAAAAAAAAAAAAAAAAAGGTAACAGACTTTCTTGTATTTATTGGACATAGAGCCAACAGCTGCTAAAGGATTTGAAGAACATGAATGCAGGCTTGAATGGAACAGTCTGAAAAATTTCTTCTGCACAGGGAAATACTTTGTGCAACATGACCAAACAGTATGATGTATTAAAGCACACAGCTGCATGGAAGCAGAAAGAACATTTCAGGGCAGAGAATAGTGCATGATACATTTTAAAGAGAAATATTATGGCTCACATTTTTCCAAGGCTAAGATGAAACTTTGGCAAATATGCTAGTTTTACTGGTCACATTTAAATTGTGGCAAATACAGAACAAGAAATACTTATTAAGAGATTTCTCAGTGGGTATTTACATGTTAAAGTAGCGCTATTTTCAATTTCTTTAGTAGGAGTCATCTTTCTTCCTCCTTTGTGAATTTACATCTGAGCAAAGACATTGAATAACAAGGCCCAGAAATGATACTGTACAATGAGACAAAGGATTATAAAGAGCTAATCAAACAAAAAAAAAATCAGCTTGTAGTCAAAAGGAAGTAGTACACAAAAAATAAGTTTTTGCTTGTGTCTTTCACAACCCACAGAGTAACTTGGGGCAAATGTAATCTAATTCGAACTAAAACATCTTTCTTTGCAATGGATGAAAACCTAGGGATTACACAAACTTGGCTGTTCAACATTTAATATTAGCATACATGGATATAAATATAATGCATTTACAGATACAAATTTGAAAGCAATATAGCTTCTTAAAAATTTGGGCTTATCCCCTTCACTCACGGTGTGTTTTAATCAGATTGACCTATAATATATTATCAGACCATTTCCATCAGGAAACATGAAATCTTGTCCATTTCATCTAGAATTTAAACTACAATCACTGTTGCTTGGTTATTACCCAATGAAAGATTTCTTGTCTAATAAATTCCTGTCAAAATAATTCCAGATCTGGAATCTAACATGAGTTCTGAGAAACAACTGAGACATCCTAAATGCTGACATTTTTTACAAAAAAGTGCTTAATTTTACCTTTTTCATATTCTTATCTTCCTAAAAATGTTTCAGTAAATAACAATGCATCCTGGGTTTCAATATTTAAATATTATTTGAAAGACAGCTTATTTTTTCTATTTTTTTTTAATTCATTAGGAACAGATTAAAGTAAAGCTAAGTAATATCTGTGTCCTGTGTTATTTTGACTACAGTTTTTGAAGGAAAGTTAGGACTGAATCTAAAGTAAGATAATAAAAAAAAATCTATTTATTAAATAGATTGAAATATATAATCTAGCAAGAGGACATTTGATTTCTAACACGGGTATCTAACACAATAGTAGAACAAGGACTAGTAACCATCTTCAAATCCCATGCTATGCTTACCCATTAAGACAAGCTTCAAATTCAAAGAAAAAAGATTTTACAAGAAATCAAGCAGTAACTCTGTCTAAATCATGAGCAAAGTCTACAACTCTGCACTTAAAATTCCATTCCTAAGATCACTTTCAGCACCATTCATTGTAAATGAAAACATAAAAGTGTTTTCTAAGACTGAGTACAACTAGAAGATGTTTCTATATTTTGGTAGGCAAGATTGGTCTCTCATCTGGCCAAAGCTATTTTGCTTTTTGGTGTTTTTTAACAAAGACTAGAATTCAGACGACCCAAAACATGCATTTATATATTTATACATCAAGAAAAACCTGTGCCAGGAAGCAATAAGGCTGAATTATGTGGAAAATATGAACTCATGTATCTGCAGTATTAATTTGATTGTGCTGCAAAAACTTCAAACCTGTTCTTACCACAAAGTCTGTTAATGTAATTTTTCCACATTTTACAGACTTTACAATGATCTACACTTACCAGGATTTTAAATTATGCTTTTCTTTTACACTGACATATTGCAATATTTAAGTTCACCAAAGTTGTACATACAAGAAAGCAAAACTTAGATGACTCTGCTATTTCCCCATTGACACTTCATCATTGATTTCAATTTGGAATTCCTATACTTAATAATGAATTCTGAAAAAAAATAAGTAAAATTTTACCTCCACTCTGATTCAAGACAAGAGATGCTTTTCTGAATAGAAATACATTTTTGAATTATATTTATGGGCATGAATATTCGCTAACTTTCTGCTAAAAATTTTCTCATAAAATACAGAGTAAAATTTCCAACTATATTTCAGTGTTTAAAATAGGTTTGCCCTCTCAAAATCAATAAACTTCATTCAGTTTGATTCCAGTAGAGTAGGATTTACTTTCTCAGATTTAGCAAAAGGATTTATCCCCACAGAATTTCAGAGCAAAGTTTTCTAGCCTTTGACAGTACACGAAGACTAATTCTGCAACTAGAAAAAAATGGCAAAATATTCTATTGCAATCCATATCTCTCAGATTCACCAGTCTTATGTCAGTTTTCAATATAAAATATTCTGAAATTGCTGCTAATGGTAGCATTTTTTTTCTGCAGATAAAAAGTTGTTATACTGTGGCAGGAGAAGATGAAATATGATTTACTTTTCCCTTGGCTCGTAAAATACCCCAAAATCTTGTTTCAAAAATTCTAGCTTTAATACCCCCTGTTTGTATCTATCAGAGATTATTGCTGGGAGATACTTGGAGCTGCTCTGATCCGATGACTCCAGCATAGTCTCTTTCCCAAGAATCTGTTTTCTGCCAATGTCAAATATAGAATACTGAGCTGAATGGACCTTTTCCATCACCTAGTATTCCCACATTTTTTAAGATGAATGTAAGTCAGAAAGAAAATAAATAGAAGAAAGCAAGCAAACAAATAGTGTTTCGCAGTTGTTGCTTTTACCTATCCATACATCAGACAGACATTTCCATTTGCAGGAAAAATAATTATTGCTTCCAGTTTTGAGTGTGTTATGTGTGCATGTCCACATATATTGTGTGTGTGAATACATATACCAGCATGTAAACAGCTGGTTGTGACTGCAATTGCAGTCACACTCTGGATGAAATAGATTTTTTTAAAAATAGAAAATAACAATATTGTAATTTATTTTCATTTCCTGGCATTCAAAGAGATGAATTAATTCATTTTAATGACACCTACCTGGATGAATTAAATTTCAATTAGACTTTGATTAGAAAGAGATGACTAGAGGGGCTGCCACTAAAAAGTGAATAAAATAACTAGCAAGTTTGCCCTAGAGGACTGTGAACAAACCACAAACCAGAGGACAGGGCTGGTATCAGGCATTTCCAGTGCCTTTTTAATTGTAATATCTTTTACCATATTTACTTCAAGAATTATGTCTGACACTTCTGTTATCTACCAAGGGCACTTTTCAACCTACAATTGTTCTGCCCTAAAATTTTCTGAAATCCTTGCAAGTGTTCGGTCAGAGTGTATCTTTAGGCTTTCTGCATGTAAGGACAAAGAGATAGTTCTCAAAAAGTTAAAAATAAATATGATAAGTAAAAGTTCCTGAAAATAACATATAGCTGAAATAGAAAGTTAAAAAAGGGCAAGGAATAAACATCAGACAGCAAAAGATGCATGCCTTCCATAGAGAGTAGTTTGAATATACATGGCACAGTTCTGATCTGGACATAAAGCTGACAAGCAATGTTATTGTTTACTAAGTCTAATCATACTTCCATAAAAAATTGTCTATACATGAAGAGGAAAAAAACCCCAAATTTTGCAAGGAAACTCAATACTACCTTAGCAAAGTGTAAATAGCTATATACTTCAGTGATGTTTCAGATAAGCATACAGAAAAAATTTTTGAATGATTACACTGAATCCTGAATAATTTCTGCAGCAGTAGTTAATTGGACATCTTAGTTCCTTGGCTACATGGCAGTTCCTGAGTTATTTCCAAATTGCAGCACATACATCTGTGCTTAAATTCCACTGCTTTGAATTAATCTTTTTCAAGTTCTGTTTTAGAAATGTGGCTGACCTGGCAGCTCCTGACTGCTTGATGTTACTTCGCTTTAATTCTGAATGCCATTAGAATTCTGCTTGCTCTACAGTCCCTCACCTCACTGTCACAAGCTCACAGAGAATGACTGTGGAGGGAAGCTCTGTCTGAACAGCTAAAACCCAGAAACAACCCAGCTGGAGTCCACGTCTCCATTTATATCAGCAAGTGTGTTTTCATACAGGGAGACTAGAAAATGGAATATACACATGCAAAAAAATACATAATATTTTGTACTTACATTACACCTAATAACCAAAACATTTTCTATGCAGTATTTAATCCCCAAATTACTTATTCCAAAGATATCATCTTCCTAATTTTTTGTACAAATAGGACCTTGCCTGAGGTCAACCAATGGCTTTTCACAGAATCACAAGATATTCTGAGTTGGAAGCAATCCACAAGGATCTTTGAGTCCAACTCCTGTCCCTGCCCAGGACCAATCCCAAAGACATAAGTTTACTTCTGGGCAGCACTTATTAAAAAGAACCTTAACTGGCTTACTAAAGGTCACAATGGTGAAAAGCTTTAGAAACACAAGATACTTGGTCTAAATCCAAGCATAAATTTGTGTCTGTGATTATTACATATTTGGCACCTTTTAAGAAAATGTTAACAAAAATTATCTGGAACTGAGAGACAATTTTCCTTGTATAGATCAAATGCAGCAGAAGTTAAAGTGAAAAAAGTATTTCTGTAGCGAAACCAAATGTTTGTGTAGTAGCAATGGTTAGGTGAAACAGTAATATAGAGCACACTGTAAATAGACCATCTGAAATAATGAATAGACACTTCATTTACTTCTAAAGTATATGGTAAGACAGTCCATCTGCCTCAGTGTTGAATTATCAGAAGACAGAAAATGGAAAAAATAAGAAGAGTTTTATTCTAGTTCCCTTAGGCTAAAAGATCTGGACATCGCTATAATGTTTAATGCCTGTCTCACTCTCAGGAATACTAGTGGGAACACACTGAAAATATATTTAACTATGAGATCTCCCTGTGTCATTATATTAAAGCAGGCTTTCTTCATGCATCAGCAGTGTCAGCAGAGAAATTAACATTTGGGAAATTGTCAGCCCATGATTCAAGGACATTTATCAATAAATACACAATTTTCTTTTTGTCAGTTGAGTACAAAGGAAGAAAGGAAGTCTTAATTTTTAAAATTACTTGTTTATCAATTATTTACCAGAGAATAGAGTCGAAGGCATCTGAAAACTGAATGTTCGACTTGAGTTGTTTGCAGTCGTGAACTTCTGGGCACTGCTGTTTATGAGCTTTGGAAAAGAAGGTTAAAACTATCCTTCAAAATCCTTACAATTTAAAAGTAAAAATTAATTCCCATATATGTTCCTCCTTGGTCTTCCATGACCTCCAGTGCTTTTAGGACACACTACAATGAAATGTTGATGGCTGTACTCACAGGTGCCCAGCAGAAGAACAACTTATTGGATGACAATAAACAGAAGATCTGGACTAGGAACACTTACTTTAATTCATGAAAAATTAAAAATAATCTCATTTTTACCCTAAATATAAATAGTAGCCACACCTAAACCCTTAAAAATTTATAGAAGATATTTACGTTCTTTCATCCCCTGGTCTTTGTAAGTCTCAGAATTTCATATGAGAAATTTTTCATTTTGAGTTATTGATCTGATGTTCACTGCAAATCAGAGACCTTTTGCAACCTTTTAAAACTTGAGTTTACAAAGAGGATTTTGATTTTCACACACATTTTAACAGCTTATATACCCTTGTATTCTTCTCTCACATGATATTCCAATTATAAATAGTCAAACAGGAAGAGCTGACTTTTTGGATTAGTTGCTCTGTAAAACATTTTAAACCATAATTTCAAGAAAACAGAGTACTGTAACTCAGAAGGAGTTGAAATTATAACTTTCAATGTTCAAATATTACTTTTAATTTTATTTCCATATCTAATCAGAATGCTTCCCCCTTTCCAAACATTTCCCTTATTAATACTATTTCCAAATGAAGAGGATGCTTGGTCTTTTCCATACTGCTTGCAAAAGCAATCTGTAGTCTGTAGTCAGGACTGAGAGACAACTCCTTCATAAGGGAGAAGGAGGTGAATGCCATTCTACTGCATGCATTTACTCACTTAAAAAAAAATACTGAAAGGTGGTCTTGAGATACTTCAGTGTCAATCAGTGTTTACTCAGTAAACCAAGTTAGTTTCCACAATCCCTGGTTTGGTTGGTTTTGATTTCAAATCATAGAACCCATAGAATAGTTTGGCTGGAAGAGGGACCTTAATGATCATCTAGTTCCAGCACCCCTGCCAGGGACAGGGATACTTCCCATTAGACCAGTTGCTCAATGCCCCATCCAACCAGCCACTCAAGCCTCACAGGGTTGGGCCATCCACAACTTCTCTGGGCAACCTCTTCCAGTGCCTCACCACCCCCAAAGTAAAGAATTTCTTCCTATTATCTGACCTAAATTTCTCCTCTTTCAGTTTGAACCCATTACTCTTTGTCCTATCACTGCAGTTCGTGATGAAGAGTCTCACTCTGGCTTCCATGCAGGCCCTCTTCAGATATTGGAATGTTGCTGTGAGTTCTCCATGCAACCTTCTCTTCTAGGGGCTGAGTAGCCCCAAATCTCTTTATCCTGTCTTTACAGTAGAAGTGCCTTAGTCCTCTTATCAACTCTATGACTCTCCTCTGGACTTGTTCCAAAAGTTTCATGTCCTTCTTACGTTGTGGGCACCGGAACTTCAAACAATACTCCAGGTAGGGTCTGATGCAAGCAGAGCTGAGAGGAAGAACCACATCCCTTGACCTGCTGGCCACACTCCTTTTTTATGCATCTTTTTACGGTTCTTCCTACAATCCTTCCCACAATCTTTTCTATGTATCTCAGAAGCATAGACAATTTTTCTCATATGGTGATGCAATATACTCAACACTGTTGTCTATGCAGTATGCTTCTACACATGTACATGCTGTATTAAATATGCAACAGCCTGCTGCTTCAAAATTACATTGCATCCATGTGAAACTACATAACACTGGAAAGCTGTAGATAATTTTACTCTGTGCCTAGAGCACATTAAATCTTGCAATGCATTGTTCAGAATTTACTTGCATTATATATGATCATGATCTCAATTCACATGACCTGAAGTGATTTATTTGTAGGAACCACTTTAAATGATGACTGCTTACACTCACATGTTCATGAATATTGGAAGTATGAGTGGCTGCATGAAATTGGAAGTTCAAAATGGACTACTGTAATTTCTAGATGAATTTGATACAATAAATTAACATGCAAGGAATTTGCAGTGAGCTGCTTTTATGAAAAAATCAATAAACTCTTGTAATAAAAATGATAATAAACATGATAGTTCAGTAAATAATGAAAAAAGTAGATTATGTGCTTTATTGGACTAATTAGGAAATGCTTTATAGGATCCAATGTTCTCACCAAAATTAAAGAAATTTCTTTTTGAAAGAGTCATGAAAATAATTTCCCTTTTCTTACTGAACTCTGCAAAATACCGGAAACTCATTGAAATGCAGCTCTTTCACAGACTTCATATGAGTTTTTAAATGGGATTTTAATTTGTTGAACTTATAAAATACAATGTCTGAAAAGAAATAAATGAAAAAATTCCACACCTGAAATCCAGTGTGATTGCAGACATTCTATATTGTGCTTGGTAAATGTATCCAAAAACAGATATCACAGATTTTTAAAAAATCTTTTTTACCTTAAGGGAGTTTTCCTCTGTTAGATAAAAATTTTTTGCCCAGCTATGAATTGAAATATACATTCAAAATGGAGAAAACACAAAGGAGAAAGAGTTTCCTGTTTTATTGAAGGAAATTAGAATCACATCTTTGCTTTCCTTTAAATATGTGCTTAACTTGTTTTGCTGAATCAAGTTGAAAACATTTCCCCTTGGAAGGTGCCTTACCCTGCTCCCAATTAGTTTAACAGCAACTGTCAAGGATTTGAAGTATTCTGAGAACACACTTTCTCTCTCACCCTCCTATTTCATGATTTGCTGTTAGTGACAAAATATATTCCCGCACAGTCACAGTCTCAAATGATTTTCTCTTAATTAGTCATACTCAGAACTGTCTGTGACTGATAGAAATAACAATAGTTTCAACTTCTTTTCATCATGAAGCCTGAACTTTATGTATCTTGTCCAGAAGACTGATTGTTTATGCCACAGCCTGTCCTAATGCCTTCAAAAATATTGGTCTTTTCTGACTTGTAAGAAAACCAAAGGACTAAAATAGACAACTTGTAAAAAGCAGATCCTTTAAAGAGGTGTAACTGCTAGTTAGGCAGTTCAGGTTGCTGTTTCTCACTTTCATGAGAGAATAAAACTTTTCATATTTATATTTTCTGTCTTTAAATTTTAATTTATCAGATTACATTTATTTTATGCTGGATCAAGGTCCAACTTCATTCATGCCTGGATGAGCTAAAGAAATGAGGTAAAGGAAAATTTTTTTTTTTACTGAAAGAAATCAAAACACATTCAAAATCTTTTTTCTGGTTCCTTAGCACATAAAAATCCTCATTTTCTGAAAACCCTTAGCTATTTTGTGCACCAGGTCCATATTAGCTGTATATTTAATCTTCCATTTAATACAGCTGCAGGCAATGAGATGTGGGTTTTATGCCTTGAAAAAGTCTACAACTAATCACAGGCAATGCAATTCACCAGCCAAACCAGGAGAAAAAGGAATGGAGAACATGCAACTGGCTTTTAAGTCTCTCAAGAAACTTCTTTTAGCTTTTGTAAAAGAAAGAGACAAAAAGAGGCATAAGCAGAAATTCTAGCTATAAGGCTGGCCTTCAAGTATGTGACTGGCTGCCACGGAGAAATCAGCCATATGGGAGACTCCAGTTGCTGTAAGAGGACAGGTATGTGCACAGGAACCAGGGGGACAGAGGAATTGATATACCAGATTCATGCCAGATATGTACGTTGTACCAACAAACCCAGAGCTTCTCCAAGAGAAAAAACTGCTCTATTAAATGTAATTTAATCTTGGTTGGACATGTCAGGTATTGCTGACTTGAACCTTTTATGTGGTTTAAAATAACAGTCCCCCCAAAACCAAAATAAAGCAAAACAAACCCACAAAACCCTACAATAATAACAGAAAACTGTTCTATTTGATTTCTATGAAAAAGGCATTTTCTCCTGCAGCAAATATACAAGTAGTTGAAGAGAAAATGAAGGAGAATGTATTTCATTGCAGTCTAGTCTTCAAGGAATGTTAACAGGATTTCAGTATCTTTGTCTCAAAATCATATATGCATAAGATCTAGAATTTTTAAGTTTATCCAGAGTGTTATTGTTTAATTGTCTACAATGATTCCCCAAATTTATACTAAAACATCATTGTACTCCTCTGTAATTAACTTTGCTTTAATTTTAATTAGCTTCACGTAGCAGTGAGGCGAGGTGGTCAGTGCTGCTACCTTCCCTGTGAGGGTCCTTGGAGGGAGAACGTTTGGGCAAGCATGTGACAGTCATGCACTCAAGCACACCACAGCTAGCAGGCAGGCGAGACACAGGGGGATCTTCTGTATGGGGTTCCAGCAAGGGTTTATTAGGGTCCGACACTGAAGGGGTCCAGGGACAAAAGACAACAGACAGTGGAGGGTCCAGGGTATAAATATGCAAAAGAGGGGGTGGAGCAAAGCATCAGGGCCAATCAACTGAGGGCATAGGGGCGGTACAAAGGGCAGGAGCCAGTAGGGAGTGGTAGGGTGGACAGGCATGGTTACATTAACCAATGGGGAAACAGGGAGTGGGGATTATTCTAGAACAAGACTATATAGGGGTAAAAGGGGTAGGGATGGCCAACAGGCCAATGGGGAATACAGAACTGAGGTAAATTAGCATAGCACTGCAGTGCACCATGGGGGAAGCTTCTGTCTCCCCCTAACCTATGGGGAATGCCCAGAGCCTATGGCACATGGGCATTGCCAGTGCTCATTTCCCAATAGGCTCACAGGCCTGCACAACTTCATTCTGGGGCCAGCCCATGGCTGTTTAGTTTAATGAGAGCTGGAACAGTCTCATAACTTGCCAGTTGCAAATTTTCTAAGTAGTGGTTTTTTTCCAAAATATTATTTTTTCTTGTCGTAGGAAAATATATGCTTTTAATCCCCACCATGTTTTCCTCTAAATCAGGTACTGTGCCATTACATATCAGCAATTAAGAACCCAAATTGTTTAAAAGACAGTATTTCTTTCCACAGACTTGCTTAAATATAAAAAGAGAAACATCTCTACTCAGAGATACATTTTTTTTCTGCATAGGATAGTTACTACAGTAATGAGATATTTTTAAAGAAAGATATAGCAAACATAATATTTGCTTGCTATTTGGTAAAACAATGAAAGAACACACAGACATTCAGGAGTCAGTAGCCATTCTAGGATGGTAAAACCTATTATTTCAATTTAAAAAATGCAAGTTATCTTTCTATTTTTCCCATGTATCTTTTTTATATCATATTCACCTTAATGTTCTAACAATAGCTAGTTAGATAAAGTTGGTAACCACATTATTTAGCTTAATACTTTACAAGTTCACCTTATACTATTACATAGTCTCAATTAACCACTACATTTCATACTGTATTATTCAATCTGTTCAATGAATCAAGAGGATTATAACTAGAAAAATTGTGCTGGAGAGTTTACTTTTTCTACATTTTCTTCCCTAATAAAATTGCCAATTGATATAACTGGAATTATTAAAACTTAATCTCATCGTGTGCTAAGACTTTTTTTCATTTTTTCTTTTCCTCAGAAATCCTTCAATTTTTTAGTGTTTTATATGTGGTCAGAGTATTCACAGAATTCACAGAATGACTAGGTTGGAAGAGACCTTCAAGATTATCGAGTCCAGCCCATGCCCTAGTACCTCAACTAAACCATGGCAACAGAATGAGTAACTTGCTCTTCTTTATAAAAGTCACTTGGTACCTTTTGCAGTCTTAAACTATTGAGTTGCTCCCATCAATCTTCACCTTCTATATTAATTTCTTTTACTAGACTTGGAACATACATTTCTATACGGCCTGAAAATACACTATATGCTAATCTCACCATAACAGAGTTCATTACAGTTCATAGCCTAAATAGAGGTCCTTCTCGCCTTATCCACTTTCATTGTGTTTACATGGCAGAATTTTGGTAGTGGAGGTTCTGCATGGGTGGCCTCTGTGAGAAGACATCAGAAACTCCTCCCATGCCTTTACAGAGCCATTTCCAAGACAGTCCTTTCTCTGGCCACAGCTGAGCTCCTAAGAAACATTGGGATTTAGAATTTTTAATAAGGAGGAAAAGTATTCAATGTCAGTTGGGAGAGAGACTATCTGAAAGAAACAGCCCTGCAGACAACAAGGTCAGTGGAGAAGGAAGGTCAGGGACTGAGATTCCCCTACGGCCCACGGTGCAGCCCATTGAAGTCCACAGGGATGCAGAGATCCAAATGTTTTCCACAGTAATCTGACTTCATTTTAACTTCTGGAGGTGTTCTGTGGTTGTTATTCTTTTCCACCCTTAAAAGCTTGAGGCACAAACCACAGCAACTGCTCATTTTCTGTAATGTGTAACCAAAATATTTAACCAACAGGAATTTTACTCTCCAATTTTAATCTCAAGAATATTAGCCTTCTGTCTTCTTTTCGTCTCCTGTTTTCCTGTGTAAATTGCACCCAGCTATATCAATATTGCTGTTATGAATATTATCTCATGAACTTTCAGTTATAATAGCTAGGTGATAGTCACCATCATTCTGTAATGTTCTAGGCAATGGTTGTTCATATACTTCAGGTATTTAAGTACCTTATTAAGAAAAATATAATTAGTATAATAAACTTCATATTCAGTTGCAAACTCAGTTCAGTGTATCTTGGACTGAGAAGACAAAAAATGTTACAATAAACAACCCTTTTCCTGAACTCACCTGCATTAAAGCTTTCTAACAAATATTGCCATTCTAGGGAGGGTCTAGGAAACTGACACTGTACCTGTTTAAACTATCATGAGGTAAATCAGGAGTCAAGCAGTCAACTCTCTTCAAAGAAACCCATGCAATTGTCAGTAAATCATCTACAGATCTCATTTCTTAGCTTGTATACATCTCCCTTCCTCTATGTCTGACCACAGCAGTGTGCCATCATGTTCTTTAAAATTCTTCTGGGAATTTATTGCCAATGCACTGTGCACTGACACTGAAAAATAAAGCCCATTTTAGATTCAAAACACTGCTTACTTCCATCTGTTTTCCATAAAAGATTATGCCAAGTAAAGGTCTTAACATAACAGTCCTTACATGTTGATTATATCTATGAAACAATGAAAGAATATTTCTACAAGATCCACTAAAACTACTCTAAATTAGGCAATGTGAGACTTCAGAGTGCAATTCAAGACTCACCTGTTATATTCCTTGTGTGTATGGTCTATGTTCTAAGGGTTTTCAACCAGAGCAAAAATTCCTTTCCTTTGAATGATTATCTTCATGAGACCAAGAACAGCTGATGCATGTGTAAACCTTTAGTGCAAAAGATAGACAGAAAAGGGGAATAGAAGAAAGAATAAAGCTACATGCAAAAAGGACAGACTAGCAGAAATTAATTTAGATCCAGCACACCCATTCAGCCAGATGTTCTTCACTGCATCCATTTCACCTGCTGTTGTATCTTGTTGCAGTATCAAAGAGAAAAGAGGTGTCACCAGCAGCAATTAAACAAAAGGTATGTCTAGTCTTTGGACTTCTCTTTCATTTTGCCTTGATTTTCATTAAGTTTTGGGCTTTAACAAAAATGCACAATTCCTCATTGGATAAGCCATTCCAGGATATGTGTAACAGAAATAAAAAGTATTCAAAGAGTTTTGACAGATTTACAGCGAGGTACTATGATGGGTCAGAGCATATGAAAGGCATATATCTCTGTACTCTAATACAAGGTCTTCAACTTTTTAACCACATTAGTTAAAGCTATATGCTGTGTTTCTTCCAGATTTCTCCAACTTTAAGAATTACATATCACTATTTGAAAATATTGTAATACATATTAATATATATGTTTGGCACTTATTTGTGATAATAAGGCATCTTCAAATTAAAGTTATGGTACCATATGATTTTACATCATAGAAAAATATAAGAATATTTAAAAGAAATTCCTTTGTAGCCCAAAACACTGAAAAGGAGGAAAAGAAAGAAGGAAATGAAAAATACTCAAAGAACAGTTCAGGAAAAAAAGAGTGATTAATATTACACTGGGACCCTCTTCAGGACACTCCAAAATATTATGCTCAGTTCTGCTCATACCATTTAGTTTTGAAATTATTATACCTAAGTCAACTTCAAACATCTCCTCTCTCAAAAGCAAATGAGTCATTAACAATGCCAACAGATTTCTGCTGTTATATTCAGCTAAATTAGGGTGCTCAGAAAATAGCATACATATTTATGAGAAGGGCTTCTACATGGAAGAATGCTATCCACTCCTAATAAAAAGAAAGAACACTTAAAAATATTTATGAGTTATTGAATAAATAGTTAAAGATAATGAAAAGAGGTAGATAAACAACATCAACAACAACAGGAAAAAAAACCAATACTATAGAAAACATCTTTTATTTCCTAACTTATTTATGCAAAAGCCATTCTTATCACCTTCTATTTATTACAACCTGTTCCCCTTACCAGACAGCTGAGATGAATAGAGCAATGCACAAAGATTCACAGACACTGCAAAATAGCAAGATTCAACTGATGTCTTCGTGACTATAGACTGTGGGCTAACACAGTAATTTTGATTATTTTCCTTTTATTTTTTTTCCATTCCACATAGTTCAAAGACTTTTTGAAACACTGCAATAAGACCATAGGCTTCAAGGTGCACAAAGTGTTTGTCATTGATGTCTCTCCTACTGCTGGTATTCTCATCACTCTATAAAAACTACCTCTTCTAATCCCATTTTTACATAAATAACCCCCTCCTTCTGTGTACTCCCTCAAAACATAGACACACCATTCCAAAAAAAGTGTTTTCAAAAAATATTTGTAGAATAGGTGTGCAGCAGCCCCTTACTTCATGTATACTTAGGTACCTGAAGACTTACTTCTCCTTCATCCTTTCCCCCAGGGCTTTACTTTTTTAACCTAAGATGCTCAGTGATACTTAGCAGGATTTGATTTTACAACTATTTCTTTTTTCAGTGTCCTACTCTGGACAAACTCTAGGTGAACCATACCTCTCTCAGAGCCCAGTGACAAAAAGTGGATACAATAGTGCTATGAAATTACGCAGAAATGGAGGAGAGCACTATTATCAGAGTTGCCTCTGTGATTTGTGACTCTATGATTGATTGCATTTATTGTGATCCTTTAATCTTTTCTACAAAACTGAAAAGTTTCTTATAGGTTTGCATTTGTGCACTTCATAATTTCTGAACAAACGTTGACTTTTTTAGATTGCGTCCAGGTATTTCAGATTAATTCCTCCTTCTGAGAAACAATTTGAACATCTCCTCTGTCTTCCTAGTACCCCTGTGATTCATCCTACCAGATTTTCCACTACACTATCCTGTCTGATAAAACATTGAGCAGAACTGAAGCTACCTTCAGATCGCTCTGATATACTGTCCAGTACCTCCTTCCTTTTTACCTGTGAACAGTCAATAAATCTGAAAATTCTATCAGTCATGCTCCTCAAACATGTACAAAATAGCGTTCTTCTTCTTTTCTTCTTATTTAGAAAATATCATGGAATATATTATTCTTAGACTCAATATCAAGATGGTATGGTACCTAATGTGTCCCTCATCTACAAAGCCTGTTAATCTTATTCAGAAAGAAATTTCCACTGTTAGCATAATTTGCTGACATGTCAGATACTACTTATCTACGTGTTGTCTTCTGAATGGTTTGTATCTTATTTGCTGAGATTTTGTTCTGTGTTGTCTTCTGAATGGTTTGTATCTTATTTGCTGAGATTTTGTTCTGTTATTATCTTTGCCCACCTAAAAACATAGAAAAGAATTTTCAACCAAATGAGAATTCTCACATTTTACCAGAACACTTGTATTTGCTTTTTTCAAATAAATTCTAGATGCAGATTTCTGCTACCTGAGGCTTTGGGATTTGTTTGAGGAGATTTTTGATGGTTTCATTTTTTTTTTTCACCTTTTATTTTCTATTTCCACATCATGTGGTCGAGATTCAATGTGCACATATTTCTACCATCTATGTAGTTCACTAAACATCTGCTTTTTTATATATTTCAAAGTCTTGAATTTTGCTCTTTTCACCCCCAAAACTTTGTGTCCCTGTCATCTCTTTCATCTTATGAATAGCTGATCCAAATTCATCCCATTTATTTACAAATAAAATTTTTAGTAGAAATAATAATTATACCTTTCTTTAAAAAAAAAAAAATTTGGGGATTTTTGTTAACATGGAGCTTTTGGGGTGATCCCGCAAACTTATAAAATAAGTTTTCATAAGTTCCCTGTTCTTCAGAGGAGCACAATAGTATCAGTTAGTACTGGTGAAAATCACATTAAGTCTTATTCACCCATTTTTACAATACCAGGCTATTGAATTATAACTTTTCAGAGAGTTTTAGAAAGTCAGAAAGCACATCCTTAAAAGTATGGGTTACTCAAGGCTACCACTGCTGCTGCTGCAAAAGCAGATGAGAGAAGAAAATGCCTGTACTGTCTTTCACTAAACAAAAGAGAAGGTTACTAAGGATATACACTATTATTCATTATAGGAATATGAGTGCCAGCATCAGTTAAGGAAGTATTGTTAAGTGGAAATCAAACAGCCAGTTCCTTTTTCTATGTCCCAGTTTTACCCCTCGCACACTTACCCAAAAGTTCTGCTTTGCCTCTGCCTTGACTCCCCAGCTGATGTTGGGCAATTGGGGTGCTGGGTGCATCTCACCCACCACAATTGTGCCATGGAAACAACGTTGTCCTTCATAGGCACATGCAGGCAGGGTCATGATGCACAGTGCAGATAATGCCATTAACCAAGCTGTGTGCACTGTGTTTGTACAGCCCTTGTATCTGTAAGGAAAACACCAAAGCCAGTGAAGCTTATCCTCCAGTCATGGACATGCAATCACTGTTATCTTAAGACTTTAACGAGACTCATTAGCAATTTACTACACTGCAAATGCACTGCTTTTAATTAATTTTAGTGGAATACTTGATATAGTGATTTGCTAACTGCTCCGTAGGACATGCAGTAAAATGGCAGGAAAGACAAATTGTGTGCAGAGTAATTTTTTTCCTACCTGGGTTCAGAAAAAAATGGAAACTACTAGATTCAAGCAGTACAAATCAGCTATAGCTGCAGATAGCCATCTCACAGTTTAATACACACGTGCCCTTCCTAAAATATATGTTAATTTGTTTGCAAATTGGAGGCTACTTATTCTAAACTCTGAAGGGAGTATATTTTAGCTATAATATGGAAGGTTGAACTAGAGAAGTCCTCATCCTCTTTCATAATGTGAGTGATATAATCTGGATGGGCTATAATACTCTTCATGTTCTAAGATGACTCATGGGCAACACACACAGTCTTTACTCTAAATCAACTTTCAACTGCTTCAAATAGTTAGCAAATTTGACCCTACTACTCAGCTGAATAAATTAGTATTGGATAGAGGGAAATATATCTCTGCATTAAAAAAAATAAAACTAAAATAATAAAATATAGTATAATAAATAAAGAAAAAGAACATCAAATATCATGAGTTAGAAAGAGTATTGCTTTTTTAAGTGCTGCATACAAAAGTCTCACAAGAATGTGTCAACTCTAAAGACTCACAGCCGCAAGCAATATTAAAATATTTTACAATGGAAGGCATATGCACTCACAGATGTAAAAATTCCACTTCTTTTCCACAGCACTATTTCTGCAAGTTTTGGCAGAAGAGGTGGGGGATGGGTGTTTTTTGTTTTACTTTGTCTTTATTTTTATTTTCTTTTAAATACTTTGAATCCAAACTCTCCAAAATGTCATGTTTTATCTCTGAGTTTTCCTAATGATCACATAGTTGTCTGAGGATTTTGTTCCTTGTTAGCCTTTAGTCCTAAATAGCCCTGCTGAGCACTGTTGCTTTCTAATTATTTTAAGCATATCAATTAAACGTTCTTCTTAGTGTTTACATCAGAGACTTCTGTGTAAGAATGGCAGAAACCCTCACAGAAAGCTTCAGCTCAGTTCAAAGACTGGTGACAAAGGTCATTAATAAAATGACTGAAAGAGAAGTGTTTCTTTCTACACAGTCTTAAAAAGGGAAAGAAAGTGTAATGAGAACACTACTCTGAATCCTCACTTTCTCAGTGCTAGCTGTAGCCCTTAAAAATGCCTGATTACAAGAAATCTATTCAAAGACTGTTCTTTAACCTGAAATAAAACAACATTTAAAAAGAAAGTGGTTTCCCCCATTCTCCCCATCCCAAAAAAAAAAAATAGCCCCACTTCAACTTGCCAGATATCAGCTGGAAATAAAATACAATAGAGAGAAAATCATCTAGGAGTTTCTGGAGTGTGTGGAAGAAAATTCCCTGACACGGCTGGCAAGGGAGCCAGCTGGGGAAGATGACCACAGGACCTGGGGTTTTTAGTAACAGAGAAGGACTTGTGTGTGCTGTGATGGTTAGAGGCCATCTCAGGTATAAGAGAAATGAAATTTATATGAATTTCAGCCATGAGATGTAGAATTATATGAAGAACAGAATAACCTCCTCAGAGTATTTCTGTTACACATTTGATTTCTCAATTGGAATGAGAATGACACATACAGGTGTGCCATCATAAAAGGAGCTAGGACAACTAATTTATTTCATTGAGCTTAAACTTTATTGAAAATTTTAATTGAATGGTATAGAATTCGAAATCCAATCTCATATTCAAACTAATTCTATATATACACACACTGCACAGGGTAGGGACATAATTAGATCTTGATAAAATAACCATACTTTTTACTGCCTCACTTATTTTCTCTTTATTTTTTCATGCAACAGTTGCAGGTGATCTTGTCTTCCCATATGCCTGTTTTTCCATTCAGAGCCCTGAATCCTTCTCAGGGCTAATCAGACAGGATTATGACAATACTAATCACATAATGTCAGAACAGAGACCCAAAATGCCCAGAATCTCATCTCCCATTTTGGTCAAGACTGGATTTTTGCAGGGGTGCATAAGTAAAGAAAAAGAAGCTTGTATTTCTTTCAATGAAGACTCCTTTTGTAAGTACAAGGCTTTAGTGTTGTACCCACATCATTGTAGTTAATAGCCCTTAATGGGGCTTACATCCATCCATTCAGCTAATTGCTTTTTGAACTGATTTATATTTTGGCATCAAAAACATCCTGCAGCAATGAGTTACACAATTTAATTATGTATTATATGAAAAGCAATTTACACTTCAGCCTGGTAATTTACTTGGTCGCTTGCTGGTTTTTCTGTTGTGAACAGTGAATAAGATATCCTAAATCACTTTTGACCTGCCATTCATGACTTCATATATTTCAATTATACCATCCTTACTCATCCCTTTTCCAAATTTTAATACTCTTGCTTATAAAATTTCTCCTTGTATAGAAGTCATTCTCTATGGTTCATTATCAGAATTACCCTTGCTAGTACCATTTTTAATTCTGGTGATCACAGCTCAGTAGAACAATGAGTTTTACTCTTCTGTAATTTCGTAGTGGAACAGGCAGGAAACAATATGTGCAACACCAGAGACTTCACCACACTCTTTTTTTGTTAACACCAATCTTTTTTTTTTCCCTCTTTTGGACAGTAGTGATTCTATGAAGGTATTTTTCTCGTAATCTCATGGCAGCTTAATCTCTCTAAGAACCTTGTTGAGACAATTTTGCAACAGATTCTTGCTGATGCATGCATGCTGTACTAACTATACCAAATTTGGCTGTGTGTTCAAGTGATTTCTTCATACAAGAGATGAATGTGAAATGTGACTTCTCTTTACAAAAGCTACATTAATTGCTCTCCATTGCATCATGCTTATCAATGCATTTATTAATGCAAGCATTTCCTAGCATTTAAAAAGGTTTACTCAACATGAAAGCGAGACTAAGTTGCCTGTAGTTCTGTGAGTTTTAAGTATTTTAACTCCTCATTAGCCAAGTATCAAAACTAATTAGAAAGGTTACCTACAAATCATTACTTTTTACACAATTAACAATTATCAATCACAATTAACTGTAAGTTCAGCAACATCTGTTTTCTCTCCTGAAACTCCTGGTTGAAAATGTTTTGATCTTGGTGATTAATTGCTACATACCTGTAATCTTTTCTACTGTTGCTACAACCTGAAACTGAAGGGTGAGTCCAATCTATCACTGAGCTATACAATTACTTTGGAGCCCAGGTCTTAGACCAGAATTTTGACAATTCTTCCTCAGCTTTTGCTCAGTTTCTAGTTCTAGTCAATGCTGGAGCTCTGTTTAGAACTGAGTTGTTCTAGAAATGAAATCTATTTTTATTTCATGAAAATCTTACTTTTTCTTCAAACACAGAGTCTGCCAAGTTTCTATTGACATGACTCTTACATGAGTAGATTGAACATCTGTAACAGTGCATAGGATTGTTTATTCAAGCTGAAGACAGCTCTTTTCATTATTCTACACACGTAAAGAAATCGAACATTGCCAATTATATTCTGCTCATGTTTCAGGTTTGTTCTTTCTATGAAAACTTCAAACCTAGAGAATGCATAAAGATGAAGTAGTAATTTGTCACGTTACTCTGAAAGTCTTGGTGTTTAAACAGTAGTCTTTATTCCCTGTATCTATTATTTTATCTTTTTTTCTATTTGAAGGCCCTGTGTTATTTTAGGTGAACTACACTCACCCACTTGTACATATGCTGTTTGCTATCTGTATACAGTCTTTCATTTAGCATTTTTGTAATTATGTTCTGGAAAGATTTCTAGGCGAAATTTACTTAAAAAACCAGTCAAAATTTACTAGTGAGATAAAAAAAGCTAATAAAGTTGTAAAATGTAGATCCTCCATATACTTGGCAATTATTCTGTCAGTCTATTAGTAGATTTCTATATAAAGAAGCTATAAGATAAACTCTTAGAATCTTGCATAATAAACAGTACAAACATTAAAGAAAGCAATGAAAACTAGACAAGTGGTTCCAAATTACAAAGTAGTGTTATAGCAATTGTTTAAAACCTACAATTATTAATACAGTTATAAAACAATGGGATGATCACTTCAGTACTTTTAGTAAAAAAGATAATTTTTACATAAATTAATTAGAAAATTTATTTTACTGTTTGACAAAGTTATAGTTCATTAATACTCTACCTTTTGGTCTGGAAAAACTTTTAGAATAATAAAAATTTTATATTGTCAGAGATGGATTTCATAACTCCATAAACTGACATTTTAACAGTTACTCAAATGTTTAACATAGTTTTCTCTAACAAGTAACCATCCGCCAAAGTTCACCAATGTATTTCATTACATCCAAAAATGTATCACAACAGTAATTTAATTCTTTTCTCAACTTCAGCTGTTGTGTTCCATACACTGGCATCCCTTTCATGTTTTGAGTCATTGATAGATTATTTGAATTGCAAACGACCTCCTTTCAATCGTAGATCTCCCCTCTTGGACCTACTTAAGTTTCAATTCACATCTTACCAAAAAAAAATTCATTTGCCTACTCATTTATAGAGGCAGAATTTTCCTTTGATCTCTCTTATGCAGCACTTAATGACTCTATATTTAATCCAAAACCATCTAACTGTTTATTTCATGTATCTCTACACCTTACACACTAATACTTTTTCATGTCTATTCTCCTTCTGTCCCTTTTTTCCTAATCTCATAGGTCACTCACAGACCTTGATATTACACAATAATTCTGAAGTTAAACAAGAATTATTTCACTCACTATTATACCTTTGATAAATCAGAGCAAAATCTTAAATATTGAAGTTTTACCTCTTCTTTTGACCAAAAAAAGGGTTACATTTTTTTTATTCTTTCTTTCCAGCTAGACTGTAATTTTATTTTAAAATTGAAAATAAAAACCCACCCATCATTTATTTAAAAATATATTTCAGGGGGTTAATTAAGTTAAAATATAAAGGATATGTGCATAAACCCTATCTCTAGGACTAAACTTTTCTAATCCACAAATCATGGAAGGCCAGAAACCACAGGATAACAAACAGATACTTATTCTTTGGCACAGGCACATCAGAAGGGCCAGGAATAAAGATGAAGACATTCAGAATCTATAACCCTTCCTCTCTTCCTCCATAACCTTTCTCTCTCTTCTTCTTCAGTCTACTTCTTTTGTTTCCCTATATATAATTTTGTATAGCCTGAGAGTACATGCATTCATATGTAGGAATTCAGATTTAGAATTGCACGTTTGTGTTTCACCCCAGAAAGTATATCTGTAGCTAAAGCAGCAGCCATCACAAGAAATGCAGGCACTGAGCTCCTGAGATGTACCCAAAGATATACAGTGCATTAGACACTGACATTCATACAATTAATGGTATGTACCCAGATTCTATCAGAAATACACTGGAGGATGGGTGAAATCATCCAGTTGATGTCTGGTTTCTCCAAGAGCCTGCACACAAGTAGATTTGGGAACTGTGGCATACACAGGTAGCAGAGGTGGCTGCTCTTCGGCTCATTGGGGTGGGGTGGGAAGCAGCTGCAAGGGTATATGGCACACCATGCACCCCAAGAGGCAAGTGGACAGGACTGCCTGGGAGATCAGACTCAAGAGCTCACATGAGAGGAACCTGCAGGTGAACATGGGCAGGAGGTTTCCGATTGGGAAGCTGGCAGGCACATACTTTGATACAAACTTATTAGGCAGCTATGGCAGGTCTGTGACCACCAGTGTGGTTGGTGGTTGTGATGGTACGAGCTGCCCTATGCCCTCTGAAAGCTCCCAGGCACACCCATGCCGATGTGGAAGTCTCAGCATGGCATAGTTAGTTCAGAACCATTACAATAAAAGCTTGAAGTACCACTAGAGGGCATTAAAAACACCATAAATAACTTTTGCCTAACACCAAGGAAAAGGCTTGAAAAGACCCCGATGAGAAAAGCCAGGAAGGATGACAAGAACTCTACAGAAAACATGTGGGTCCTATGCAGTGTATAGTCACAGAAATCGAGCTGAATAGAAGGTGCTGAAAGTCCAGAGCTAACAATGCTAGACAGTTTCTAGAGAGAAAACGAGTTAATACTAAATTTTATGTCAGCACTCAGATAATTAGCTAATTTACATATTTCAGCCTGTAGGCCATCTACTTAATGACTAGTGAATGTTATAAAACTATGACAAAAATTATGTTGCATACAGCACCTAAAGATCAAATGGTGATCTTTAGCTTCATTGAGGGCAATAGAAACAGCAGTGGGTAACAAACCCTTTAGATTTGCCAGTCGAGGCAAAGAAAATTGTTGAGATGTCTGTGCAGGTTGAGCAGGAGGGCAAAACAAAGGGTGCCTGAAATCATCCAAAAAGCAGATTCTCATTTCCATTGCAACAGTTAGACATTTTTGCTTCATATTTTCTCAGCTGTGCAACAGAACAAAAGACTCAAAGGAAAAGGCACCTTGTAAGTAACAAGGTCTGTCAAGTATTGTCACTTATAGAAATACATGTTAGGTTTTCCTGCAGGCTTTTCCCAGCACTGGAGAATTTTTTTTTCTATGAATTCTCTGATTTATCTTATGAAAAAAAAATAAAAAAAGCTGCCAATGGTGTAGTCACACTTCTTTGTAGAGACTCAGTATCCCAAGTGGTCACAAACTGAACCTCCCTACCACAGTTTGCACTGCCTAGAGGGATCATATAAAATATTAATTTACTGTTTAGAGTTATTCTTTAGGAGAGTAATGTCCCTCTGGATCATTTTGTTTCTGGTCTGAAAAAGTCTGTATACAAATATACTATACAGGGAAAAGTCAAAATGGTATCAACCCTTTAGGCCAGTAGGTCAAGCAGGACCAAAAATACTTCGCAGGGGAGTGTGGAAATATGAGAAAATGGAAGAAAGCTGCAGTTGAGAGAAAATCCCAGTATTTCTTACGATAGAAGAGGAAAAATTAATTGAAGTCGTGAACACAGACTTCCTAAAACCTCATGTCAGCTGTGAAAACCTAATTTCGATACATACAATATATCTCCTCCTACTACTAATGAAGAAAAAATATAGAAAGCTTCTTCCATGTAAAAAACAGGCAGAAAACACACAAGCATACTCAAGGAAGAGATTTTTTTAAACAAAGCTTTCCCTGCTGATACTGAAGTATATGAAAAAAACAGATATATAGCTGAAAACAATGAGAAAAATAGATGCAAGCTGGTAAATGTTGTTTGAAGTTTTAACATAAAATCTGGTCATACAACAACCATATTTACTGCAAATTTTTATCAACTAACTTTTCCAGAAAAACTAAATCTGAAGGAAAATTTCTTATGAGATTTGCCAATTTTTATACATTCTTGTAAAAAAGTGACATCCTCAGTCACAAGCTTTATTGTCACATGCATATTCCTAACATTTCAGACTACAGAGACTCAGTAGTTACTTTAGTAGACAGCATGGCTGATCTTACATGTTACTGACCTTTTAGAAGTATGGGGTTCAAATGGAGCATCCAGCAGAGCACTGTGACAGAGGAGAGCTTTCAGCTGGTGAGCAACCAGCTGAAAGAGAGAGATGCAGATCCCTTTCTTCTCCTTACATTACCCAGATTTTTGTTATAAGTTTCAGCTCTTGCTTCTTGTAATTCAATTTTCAAAATGTTACAGAGGTTCAAATTTTCCATATGAAGTATGTGGCACTGGCAGAGAGAACACATTCCCCGAACCAAATAATTTGACAATCACCCAAACAGTTTAATTTACAAGGTTCCTTTAGGAAAAATATAAATTTCTGTAACATACTCAAATTATAGTATAATAAGTTGCCTTTTTATCATCCAGTAGTGCTTACTTTATAAATTGTAAAATTAAATATTTTATATAAGAATAGCACATTATAGTAATATAATACATTGTATGTAATATGGTAATTTCTGGAGTCCCTTACAGTGAAATTATTTTTCATTTTAAGGTGTCATGACAGTAGCAACATATTTAAAATTTCTGCAGCTCCATTTACCTTAAGAAAAAAATATTTATTGTCCTGCTGCACTTAAAAAATCATGAACAGAAGGACCATTAAATATTTTAAGACATTAATAGCAGCATGACTTTAAATAGGCGTTAATGCACAATGTAATGCAAAGCTATGAGACTTGTTTGGAATCTCTTCGGCCAAAATAGCTTTCACACAAATATCCCTTACCTACCTTTTTATCAGATCTTTAGACCTCTAGTAATCCTTATGTCTCTCTTTAAAGTAATTTGACGGAGGAAGCAGAACTGATACCAAAGGCGGCTCCAAGCATCAGCACTTTAATTTTCTTCAGTACAATCCCTTTTATACCCTTCATCTTACGTGCATCACACCTGTGTGCCCTCTCTACCCTTTTGTGGTTGGTCAGTACACCTCAGCATTCCATGTTTCTTTTCCTTCAGTACTGTTCACCCTCCTACCCAGCTGTAGCCCATCAGGGATGAGGCTTGGCTGCAGCCCTATTCCCAATTATCACAAACTCTGTGCATAAAATTGTTTTTAAGAGAAAGGGGTCTAGTCAGACATCATTAATTAGATGTGTACTAATCAAAATAAGAAGTCACATTTGAAAACTTCACTTTACCACTGAGTTGACAGCTCTGCCCATTTTTTTGGTCTTGGTGTGCTTTTAGATAAGTTGTCATTTACAACCACTAATGACACCCAGTCTTTTTTGTAATTTCTCTTTCAAAAAATGTACCATGTCATAACATTCTGCAAATATTAGACCAGACATGATTAATCTCTAAGAGAGTATAAAAATAAATCCACAATACTTATGACACAGTAACTAAAACAAATTCACTGAAACACCACTGAAGACACAAAATATATCAAGCTACATTAACAATCCCTGAAGAACCTAATTAATATTACTTAATTATATAATACTGTCCTAACAAACCACCAATCCCCCCCAAAAAAGCCAAAACAACAAAACTGCAAACCAAACCAAAAAATCCCTAACAATACAGTCTTTGGAAATATTTTCATGAAAAATATACAGGCGGTTTCAGTTTTTCCTGTATGCATTCACAAAATGAAGTAAATCTGTTAACCCTGTAATCCTTCTGGAGATGAGATAAAAACAACGGTAACCATTTTTTTAAACAACATTTCAAGATCAAGTTTTACCAGCTCTCTTTATTTATTTTTATTTTTACAGAGTATGGAGTATTGTATTAACAATTAGTTAGAATCTGGGGCATCTTCCTTTTCCTCTATTAGTTTGTAGATTCACTGATATTCTCCAAAAGTGAAGGTTTATATTATCAAGTACAAATAGAAATACATTACCAAAGTACAAAAAATGCTACATTAGTATAATTATAATATTGCATATAAGTATATATATAATTCAAAAGAAGATTAATTCCTGTCTTAAATGTAATCAAACATTCACTTGACTACTGCAACTGTGTAGTAGTCAACAATTATTAGATATGTTAATATTGCCCTGGAGGCAGCAAGTCACAGAAAGAGTATGCCATTTTAACTGAATCTTTGTTTCCTCAAGAGAAACAAAGTTGCAGTAACATCAAAAGTTATACGTTTTTTTTCAAGTGAGGATCCATATATTTAATGATTATTCAGTCTTAGGAAACAACACTACCTCGTTTTCGTAGTCAGAGAATATATTTTAATTACTGTGGTCAACACTCTACAGAGCTTTTGTGTTTCAATGGCTCTTTCTCTGCCATTTTTTACATTTTCCAAGATGTTAGCAAGAACATCAGCATCAAGAAGTGCTTCATGCCAATAATCTATAGTTGGATTATTTCAAACAATACTGTTGTCATGCAGACTTACAATTGCAAAAAAAAAAATTTTCAAATAATTAAAAAATATTTCTGCATGTACAACCTTCTGCATGTAGTTTGATTTCTAAACATGTTATGTTTACAAGGCCAGGCCAAATTGCATTTCCATACAACTTGTCTACTGTAAAATCTTTTTTCTTGTACTGTGCTTCCACTTTTCCTTAATGAAAGGTTTCTATCACTGTCAGTGATCCACTTTCCATCCATTTCTAACATTATTTTAGCACTAATAATGCATCAATTTTCTGTTAGATTGGTGATTGCTCTACTTGTTCTGTGATGTATTATATTAGACCAATAAGTCTAGATATTATGCCTCATGCAGACAGTATGTAACCCCTGAAAAACACAAGATAATTCTCATTAGAAAAGAAAACAATGGCTGCATAGGATTATTTGAGGTGATTTTCATCTATCCTGGAAATATATTAAAAATGTACTATCATGCACTTAAGCAGCAGCTGAAGCAGCTTCTACACTCAGTAAAAATTTAAGAAATTTAAGAGGTTTCTCTTTAAAATATTCTTTCTTTCTTTTGATGGACATTTATCATAAAGGTAGCTCAGATGCTTTTGGGGGAATGAGAAAGTATTTTCCAGTCCAGCTGACCATGTTCTTGTCTTCAGGCAGTATCAGAGGGAACCGAGACCTCAGATTAACTGAAAATGTTTTCCATCAGAGCTTTAACTTAATATTCTAATCCACATCTTCTCCAAGCTTCAAGGAACTTTTTCTTTCTCTGTTCAGTATTGTCACCAGGCACCAATCCACATGTACCAAAGAAAAGTCTGTTAATAGTTGGACTTTTCCATATGGAAGCAAGCAAGTCCTAAAATAAATCTTGAGGTAAATTTTTAAGATCTTGTCCCTGCTATAGCAGTAAATGGACCCTAAGCCTGTATATAACAAGCAGATAGTTCTTACTCAGATAGGAATTGACTTTCCCATTTTTTCTTCTTTGAGTGCTGTCTCCTTACAAAATTTACAGACACAAAACCAGAACTTTAGGTAATATTGCTCAAAAGTTGCACAAATTACATAGTTTTGGTAAATTTTTTGGTGTTTTTGTTTGTTTGTTTGTGTATTTGGTTTGCTTTGGTTTTGAATGTTGAAGTCAATTATTTTTACATGCTAGTTCTTTTGCTGGCTACATTGCTTCAATGCAAAGATGTGACTGTCTGAAAGCTGAATTTGTTTCTTTTTTCCTTTTTCCTTTGGCAGGGGAAGGATAAATGACAGTCATGTATAACAGGAGGTGAGCAGTCACCTTGGAATGGCTAATGGTAGCTGATTGGTAGCTCTAGTATAGCCATTTCTGGATTTATTGATAAAATACTAAAGTTTAGTGGGTTTTATTTTTAAAGATAAAAAGGAGGAACACTGGGCATTATTATCTTCTTGCCAACAGTCATCTGAAAAGCAGCTCTGAAGAAATCAAATAGTCTGATCTTGCAAGTTTTACACCTTTCCCTGCTAAATCTGTCTACTTTCCATGAGCATGGGAGAAAGGTCATAGTGCAAGTTCTCTGAATCACTCATTCTTTGTGCCTCAATGCTGGTGAAATTATAGAGGTAACATGCTTAGATGAAACCTCCTTTATACCGAGTTGTGTTTCCAATCCTTTTTCCCTGAGGGATTATCATACAGTAAGGATGATATGGTCAGGGGCCATAAGCAGGAATATGTCTATTTTTCTGCCATGAGAAGAGGTGGCACAATCTTTCCTGCCATCTTCTCCTATTTTCTCCCTAAATCTAGAAAAACTATTGCAGTAATACAGTCAAAATGCAGGTACTTGATGTCTCGGAATACTGCACAAAGATCAAACATAATGTGTGTCTGGAAAAAAAGCTGGTGCCGAAATTGCACTGAAGCCTCATCCTTTGCAAGCTTGCTTGAACAAACACTTCAGATGAAGCAAGTGTGATTTTTCAAACATTTTTGTCTAGAAGCTTCATCCTAAGGAACAGATTCTCCAAACAGAAGAAGGACCAAAACAGCCAGAATGCTGTTTCCTTCTCTGTTTTGTAAGCTTTAAAAAACAAAACAAAACAAACAAAAAACAACTCAAAACTTTTAGCCACAGTTTCTAGAAAAAATAGATTGTTCACAGAATTTCTTCACAGAATAGCAACTGAGCCAGATACTGCTAGCTGTGAACTAGTGGATTTCACTGTTAATAGCTTGATAACTTCTACATAAAGTAAATTGAACCTTTTTATGCTTAGCACCATTTCACAATATGTAGTTGTTTAACCCCAGCCACCAACCAAGCCCTAGTCACTCGCTCACTCCCCACCCTATGGAGATGGGAGAGAGAACTGGAACTACAGAAGTGAGAAAATTTGAGGGTTGAGATAAAGACAGTTTAATAAGAAAAGCAAAATTCACACACAAATAAAGCAAAACAAGAAATTCATTCACCACTTCCCAGGGAGGCAGATGTTCAGCCATCTTCAGGAAAGGCTCCATCACCTGCAATGACTTGGGAAGAGAAAAGCTATCACTCCAAATACCCCTCTCTTCTTTCATATTTCCCACGGTTTTTATTGCTGAACTTGATGCCCTATTGTATGGAATGTCCCTTTGGTCATTTGGAGTCAGCTGTCCTGGTTGAGTCCCTTCCTAACTCCTTGTGCTGCCCCAGCCTCCTCTCTGGTGGGTTGAGGTGAGGAGCAGAAAAGGCTTTGACTCTGTAAGCTCTGCTCAGCAGTAATGGAAACATCTCTGGATCATCAAGACTGTTTGCAGTACAAATCCAAAATACAGCCCCATTCAGACAATGGGAAGAAAATCAACTCTACCCCAGCCAAAATCAGTACACAAAGACTGCAATACCCTAAGGCTAAATTCGGACCAAATATTTCCACGCTATGAATATTACTTGTGAACACTTGCACTTTTTATTTGTGTACACACACATTTTATTTGATATTTATGGTGCTTAAAGGGAAGCAGAAAACTAATTACCCCCACTAATTCTGCCACTCTTTTTTATTATTGGAGTTTTGGAATTCTTTTCTAAAAGTTCAACTTCAAAAATATGCAGAGCGCTGTAATTACATCAAGACATAAGAAAGACCCACATAGCAATACATTTCAGTCTAAAACCACACCTACAGAATACTGATGAAGAGGAAAAACAAGAACAAGAAAACAAATATGCCAATATTACATACTGCTGCAAGTCCCCTTGGTGGGCTATATGATACTACTTCATGAATAAAGATGGAGTAAACTACATTTGTAGCATAATAAGAAAAGGTAATTAGTGCCATCTATTCACCACAGTTAGAATTTGACTAGAACAATTTGATTACTTTTATCACATTTTAAACTTTGAGTAAGATTTTCAGCTCCGTAATCCAGTTAGCGGTAAAGTGTGGAGAATATAAGTCAGCTTCCCAATATGATTGATGAGTATGTGTTGCACAGGAAAGGAGCTGGAAAAAAATACCGAACTCATAATATAGACACTGTCTGCTTGCTTTAAAGCAAATCTCTTCTAAATCAGTTTGAATCCTTCAGCATGACTAAAATATAAGCTTAGTATCTTCACCAAGCAAACAGGAAATGGAAAATTATTCATAGGAAAGAGGAGCCCTTTTTTTGGTTTTAGCTTAACACTGTGATCTTTCAGATATGCATTTATTATTTATACTTTGCTAACTCCCACATCTTGCTGAGAATTGGGCTTTACTCATGCTGGGTGTTTTACAAACACAGAGGTAATTATAGTGATAGACTATTTCAAATTTGAATATAAATCTATTGGTGAAAGGTTGAGTGATACACCCTGAGACAATGTCAGGCACAGGGATTTAATACCTCTGCTTTCACTGATGGTGAAGCAGCCTTGGTACAGTGAGGCACATTAATATTAAGAACCTGCATGAACTCCCTACAGAGACACTCCACGAGGTTAGAGGCTCATTTGTTGCCTCTTCTCCTGAGACCTAAAAGCCAACTCCATCCAGATCCACAACATGATCTCAAGTAGTAATGGCAAAAGCAAGCAGACAAGCTGCTCAATCTCTTTGAAGGAGGGGTGCCATTTAAGTACCTGTGCACTGCACACTTGAAATCCACAGGAGTTTTAGGAAATTACTTCTTCCCATCGATTAATAATCATCTGGGTTACATCAAGTGGGGGATGTTTTTGCAGAATGAAGAATTTGTTATCCTGAGCTGTCCTTATTATGCTTTCAAACTTCTCATTTTTTCTTCCTGTAAAATTAAGGTCATTTAATGTGACAGTGATGATAATGTGAGAGCTTTTGCTTGTCTCTAACAAAGATTTTTCTATTGATGAAAATAGAATAGGCAGCTTTTCCTAGATTATGAGATGACTAGTTATATTTAATTTTATTATGAATAATCATATTGTTTTCTGATACGATTTTTTGGATAAACATTTATGTGGTGTGTATTTTTGCTGTGGTGATGCAGCTTTATGTACCAGAATACAAATTATGTTTCTTTATAAAATATTTAAAAGTATGTAGGACTCCTCTTTTTTATATTTAATTTCCACCCACAGTGTATTAGGGACCTCTTTATGACAAGACCTTTCTTCATTTTTGTAAATGTTGTGGAATATGAGGACTTATTTTTTTTTTTTTTGTCATTTCCCTGGTGTTCTGCAATTTTTCTTTCAAAAATATAAATCTGTTTAAAAATGGCTGTAAGGTCAGGGAATTGTTCAGGGTTGCAACATAGCAAATTAAATGAGAGGATTTAAATCCAGTCCTTAATTTGATCAAAATATTGCCTTAATAATACTTCAAACCTGCAGTTTCAGGTTTATGTGTCATCAGCTTCAGGGATCCTGATTTCAATGACAGATGCTTTGGTTCATCTATAGCACTGGCTGTTCACTGCACACTTGTCTGGTGCTTTGATATCTTTGGAACACACAGTATATACATATCTACTGTGAAGAGATAGTTAAATACTGCATTTATCAGTATTATTATCTATTTAAGTATTTGAATGCAATTTTCAAATTATGTAAAAAACTACTACTCCACTTAGTAGTGGAGTGGTAGATGACAGTTATTTCCTTTTTGTAATAGAAATGCTGAAGCCCTCAATAATTTAATTGACAGGCCAAAAATTCCAGAGAGAATAAAAAATAATTGGAGCAAAATGAAAACTCAAAACTCCTTCAACCTAACTACTTTAGATTTGACCATTTCATAACATAAATTATTCTATCACATAGTTTCTCTGCAAGGTATACAGATTAAAAAATAGAATATTTGATTTAGATGAAATGTGGGCACCTGAGCTAAACATTAGATCTTCAAAACTCTTTTGCCTTTTATCTCTGGAGGCATCTGATGATGTTCATTCACTGGCTCTGATCTTGATTTCTTCTCTCTGTTAAAAAATAATTATTTCCAACAGAAGAGGACACAAAGACTACTGTCTGATAGCACTTTCTGGACAGAGGAACAGAGTAACAAGAAAATTTCAGCAAAAAGAGGAACTCAGTCTTTCTGGCTTGAAACATATTACACAATAGAAGATTTCAGGTGTGGATGCTACATGGGGAATAATAGTATTAGATTGCCTAAGGAGACATCTGAACTCTGAAGAGACTGATTGTAAAATAGTTAATTTTTTCACTGTATCTCTATGATCAGACTACCTATAGATATATTTTTTCCCAGTCGAGTAAACTGATTTTGTGTAACTCTCCAGTGAGTTCTGGAAAAGATTCAAAGGGATAGACAGCCAAAAGCTAGGAGTAAAACTGCAGGACAAAATTCCAAAAGTAGTTCTGTAAGTAAAGACAAGTATCCCAAACTGACTGTGGCAGAAAATTTAATCTGTTCTAAGCTTCTGGTTGTTCTTCGGCCAGACATCAAAATTTAAAAAAATGGTTGACTGAAATACAAGCCAGTTCTCTTTATTCTTTCTGATGAACAGGTATTTGCCAGGTATTTGCCAGGTATTTTCCCTGTCCTGAGCACAGGACAGAAACTACTATTGACTCTCCATGTGACCTCAGACTGGTCTTATTAGCCCAGAGTCTTTCTTCTTTCCATTAATCAGATTTTCCACTTTGCTCAAATATTAATATAGAAAAAATATGCTGCTTTTAATGCTGAATTAATGTTTCAAATTCTCCTGAGCATTAAGGCATTGCTCTGATATTTCAAGGTATAGTTAGTGCAAAAGATGAGAAAATGTCAATTAGCATAATGTAAGTCAACAGAGCACTTGAAATGCAGGGAAAAGATTATAAATTAGTAATAATGCTGGGTGTCTCCAGACTGAATGAACCCCAACAGGCAGCATTACTCCATTCCTCATCAGACTGGCCCACAGGACTACAGAGGGAGCAAGCACTGTGATGGATCATGGGAGAACATGTTGTGTCCATGTTAACCAGTGCCATTGGCTGCAGTTGGATTAATGAGGTAAGCCATGCAATGCATGTGTAGGCATGTGTGCTTGGGGGTGTGGGTGTGTGTTACAGAATACATTGTAGGAATTTGTGTGAGAAATGAAGTGGTATGTTGTGTTTTTAACTCCAGCCAGCAGCCAAGCACCACGCAGCTGCTCACTCCCTCCCCCACCAGCAGGGTCAGGGAGAGAATTGGAAGGGTGAAAGGTAGAAAACTCGTGGGTTGAGATAAAGACAGTTTTATCGAGAAAGCAAAAGACACACATTAATTCACATCTTCCCATGGGCAGGCAGCTGTTCAGCCATCTCCAGCAGAGCATAGCCCCATCACACCTAATGGTTATTTGGGAAGACAAACACTACCACTCCAAGCACCCCCCTTCCTCCTTCTTCTCCCCACTTTATATACCGATCATGATGCCACATGGTCTCGAATATCCCTTCGGTCAGTTTGTGTCTCCTCCCAACCTACCTTCATATGCACCTTCAAATTTCTTGCCAGCCTGGGCATAAAAACAGCAGAAAAGTCCTTGGCTCTGTGTAAGCCCTGCTCAGCAACCACAAAAACATCTCTATTTTATCAACTGATGCTCAGCACAAATCTAAAACACAGCCCCTCACTAGCTACTGAGAAGTAAATTAGCTTTACCCCAGCTGATACCAGCACATGATATTACCTCCCACTACATCTTCACTGGGATCACTCTGGAAAAAGTCTATTCCATTGGGCTCTCCATATTCTTCAAATAATAACGTCAATAACAGACTGTGTAGAGCATAGCCACAACAATTATCTGAGAGGCGGAAACACTTCCTACAGTCAGAGACCTCAAAATGTCAATCTTTCAATCTTCTCATTCTTTTTTTCTTTTTATTAGGGGATAAGGATGCAGTAATATCAGAGTGCCATACAGTGAGCAAGCAGTATGCTGCAGTACAGGGCACATGCCCAGATTAGCTAGTTCTGTGGAGATAATGAGAATATCTTGGGCAGATTCTCTCATTGGCACAGCTGCATGACACTGTTTTGCATTGTGTAGATTCTGTAGATATGTGCATTATGAACTAGAATTACAGTACAGAAGTACAGTGCATGTACTGTACTCACCACAATTTTTTATTATTCACTTGTTTCACTGGGAGATGCCTCAGTCAGTTTTGACAAGCACATGTAAGTAAAATGCATTCGATAAAATCTGCTTGAACAAGTTGTGAAGAAAAACTGGTGGACATTAGATTTCCAGAGGTTTTCAAACAGACTAGCTTCTTTCTATGCGATGCAATTACTGAGACGTAAGTTCTTAGGAGTAGCTGCAATGCAACAGGCCAATATCAAATTGAGAAAGGTAAAGTGCTTCACTTAAAATTTATGTCTCTCTGAAGTTATCTTGAGAACGATGACAACCCCTGGCTCTATTAAAATCTTGCTAGGTAGAAAAATAGCAATCTCCTGCATCTCCTTCTGTTTAACACACCTGAGCAATGAGCACTTGTTGTCACCGTTGCCTGTATATCAGCTGTATTAACACTATTTCATGAACAAGGCATTTCTCCCACCTTGTTTGGGCTACACATAGAAACAAGAAAAATGCTTTGGAAGAGTGGAGAAGAAAATGTTACAGTAGCTCTTGAGAAATAGAATGGTCATATATTATGTAAGATATTTCTGAAATAGAGAAGGTTTAATTAGAAACATGGGAATGCATCACAGGAGGAAAAATGCACAGGTGAGGATAAAGTTGTCTACCATGAATGCAGAGAAAAAGGAAAGCCATTAGTAATTTTCTGGAAGCAGTGAGACAACTTTAGGGATATATCTGAAAGACAGGAAGGATATCAGCTTAGAAGAATCCAGAACTAAGCAATGACATATTTAAGTTAAGAATTAAAATTCTCTCTACTTTTACTAAGATTTCTATCCATATTCAATATTGTGTAAAGTATCATATAAAAGTGTATATAGGCTATCTGCAGAGGCCCAGAAATGTTGACTTTAGGTGCACCTAGGCCACACTATGATTTGAGAAATTCTCATGAGGCTTGGACCTTCATGAGCTTCACCTGCACTAAGCCCCTCTCCAGCTTGTCAGTGTCATCGTATTATCATATTAGGGTATTTATCAGAAGAGGTTGGTGTTGTAGTTCCAAATCCTATACAACTTTCTATCATCACTAATACCTTTTCTTTGTCAAGAAAAAGATTTTCTGTTGATTAATATTCAGAAATAAGTGCTTGCTTTCTCAAAAATTATTACTATTGATCTTTGTCCATTGTTTCAAATCATCATGTCCATGTCATCATTATGTACAGGACACGTGTGCTATGTATCAAAGGGTGCAAACTTTAATTAACATTCTTTCATCCGCCCCACTGGGTTTAATATGCTTAGATATTGATAAAATTAGAGAAATGCTGCAACTTGTCCTGTATTTCTAGGAAGCTGCAGCTGAAACAAACAATATTGCTGCAGATCAAAAGACTTGAAATTTGCCTTTAGGATTTACACAGACTACTCATTTTGTTCAGATTGAGGTCATATGTGTGATTGCATATTCATTGGCACAATAGAAAAATCCTTGCATGCTGCACAGTCTTTTTTGTTCTTTCACAAACTCACAGAATAGCTGAGGTAAGAAGGGACCTCTGAAGGTCTTCTGGTCCAAAATCCCTGCCCAAGAGGGATTCATATAAGCTTTTTGTAAAAGCATGAAGTCAAAAGGTTTTTGCAAGACCTATTTGATAGAAATAATGTATAGTTTGCAGAGAAATAGCATAATTGCAAACCACATGGCATTTATACACAGGGCAAAGACATCCCTTAACCTATAGGCCAGCAGCCAATGTGTAACACAGGTAAAAGAGCAGCGGCACAGATTTTGGGGCAGATGCTGTATTTGATGCAAAGAGTAAAGGATAAATTAATCTATTATAACAAGATGCAACTTTTAAAAGAGGACCACATATTTCTGTCATGCCACAGAGAACCTCAACCTGTATTTTACAAAGATATTCATATTGTAACCTCACTTCTGACAAAACAGCAAGGTAAGTCACAATTGTTATTGAGGTAGGAGTTTCTCCCACTGCTTTTCTCCACCAAAAGCCTGAGAATTCATCTCTGTAAATGTTCCAGACACAAATCTTCACCGTAAAGACAGAAATGAGATTACCTTAGTCCTGATTTAATCTTTTAATCAACCTGAGTTGATTAAAGCTGAAAGATCAGATAGCAACTTACACTCCCTTCCTACTAACTTCAAGCATTCAGGGCATTAGTTTAAACACTTTGTATCATTATACACACAATATCCTAAGAGAATTCTATAAAGGATTCGGGTGTTACTTATGTGTATAAGTATGGATGATGCTGCTATCTCAGACAATGATGCTTGTCACCTACTGACCCATTTCTGAGAGAGGCCTCGGGCATACTGGGAGGAAAGTGCAAAAGCCCATGAGAAGAAAATGATGATATTTTTCCTCCAGTGAGCAACAACTTGTAAGTGTCACGTTTTCTGAGCCAGAGGTGCTAGAATTGTCCTCATCACCCTTTGCTGAAAGTCAAGCATGTGAGCCTCCTTTGTATGTAGCAAAATAAATTGCAAAGGTTTTAAAGCATTCCAAATACTTCATCACAGGATAAATATGAAGTTAGCTTTGCTCTTGTTGTAAATTTGGTGTCTTAGATTGGAAATGCTCCTTTCAAACCAAGATATTTGGACATGGGAATAAAATTAGATTGGTTTCTATTCTATCTAAAATAGAGACAATAACATCGTAGAAATTAAAATGGTTACATTTTTTATTTCATAATTGTTGTTTCTATGCAATATTTTAAAAATTATTGTTTTCTAGCTATTTCAACATACTCAAGCCTTTTTTTTTCTTCAAAAACTTTAAAAACCCCTACCATTTTCTCAGATGTGATTAATATGACTTGTCACAGATGTCTCCAGTTATATAGAAGGAATTATATAGGGAGACAAGTCAAGACTCTGCTCTAAAAATCAAATATGGCATTGCCAAAGCAGTCTGTAAACATGAGAAATATTAGTGCCTAAGTGGCCTAAATGCTCTAAATAAAACAGGCCTTCACTTTTACTCAGTTCTTCATATTCATTTTTTGCATATATTTTTGTGCAATCATGGAATAGAAACCATAAATGATACAAGAAGTAATGTATGAATAAAAAATAGCTGAGGTCTTCCACCCTAGTAAAAATCCAAACACAACAACAACAAAAAACATTTCAGTGCACTCAGCCAAATTCATAGATTAAACTAGAATTTAATATTTTTTTTCCTCTGATCTTAATGTTTAAACTATTATTCAGCATAAATAAATCAGCCCAGCAGGACTATTTAGAACCAGGTCTTTTTTGGCAGCTATTTCATCTCATCCCATCTCATTAGCATTAAAGTTGCATATCTGGGAAAATAAATGATATAAATACAACCAATGGTTTTCAAGGATAATGATGATGGTACACATCTTTGGTACATATGTTTAGCTTCAGAAATCAAAAGCAAACTTGCAAGTTTTATAGACCTCGTAAATATATTCTGTTACTCTACTGAGGGAATGTGTAACCTTATTTTCTTTCATCCTCTCAGAAGCCATTTGACCATATGGATGCAAATAAAACCTGAAAGTGCTCTGGTGTGGACATGTCTCACATGACTGTGAAAGCTGTAAACATATGAAACAAGATTAATAATCCTGGTAATAATGCTTAGATTTCATGGCAAAAGTTCTCAGTAGTGTATCTGAAATACTTCTGATTCTCTTGTGAAGCAGATTATTTCCAGAGAAAGAAATATTCCTGGTTTTCTGGGGTTCATGAGGCAACCAGGTATTGAGGAGGCTACTTTCCTTTTTTTATTTTGTTTGTATGACAAACACTGAATTCACCAATCTCAGACAGTCCAACTCTTTTAACTTTATAATTTTTGCTTTGATTTTCTTTGCATTGAGGGTTTTTTTTGTTTGTTTTATTTTGTTTTGTTTTTTGTATTGCCACAGCAGATTTATACTAGTGGCATGTCTCTAATCTGTATTGAGAATATATTTAAAATCAGTACCTGGCATGTTAATGTTTCCTAACTGAGGTTTAAAAAAATTATCTCTATAAAGATTGTGGCACGTTATTGTGTCAGCCCACTATTTCTGGTAAAAGATGCCATATTAAATAAGTAAATAAATGAATAAATAGGCAAGAACATGTTTATTCCAAAAGCCCCAGCAACCTAAGGCCATCTACTTATGGAACTCAATAATTTAACTGATCATTTCCTTACTGAAGTGTTTACCTGTTTTCCCATTTGTTCATTCAAAAGTATTCAAATAAGCAAATACTGGACTCAAGTAATTCCTTGTCTATTTAAAATGAAGGAATTTAAATATTATCACAAAAAAACCCCACAATACATTCTTTATCAAACCTTTAGAATTTAAACCATATTTTTAGATTAATGCTGTTAATGAATGCTAAATAAACCAAACCCTGTATATCACTCCTTTAATTTACTTGAAAGTGGCTTAAAAATTTTCTTGAATTAACTGATACAAAACTAGTTATTCTTAATTTCACACAAAAAGAGAATGGTACACTTACATTGGTTTTATCCAATAAAGAGCATTTTAAATAACTTTTATTTTTAATTTATAAGCAGTGGCTGTCATATGTTATTGAAAAATATAGTTGTCTGTTTGATTTACAAGGACAAATTACTGCTTTTATTTCTCTGCTTTTCAAAAAATGACTTCCTCTCTGGAGGAGAGGAATGAGAGAAATGGCTGCCTCTCTGTAAGACAGAGAACATCAATAATATTAGTTTGCAAAATAAATACACAAAAAGATATTTCTGATGTGATTATTTAATAAGATGAATGTGTTGGAATTGTGAGTTAAAATCACAAAAATGCGTCCAAAACTTTCTCAACTCCTACTCACTACCTCATGCCAGGTACCAGCTTCCTCCAGTAAAGACTG
>WBNO01025840.1:262-48100 GCA_013400575.1 Peucedramus taeniatus | reverse complement strand
ATAGACATTTTTAATTATACAAAGGAATCAAATAAAAGTAAATCCTCAAGGGAAAACTCCAATGTAATCCAAGAGATAATATAATTACAAAGGAAAGTAAGTTATTAAAAGTGAAGTATTTTGATAATAAAGAACAATTAAGGAGCAGGCAGATAAACAGCTCTCATCTCTGAGGAAACAAATTTATTGCTGAAAACAACAGAATGAGCCTGTCTCTATGTTCATGTTAAAAAAGAAAAAGGTTGAAAATAGGTAACTAGATATAGAAATTCCTAGATATAGGAATAGAATAATTTCAGATTATTGGCATTTCATTTGGATTCTTATTTGTCTTCTTTCTTTTAAGTAAAAGGAGAGTATAGCATTTGCATGCAAATATATTTGCTCGTTTCCCTCCACCACAGTCTAACAAAGGATTCTTGCACAATTTTTTCTGCACTAAGTGGAGAAACAGATGGTCATTTGAAGTCAGAGAGACTGAGTTGATATTCACACCTACTTCATAAAAGTTCAACCCTCCCAACAGTCATATAGCTCACAGATTAAAGTCCAAACAAAAACTTACTCCTAGAACAGGAGCCAAAGCCAGACCAAACCCAGTTTTCTTGTTTCTTCTGAGGCTGAACTCTCTTCCTACAGTGGGTTTCTTGCAAATTCCCCACTTAATTTAAGTGGAGTCAGATTGACCTTAAGTGACATTAGAGCAGCTATCACTACAAATAATTAATTTACCTTATATGACTTGTGCTCAAAGTCACAAGTCAAATATTTGTTTGTATCTTTAGAATGCACTTCCTAGAATTTCTTTATTAGTTTTTTTATAAATAATAAGGTTATCTATCAGAAATTTTCTGTTAATTATTTGTTTTGACAATAGAAATCTAATGGTTTCCTTTCAGGTCTACTTTCTAGCTACAGCAAAGGTCCCCTATCCCTTGCTGGTTTGAATTAAGCAAGGAGTAGCTCCAGACTTTAGAGAGGCCTCCATCTGATGTCACTTAAGCATGAAATTTAATATTTCATCATCCATTATTTGTGATTTAGGCCAAACACTGGAGTCCAGAGTCTCTCAAAGTCAAGGAGATGCACATAGGAGTCGTCACCTTTTTCTAATGCATCTGAAAGGCTTCCCTATGCAAATGATGTATGACCAATGCAATTGCACCGGCAGCATTTCCTGTTGCTGGGGTCAAATGGTTATTAATAGAACAAGGACAGCTGCACAGCTTCTAAGTCTATAAAACAACAAGAAAAGAAACAAAATACCACCCCGGCTATCACATCTTTTAACAACCTACAGTAATTTATATTTTAGAGTTTTAATAAACTAATTGACACCTCTGGTTATTAGATTTTCTCCAAAATAATGGTTGGCTTTAGCTTGGCTTTTCAAAGCCTTGGCAGACACACTTTTCATTACAAGATTCAGGAAAAGACAAAGAAACTTGTGGCAACTTTTGAATTTTCTGATATTCTGCATTAGAAAAAAAAACCCAAAAACAAAACATGTATAACACCTATTCTATCTAATCCTCTGTTCTCATCACTGATTTGCTGCAAGATTCTGGGAAGAGTTTTATACATTCTACTGTGCCTTAATGTATCCATATATTGACAATAATGATTTTTTTTAATATGGACTTTCCTACGCACATCCTGTTCTGATGGGTGTTGTGGCCAGCAGTAGGTTTACAGTTAGGAAGTAACATCTCCTTTTCTGTGATGGCTACAAATGTGCTGGAAATCACTTGACATCTTGTATTCCCACAAAGAAAACACAGCTTTCTATTGTACAGAATACAATAGGCACTGGAATCAAAATCTTTTACTCTCCCAGATAAATCTTTCCTTCTTTACTACTGCACAATGCTTTGCTGAGCTGTCTAACATCCACTGTCATGAGGATGTTCTTTACAAGACTTTTATGCCATAAAAGCATAAACCCAGTAGCATCTCTGTAGCATAATACATATTTCATTTGAATTTCAAGCTGTTTCACAAATTAATATTTAAGATCATTGGATTAAATGTTCCATGTGAAAACTGAAAGGTTAAAAGTTTGCTGATTTTGAACTTTTGTCAAATGAATAGTTGTGAGTAGAATAAAAAAAAAAGGTTATTTGGTTTGCAAAACTTTGATCCAAAAAACACATTAGAGATTAATCACATTTAAAATGAATGTACCAGCAGGCCTGCCTCAAAATCTAAAAGAGGGGGAAAGCGGACTACAGTTTTAAAACAAAGGTGTGATTCTTTGCATTTTCTGAATAATTTTTACCTAAGGAAGGAGCGTTTAAAGGAATACAGTGAAATAAAAAGGAAAGAAAAAAAGTAAGAAAAAAAAAAGCAGCGCAATCACAAAAAAACAAAGCCTTCATTAGGTAAAAACCCACATGAATTAACTAAGAATCACTGAAGCCAAATTTTACTAGAAAACATGAAAATGTCAGTTTCTGGTCAAAGCATTACAGTGTTTCCTAACCAAAATCTACTTTGATATTCCTCTATCTAACTGTACTGTCAGAGATTCAACTACTTCAAGATTCTCAACTTCTTTTTTTTATTGTAAATAGCAACCAATAAACCAAACAACTCAAATTACTCAATACCTAGGTGTCTAGTCTCTTGCCATTTTAAATCTAAACAGCGGAGGAGAATGTCATAATCTTGAAAATGTCCCTTTTTCTGAGCAGAAAACATTTTCTAGCTTTTTCTTCTCCCCTCCCACCTACCTCTCCTCCCCCACCTGTCCCTCCTTCCCCCCTTCTGTAGACCTGTGTTTGATATAAACCCTTCTCTTATATATTCTCTTCTCAGTCTGATGAGAGTCCTGTATTATCACCCTGCTAATATCCTGAGTCATTTTTTCCTCCCCAGATGGAGTCCCTACCCAAATTTTCTAAGACCAAACATCTTAGAAAATTTAACTATTATATCCATGATATATGCAATTATTCAAATTAGTGCTAGTGTTAAATGGAAAACTCATAATGCTGCACTTAGTGCAAGAAACTTACCAGAAATTTCCCAGAAGGTCATTTACATTTACGGAATGTATCCATATTTGACTCATACAAGAGTCCCTGATTTATAGCAGTGGAATATTTTTCAGAAACAGTATGTGAGAAATGCTGTTATCCACACTGCTGTAACCTGATAAAAGTAGCTATGCATCTTCTTCAACCTTTCCAAAACATATAGTGGCCCTGTCTCCATACTCCACGTGTTTATCCATCTGAATGGCAGAACTTCAATACTTAAAGACTCCCAATCTGCAGAAACTACATTAGACTGGAGCAGCAGAGGGAAACATGAACTAAGGCCGGTAGCAGACTCTGTGTGGAATACCACAATAAAAGCCTCTGCCTTCCTGCTACTATAAAATACTTAGATTCAGAGATCTAATGTACAGCAGTAAAGGTGCCAAAAATCCCTACAAACATTTATGTCAATTAAAAAAAAAGGTCGTAATTAAATTACCTCACAATGTAGATATTTGGAAAATTGACATTTCTGAAATTGGAACATTGAATTAATCTAATTATATCCTCAATACATAGCTTCAGAGTTTCGAAGTACTGCTGTACTCCATTCCGCTATTTCAGGATTCACCACACTGAAAATGTGACAATAAAGCAAGTGAAGTCTTGACAAATCTAATTCAGCTAATGTGGAATCTGTGTTAAAAAAGGAGAGATGAAGATCCATTGCTTTCTTAGTAAATTTATCATATGCTTCCAGTATCTGCATATATATGCACATACGCGCACACACGCACATATACATATATATATATATATTCAACAAAGGATCAAGAGTTAATCTGATTGACTGAATATTTTTTAAATGTTGCTTTCTAAATTAAGGGAGTAACTGTTTGTATACTAACAAACAAACAAAACTCCACCCTACCCCATTTACCTACCTGAAGCCAGGTGCAAGAGCTAAACTAACTGACCAGAAAGCAGGGTAATGTGGGGGCTGTGGTGGGTCACAACACATATGCCTGATACAAATTTTTTACTCTGAAGCAGGTGCTTTCGGACGCATGTAGTATATGAGAATTCCTGTCATTTGATCTACAGGATCTCATTAAAATGTAACTTTGGCTGTTAAGAAAAATTGAAAAAATAAAGATTTTTCCATTACTAAAATTCTTACTTGCCCTTAGAAGAAAATTCTCATTACATTTTTCATGTGGCACCTCATTTAGAAAATTTCAGGCTACAAAAAGTAGATGATACCAATGAGGTATTTAATTACAGTTACTCAGGAAACTGTCTAAACTACAAGAATAGTAGTTGATATAAATCAGATTAAATCCATCTGTCTGAAAATTTCCCTCTTAAGCTTGACTTTCATTGTACAAGTAGTCAAAATAACCTTGCCAAATAAAACTGGCTGCCAAGTGTCATAGATATAATCTTAATAAATTAATTTCTTCTTGTTGATCTTCTTTTTGTGTACTGTTTTCAAAAAATTAAATCTGTGATTAAAAAAAAAAACCAAACAACCAAAAAAATCAGCCTTTTATATCTGTCTTAAAATAAAGGAGCTATAATTTTCAAGACTCACAAAAACATTTGCTATAGTGCAATTATTGAAAAAGGAAAATGGCAGACACCATACCATGTCATTCATTAAAAATTTCAGAATTATGCTGTAAAGAATTTCAATTATGATTTTACAGACCAGAGGTTGCCATGAGAGAGATCCATTCAGTGGTAAAGATCCAAGACAGATATGGCACCTCTAAACAAAAGCATCAACTATGTGATAAGCAAACTAAATGAATGTCATCTATTGTTATTCCAAGGGACGTATTGGCATCTAAAAGACAATTAAGTGACAATAATTTTAAACATGTAGTTTTTTCTACTCTTTAATGTGTTTTTAAACTTTTTAATATTTTTTAAGTTATTTATCTTTAGATAAAAACTCCAACAAGCACGTGATTTGTACTAATATTATAACAGAGGGAACTTAATCAGAGGGAAACAATCAAGCATAGAAGCCTTAATGGCAATGAAGTTTACTTAGTTAGCTATGATATTGTTTGTTTCCAGTGCTTTAATTTAGTGGAAATAGGGACAACATGTTAAATTGAGAGAAAAAAATAATGACACTGGGACATGTATTTAGTAGACATCAAAGTGCAAATCTGGAGACTTCCGGCTGAAGTAATTTAAAGGATTTTCTGTTTTGCGGTTCATGTTTATTTTGTTAGGTTGCTGTTAAATGGGTTGCTCTGTTATCTCCCCACCTTTTCCCCAAGGTGGTTTATTCCTGAATTGTCCCCTCCATCGAAGCTGTCCTTCAAGCTATTTCCCTCTCTTTGTTCTAGTCCCTTCCCTGCCTGTCAAGGCAACCCTGCCCTCCTTCCCTGCCTGTCAAGGTGACCCTGCCCCTTTTTCCTTAATGTTCCCTGCCACTCCTCTCCCTGGGCCAATCCATGATTGAAGCACCCATTTAGAAATCCCCTAACCTATGATGCCCCATTGGCTCACATGACCTTTCCCTCTCCTCCTATTTTGATTGGTCCCACATTGTTGGTGTAATTCCGTTGCTCCACCCTTGAAGTTTCCCAATTGGTTGATTTTTTGTATCCACCCCCTGGTTTGTAACTGTATTTTACCCCGTGCACTGAGGGGCTTGGGGCTCTTCTGTCTTGTTTCCTTCACCTGGAAAAAACTTTTCCTGTGGAACCTCAAGACAAAATGCCTCCTCCTTACTCCTTTGCCTGGTCCCTGCTGTGACTGTAACAGTGTGCACTGAAGAGCTAACAGCTCTTCAGGTTCAGCCGTGGGCAAACCCCAGTGTCCCACTGTTGCCCACTCCTGGCGTGGCCACTGGAGTGCTCAGAGCCAGCCCGGGCTCCGGTGGGCTACGTCATACCTGTACTTTCTTTGTAGAGATAAAGCATAAACCCTAAGTGCTATGAAATGGCCTCTTCAAGTCCAACATTTGCAAATGTCTTGGAGGAAACAGAAATTCCAGGAAACAGAAAACAATAAAAGTCGACTAAGTTGGGATATTTTGTGCACATTGTGACTATGAATCTCATGAAGTAACACTCAAAGCTATGTTAAGTGGGCTCTGGAAGCTGTTCACCATACCTGACCTATGTTTTGCGAAAAATATTCCCAGTTAGTCTATGATTCAGCAACAAGTGATAAAACTAACACTATAAACTCTTTCAATGAAGTAGAAATTTTTCCTTGAAGTGAAAGAAAAAATCGTACAGAAACAGTACATTAGAATATTCTTATGGGCCATCTCTGTTTAGCACTCCAAATAAAAGTTTTCAGCCAGTGGAAGATTTTTATCATCAGTAAAAATCATAGTGACTCTTAGGAAATTATTTCTGCATCATCTGGAAAGCTAATTACTTTGCTCTGTGTTTTACTTTGGTCTCCATTCCCCATCTTCATGTTTTCGAGGACCATTATCTTGTAGTAAGCCTCTTATGTTTGATTGTGGCATCAAGACTGATTGTGGCAACATTGATTTTAAACTTATTCCTAATCTATGTTTATCACTTGTAAAATGACAACATGCATGCAAAAGTAAGAGCTTATAAGAGAGAAAACATTTCAGGGGATATGAAGAGCAGAAGTTCATCACTGAACCTATATGTAGTTTCAGGGCTTCCTTCCACTTCTGCATATTGCCAAACTGACCCATTTCCAATAAAATCTGCCTCTGTGTGTGGAGAGCTGACGACTGTGGTTTGGTGAATCCATTCCCACTCACATATTTTCACCATAGAATATTTTATTTTAGAACAGGCTAAGAGAGAGGCAAAGAAGTTATGGGCTCAGCTCCAGTTCACACACCAACACACACACACACACACACACGCACGCACACACACACACATATATATCTGCAGATCTTGCACTGAAAAATTATGATAGTTTTTTAAAGTAACGGATGTTCTGTCTGCAGCTGAAAAGAGAAATTTGAAAATTATGTTATGATGTGCAGCAGTACCACAAACGTTTTGCCTAATGTGTTGCTCCAGTCCTGAGTCCTGAACATCAGAAGGAAAAAACCAAATGAATTGGTCAATCGTTATTCCTTTTACAATGGATGTTAGCAAGATGTATTTTGAATTGAATTAAATTAAATTGTATTGCCTATTGGAAAATAACTAGAGATGATTTGCAGTGTTTAGAAAAAAAAACTACAAACATGAAAGCAACCCTTATACGTGTTACAGCCCTGAATATTTTTTCCATGTTTTCACTTGGAAAATTATTTTGTTTAATTTTTTTTTTTGTGCTTTAGTTTTATTTCAGTTTTAAGATTTGCTTTTTTCCCACCACTGACATGTCTCATCTCAAAAACATTACTAAACTTGCCCTATATCACAAATCAAGATGGAAAGCGTTTTTTATATTTATCTGTGTAATTACCTCATACTACTAGACTAGTAAGTCATTGGACGACTAAATAATATTAAAAAAAAACCCAGTGAATTAAAAAACAGATATTGAGGTGATTTTAGTGCAATTGAGATATCCTGTGGTAGAACTAAAATTAACCTTGGCACTGCTTAAAAAGATAATATTATTAAAATTTCAAAGATCATTTTAAATTCCCTTCTACTATGAAAAAAAACCTAGCAGGTTTCTGTGAAAAATTTGTTTTATTTTGGGAACAAAATAACACATTAAGGGTGGGGGGTGTGGGGGGTTGGTTTCTTGGTGGTTTGGATTTATTTTTTTTTTTACATTGTGGGATATTTTACACGTTATGAAATTGGGAAAAATGATAATGAAAGAATCATTTGGGATTCATAGAGCTAGATTCTGAGTGAGTATGCTAGGGAAGATGTTGGGATTTATGGTGGGGTTTTTTGGTTGATTGTTGTTTTTGTTTGGTGGTGGTGGTGAGTTTAGACTTTTAGCTACTACAATAAATGCAGATTGTCACTGGGAATATTAGATTTTAACCACTGTTGGCAATCATATCTTTTCTCAAACAAGTCAGAAACTTATTGTACATAGCCAATACTATATACAAACCAAAAAAGGTCCCTGAGAATTATCACCAGGAGGAAGAAAATAAAAAAATCCCGTTTTGATTTGCTTAAAATGTTTCCAGTCAAGATGGTCTTATTACTGACCTTTTGAGGGGTCTGTTCTCAATTGTTTACTGTATTTTAAGCTAAGACATAAAGAACAAATCCTCTTAGTACATTTTGTCCCCCTAGTGTTAGTTCACAGTACCTAGATTTGGAAGACCAAACTTGGCACGTAGAACAAATAGTTAAATGTACAAACTCAGAGCTCAGAGAAGTGTATTTATTTAACTTCTTCATTCTTTATTGTGTTTATTTCAATGACTTGCATGAATTATTCAGTATGCTTTAGGGTAGCCTAGAGAAAATGTTTTCTTTTAAGAGGCTTATTTCTCAGACACTCTTTTAAGTGAGTTAGATGGCAGCAAAGTTTTAGAAACTATATCTATAAATATGGAATGATTTTTTTTAAACTAACTCGTTCAAAAGTAAGCAATACTGTATTATTACAAAAAGACAATCAGAACTCTTGACCCAAACTCTTTCTTTTTTTAATTGTCTCAGCAGAATTCACTTCAGTCAAAGATTATTTTCATGTCTAAAATCAATTTCTGCTGAGAGACTGAGGGAACACTCATGGTGACTATAATACAGCCCAATTGCTTCAATTTATGCCAAGCATTGTATTGGCCAACAAAACTCTCCAGCATTAAGCAACCCATGTAAAAACACATTGAAATTCACCTTGGCATACAGTTGATATTTGTATCTCTTTTGTCCAGGAAAAGAAAAAAATATCCAAGAATTTTAAGTGTTGCCCAACAACACTGGCAGTGAAACTATAATGGAGTGTGCAAACAAAAATCAGACATATTTTAAGCATTTTCAATCTTTTCTCTCACAACTCATAATTGTGATACATTTTTATTTTGTTGACTAACATATATATACTTCACATTTGCAACATATTTCTTATTACTTTTATTTATCTGAAATCTTGTCAATCTAAAGGATCAAAAGTGAGAATTCAAAGTGATTCCCTCTACAAATAAAAGCGGTCATATATTTTCATTTTAGAGCTTGTCTCTTGAAAGACAATTTTGGTATTGATCTGAGAAAGACTTAACCTCAGAAAAGTCTTCTTCATACGAGATACTAGTGAAGTTTCAGGGTTTAACTAACTCCATTATGATCTTGGCTTTTTAAAACCCATAAAGTCTTGATTCAGGTTTGGCTAATCAAGCTCTTTTTGCTTACTTATTTTATCTGGGAAAAACTCATAGTTTGGAGTCTCTCTGATGCATTACCAAACAGGTTTGACAAAGCAATTAACATTCTCCTTCAAATATATAATAGTTCTGTGGAGAACACAGAGCCATCACGATGACTTCAGTGTCCCCCTTGCATTTAGTTATTTGAACAGGCATTACTTTTTCCCAGAGCTGCTTTCTACAAGATGTACCTACAAGTTCATTTTCTTATTTCAAAGGACAGGAAAAATCACATTCAGTGTGAACCAATGTACAGGCATTCACTGCTGGCTCAGATCCTGGTACTGAAGAGCTTCAGTACCTTGGCTAAACTCAGAAAGATCCTGGTCTTTGTGGCACACTGGGCAGCAAAGGGAAACTTTTGCAAGAAAAAATTTAAACCCTTTGGCAAAATCTTGAACTTGTGACTTGATTCTTGTGAATGCATCTGTCTCTATATGAAATTGACCTATTTTTCTGACACTCATATGTAGCTGATTTATTCATATTTTTTTCTCGTTTGCTTACAATTGATGCTTATCTCAGTTCTTCACTTCTGATAGTGTCTCATAAATCCTACCAAAGCAGCCTGTTTCTAGGTATTGTGGTATACCTAGTCTCACTTCAATGAAAATATTAAGTATTCTGCATTAAAATGTAAAACTGTAACATATCAAGATACAAACTAACATAATTATCCCTACTTCCAAGTTAAACACAGAGGTCTTCATAAAACTTATGTAAATAGCAGAATATTAACTTATAAGGACTTACTTTTAGATAGCTAAACATATGAATTTGTATCTTATGGGTTAGCAATATTTATTTTGTAATCATCTCAAATACTAACATAATAATTTTTATGCTATTTACTTTAAGCTTATATTCAATAGACATCTTTGCCTTAAAAGTATTATCATCTAAGCTTTTATTTCATATAACCCCCAGACAAAAATCTAACTGCACTGAAACTTCATAAATAAAATGCTCTCCTCTGCTCTAGGACTTTTAGAGACAAATGCTATAGGCTTGACTCCACAATAATCAGATAATTTTTTCTACTGTCACCATAGTGCATGAAGTCTTTACACATTAAGGTCACAGTTCTTAAATAAGATTTGCAAGTTGCAAATGTCTAGTTATGAATTCATGAGCTGAAAATGTGCAGTCATAAAATTCGCCAGTCCCACAGCTCAACATTTACAATGCATGAATCAGAGGAGATTTATGAAGTTGTGTGGTAGTCTTGGGCAGGTGATGTCAATGGCCAACCTCATGGAATATTGGAATTTTTTTTAATATACTTTAAGAAGGTGTATATTTCAGTGAAGAAGGACATAAGAGTCTTTTCAAGTAACTTAGGAGGCAAACACAGGCTCAGGTGTATCTTTCTTAGATACACCTTAGATACACCTCTTAGATACACCTTAGATAAGACCTTTTGGTCTTATCATGACCAAAACGTGACCAAACACTTCAAAGCAGAGTTCTGTTTTACTCTAAAACACAGCCTCAAGAAATCCTGTTCCTGGTGTGAGATCACTGACTTTAACAACCAGTGGCTGTAGTGGTTCATACAGCTTGCCAGCTAAGTACTAAGAGTGAAACAGACTTTGTCTCTTTCACCGTAGCACTCCCTCAAGCCAGTCTGTCCCTCATACACCACATGTAACGATCAATAAAAGTGCACTTTCAATCTTGTCTTTTTTCCAGTCTTACTAAGGTCACAAAATCCCCATTGTCAAATACTTAATTAATTCATATTAATTGTAACTCCCTGACATCGCAATAATGTTCCATGTAATGCCTCAAAAGGAGAGTTTCCAACACCAGACAAGACAGTGAGTGTACTTCAGCAAACTGAACTGCTCTTGGACATTGCTATTGAAAATTTCAAAAGGCAAAATAGGTGTCAACAAATCCTGTTTTAGTTTCATCTGGTCTTCAAAATAGCTGGCCATATAATTGTAGAACTAGTTTAACACCTTGGGACCTCACCATGGTGTCTGATTTTGTGTCTGAATTTTTCTATTTTTATTTTAGATGCACCTTCAAGGTATTTTAGCACTAAAACATAGAAGATTAAAACAGTCTACATACTTTGATATCCACAACTTAAACACTATGAAGCATTTGAATTTCTTAATGCATATATGTTCATTACTATAATGCAAAGCAGGAGGCATATTTTGAACAACTTTAAGTAATTTTTTCCAATTTCATATATATCTGCCAGTAATAGACAAAATTTTATACAAAAAGATATTTTGTGTGAATGTAGAAAGTGCATTTATGATGGTGTTTTCCTACAACTCCTTTCAGAGGTGTATCATAACAGAGAAAATACTCAATATTTGATAGATTCCTATTTCATATCCACAAGAGTGAAAGTATTTTTGAAGTTATAATACATGAAGTCTCCATTTTCCTGAGGCCAAAATATTTGTATCTTTCCTTCAAAAATACATCAGTTCTTTCAGTCTTTCAAGAATACCTAGTAGTTTGTACCATTACAGTGCTTCTTATTACTAGTCAAAGTACTCATCAATTTTGCTTTTTCATACTGCTTGTTCTAAAAATAGCTAAGTAAACAATTTCTTTTTTTCAGTATTTCTTGACTGCTAATAACACTGAGCAAGATACTTTCATTTCAATTTCACAGATACTTTCTGCAGCTTCAATTTATATGACTTTGCCTTAGTCTATAGCTTTATTCATTCATTTGAACCTCAGAACTTGAAGCAACAATCATTTGAATGAAACAATTTTTCTCCCTTTTCACATCAAAACTATGCAAATTGATGAACAGAACTTTTTTATTTCTCACTGGGGAACAACTGCTGTTTTATTTTCTGCTTCTTCTCCTCCCACTCACTTAACCATTTCTCATTTCATTAACATTAGTTTATATAGCAGAATCTTGTAATGTGGTCATGATTTTCAATAGGTGGTCATGTATAAAAAGGCATATTAAACTGGGTCATGAAAAGTACCTGTCATTAAATTCATAATAAGTGAAGAGATTTCAAGTGTTCTACGGATTTTGACATGGGAGATTTGCCAAGAAAAGACTTCATTTGGAAAACAAGGCAGAAAGCAGTTCTCAGGGCAGCTAGAATACAGTGTGTTCTTGACACGTGGCCCTTCAAAACACTCTAAAGTCATTAATTTAACTTTTCACAATTTCAATGTTCAAAAATTATATCAACTATATAAACCACAACTGTCCTCTTTGTAAACTCTTAAATCTCTGATCTTGTTGAAGAACTAAAATGTCAGAGGTAAGATTCAGAAAAATCTATTGCTTCCCAGACCTTCTGCTTTTCTTTTTAACATCATGATAGTATATGTTTACATATGTTAGGAAAAAAAAAAAAAAAAAGTCCAAGTACTTTGGACTGCAGCCTAAGTAATATTTTAGATAATATATTTTAATAAATATTTTGATGTATTTTCTTGAATGAAGTAACATTATATTTAAAAAAATCTTCTGCTATTCCGGATTTCAAATGCATTTTCTGTTTTTTTTTGTACTATTTCCAAATAAATACATTTTCCCAGTATAACTAAATCTTTCCATCAACTCAGCTCTGAAATGTTCCCAAATAACCTGTTCCTGTTATCTTTCCCTGAATTGGATCCTACTGGACAGTGGCAGAAATAAAATAGGAAAAAAAACCCCGACTCAAACCAAACCAAAACCCCAAAACAAATCCTTTGTAGCTCTCTTCTCCCCTCCCTTTCATCCCACATTTTCTCCCTCTGTTATTTCACATAATAATCTATTGATCTACTCTTATTTTATAATCCATCTACGTTCCTCTGTACTCCCAGCGCATTCCTGGATTCCTTTGTACCTCCACTGTTATTCTCCTTTCCTTTTCAAACTGATGTCCCTTTCTGTCGACAAAGGGCAAGTGTCTCTCTGTGTCTTTTTCCATCCCTTCCTCAAATCTCTTCTTAGTTCTCTAAACTTCCGTTTTAAGTTTTGCTAGCCACGCTTTTCCAAGCCACCACCTCTTGAACTAGTGAAGACCTTCTTTGGTTTTCAGTCCTTGCTTTTCCCTACATGAGCTATTCTTAGCTATTCAACACAGAGGAAAAACTCCTCAGTGCACATGGTTTAAAACAAATCAGGATTGAAGTAATTTATTGATTTATTATTGATATGTAATTAACCAGCAATCAGTAAGCTATGCACACAGGATCAGTGTTCATGATAAAACTGTTAAACCACAACAGGAAGACAATTCACAAAGTGTCTTTAAATGTTTAAATGTTGTAGATGTTTATTAGCATCCTTGCATGACTAATACTGAAATGGTCTCGTCCTGTGCACAAACACATCCACGTGTACACTTGGTGCAGGTTTGCATGTGTGCTCCCATCCTCTGGGCCAAAGATGTGCATCCCCTCATCTGCAGACCCCTCTGTGAGAGATGTGGGTGCTGCAGCTCTGCCTGATGACACCTTTGCCCATGATACCACTTTGGGGACAAAGACTTTCAGACATACAGTGTCCCTACTTCCTACCCACCTCTCATTCTCTATGCTGGGTCCTATTTTTTTTTTTTAATCAGCCCATGACATTACCCTTACTGATCACTTACTCCAAATCTCTGCACACTTTGTCATAATGTTCCTGTTTTTTAAGAGAAAGTACCTATAAACATCCACTGAGTGACTCACCATCATTTTTTTATTTCTCCTCTTAGTAGGCTGCTTTCTTGTGACAGCTGAGAAAAAAGTTAACAAAGCTTTTGATATGCTGAGATCATCCTGCTGATCAATGCATTCTCACTATTTCCTTTCACTCCTTTTGTTGATATCCTGTTTCCTTACTTTTATATTATATTTGTAAGTTTTACGTGTGTGAAGAGAAAAATAGTGTTCATGCAGTGTCAAAACAGCATTATTTTTCTCCATGTTTTGAGGTTCAAGTCATACAGTAATATAAATTGCAATATTTCATGAAAAACACCATCCATTCAATGAGGGTTTGTTCAGGGAGTGCTCCACTATATAAGGCAATTGTGTGCTCTAATAAAGTATCCTTCAGAAAATAATACAATCATCCCAAAAGTCACACAAATAAAGGATCTAAACACCAAACAATTATCAAGGAGCTGGTGTCCTTACTCACAGAAATATGAATCTCAGAAACAAAGAGCATAAATCTCTCGCTACTTTCAATCAACATTATGGAGAATAGTAACAGATGTTAGATTATTTTAAAAAATGTAAATATATTATGCATGTCTCTGGTTTAGCAGATGAGCATTAAAGGCTCAAGTTGTCTGTGAGGTTTCAAAATCCTATTTTTTTTTCTTTATTAATCATTTCTTAGTTTGCATACAGAAGTATTTTAAATAGAAAAAAATAACTCAGTGTAGAAAAAGGTGAGATTCCAGCCAGGTAGCAAGAGAGCGCTATTTTTATTTTGAGAAATGGCTTTTTTCTTTTTCTTTATGAGAGAATGCTGTTATCTTGGTTCTTTCAAAGCATGTGATAAAAACCTGCCAAAGATAATGACAGCCACTGCACTCATAGAGCCACCATTCAATTAGAAGAAGAGTCCTTACATGATGCTCTATGTGCCATCATAAAACCTATGACACCTGCAGTCTCATAATTACCAGCATACTCTGCATTCTTCCATCCCTTGGGTCTCCCACTTGCCTCAGTAGCTATAATCCCTTTTTACTTCTCCAGACACATTGCAGGCACCAGTTGGAGCTGCTAGGGATAGATCCAGCTGCACTGCACAGCAGAAATTTTCCTATGGAGCCAGAGACATGTGAGAAGACCTGAAATCACCTTAACTTATTCAAAAAGCTCTTTGCTTTTCCTTGCAAGTAGTATAAAGCTTATAAAGTAGAAAGTGTAAAGTAGTATAAAGCTCTAGAATCCACAAGTTTTTGTTTGGCTTATAGTGAAGGTTCAGACACAATTTCAGCAATAAAAGGAATAGTGAAACAAGAATTGTTCAAAGATTTTCCATTGCAATTTTAATTAAAGATGAGAGTTCACATTTACAGTACCTTTTAATAAAATTTTTTAAACTCAGCGTTTTGCTAAAATTTCCCATAGTCATCTTTTAAGAAATATACATACAAATTTTAGTGATGTGAAAGCATTGAGGTGCTGGGTGCAGGCTGTTTACTGAGCTTCCTCTGATACTTACAGGGTTATTTAGGACAATCATGGCAGGGATGGTTGTGCATGTGCTGCATAGTTTGATACCTCAAAGCACCCATTGAAATCCAGGTCAAGGACTCCTTGTCCTTGTATATATTGTCAGAAATTAGTCTCAGAAGTGACCCTTTATCATGGGAAAACAACACAGAAGGTTTTCTTGTTTAGTAGTCATTAAGCACAGAGGTGAAATGAGGAAAACTTTCCTTTACAAGAGTTTCCTCTTTTAGAAATGAAGTAAAAAGTGATCAAAACTGCAGAAATTGTTTTGTTGGAGAAAGGCGAAGGCTAGAAATGCAAGCATTTCACAGCAAATACAATTCACTCCTTTGAGAATGTCACTACTGATGCACTGACCCATGAGCAATAAGAATCACACTCTGATTTTGCTGAGACTAAAAAACCTTTTACATGTTGGTGTCTGCTATCCATGCATATTTATTGTTTCTTCACACAAAACAGAATTCCAAAATCTTCCATAAACCTTCCAAGCTTATGAGACCTGTATGTACTTCACAGCACTACTGTATGGATTAGATCAAGACATTCAAATTCAGTTTCTAGATTTTGGCATCTACTGTAGAGAAATAAAACAGCTTCTGTCAGCAAGAATCACTTTACTGATGTATATTTCCAAAATTATTTTTAGATACGTGGACCCTTGGTCCTTGAGGCTATAAAACTTTTCTTCACAGTTTGGGAGCATTGCTTTCTCATTATAATGTCCTGTTTAACTTTCCCGTGTGGAAAAAACACCAGTATGTTTCCAAGCCCAGTAGGTGAGAGTGGGTTTCTGGTGTCCAGGCATAAAAGGCACACATTTTTACTGTCATTTACTGAGAGTTAAATAACTTTGAGATTTTCAAAAATTCTATGCAATGCATAGTGACAGTGTAATTAAATTGTTGTGATGTGTGATTTGTATAGATTGAACTGAGAGCTGTAACTAGATTAATGACGACTTGCACACACTGCCTGCAATGTTATACTACTCTAAATAAATACAAGAATTAAGCTCTAACACAGACTATATACAAAATATATTTGCTCTGACCAGATAAAGTACTAGAATGAATAGATTTACACCAAATATACCCACCAAGTGAAAGTTCCTTGCAACATAAAATGCAAGAGAAGTGAACTGACAGTGCACAGTGCAGTGCAATCACAGATCATTCTCAGTGGGGTGATCTGGTACAATCTACTGTATTTTAACATTGTATAAACTTATATAACCTCATCTGTTTAAACAATGGATGTGTCATACTGCTTTAACATGATTTTCTAGAGAATATTGCAAACAGGATATGCCTAGTTTGCCAAGAAAATTCCCCATTTGCTTCTGGTCCCTTAATGCTGGGTTCTCAGAGGGAACTCAATAGGGCTTAATCATGGTGTGGTATGGCTAAATCTCCTCTGGACAGGGTTAGCCTTTTCCACAGTGGATACTAATTTTCCATTCCTTTATCCTGGAACCCAGGTACTGTACAGACAGGAAGCTAGAGTGAGATTGTGGGGTACTCCTTGGATCACTGGAAGTACTGGATGATTAAAGCCTAGCTGAAATGGTCTTTAGGTTTCACACCAAGGAACGAGAATGGGCTAAAACTTTGTTTTTTCCTCATGGATGCATGCTTAGTACCAAGTTTAATCGCTTTTCTAATTCCACACAAGGCAGTTTTTTGAAAGCATATATACATCCAACAAAGTTCTCCCTGCCTCCCAAAGTAAAGGGAATTATAGAAAATGGCATTCAGAAAGAAGGCTGCACACAGGAAATAGAAAAAGTAAATAAGAAATTTTTTAAAATCAAAGCTGAATTTAAGCTTATAAAAAACATGAAGGGACATGACCTGCTTTAGTTAAGATCCCAGAATATTACAGCAGTTTCATGAGGAAATCAGGGAACTTGTCTACAAATTCTTCTATAATCTTGAAAGCAGACCAGGCTTCCTCACACATCTATAGCTAAATGCTTTTACAAGGTTAGGAATCAAATATTACACACCCACCTACATGTTCTTAACTGTGCTAGTCTTTTCAAACACAGCATGTAGAGGTTTTTTAGTCTCACATAACTTTAAAATCATTATTATTTGTTTTAAAAAACAATTTTACTTAGGGAGTTTGCCGGTGAGTAAATTACACACGCATGCACAAAATAGAGAATAGAATAAATGAATATAATATGTAACATAAATATTCAGTTTTCTTTTCTGCTATGAGAAAATGCCTAACAAAAAATGGGAAAAGAGGCTGGTAGGCTGGTAGAGAAGGAAATACAGTGCTGATGCTAGAGATGTTCATTCTGTTATCTGCAAAAAGAAATAAAGAAATCTGGGCCTTGGCAACAACAACAACAAAAAAGAGAAAAAAATGGATAGAATAGGCTTCCAGATATGGAAGCTGTGTGAAACTCATTTAGCCTGTCTCTGTCACCAACTCCACACCATGGTGTAATAAAAAGCCTAAAACACAGGTATAAATCACAGAAAGGAAAACTGTCAACTGTGATATTGTTAAGATAAGCATAAGCCAAGACAAAACTGAATTATGCCTAGACACTTAGACTAAAGCTCTTCCATGTGTCAAAGAACAGCCTACATTAGAAAAAGGATGCTTTCAAAAAGAGGAGAGAAAAAAGTCAAATTAGGTTCAGGAGGATTTTTGAGCAACATAAAAGCTGAGGCTACATACCGAGTATTTTCTTTGGTTTACAATTTTATATCACTGTTATACTTGGGCAGCCTACAATTTACATGCATACTTATCCCATGGATCTATCATATTTCTCCCTAAAGGCAGAAAATTTGAGCTTTGTCCATTTCTTCAGTAACTCTTCGTTGGTATAGTTTACTATATATTGCTCTTTATTTTCTGTTTCTTCTTTTTCTGTTATACCTATTCCACTAACCATGCAATTAGTTTACCACAATTAGGTTTCTCACTTCTATCTACTGATCAGCTTCTTATTGCTGTTGCAAGAAACAAAGGACAAGTAATAGAAGCAGAATTACAAAGGCTATACTATGGGAGTCACCTCTCCATAGTAAGACTTCATCTGACCCACTCTGACTGTACTTCAGGAAAAATTGATAAGTGAGAAGGATAAAGATACTAAGGGTTTATTCAGAGCAAGATTTACTACATCATCAGTATTCAGAAACAGGAAAGACTGCAGGTCCCAATTACCCCAACTAATTTCCAAAAAGGAATGAACTTCTAGTGATAAGGGTCTTACATCTATGACATATCAGTTCTGATCCTAATATCATCACAAAGTACTAAGCTGATTTATATGTCTTAGTTTCTGACCTGTTAAGTGAATATAGTCATATTCATATTACTTCACAGAGGTTTTAAAAGGCTAAAGTCAGGAAATTGAGAACTTCTTTAGTAGTATGATGTTGAAAAAACATAATAAGCAATTTTCTGTTAGGAATTCCATCTCCTGTAAGAAGAAGAATCAACAACTAGTAACAATAATAATAAACATGTAATATTTATAATTATATATAAATTCATAATTCATGTAGTCATAACTACATATAGTGAATGATGCTGTTTAGTGAGACTTCAGATTCTAGTTATATTTTCATTTTTTTCTGATGGGTATTTGCTCCCTCAGTTTTGGTCATATCAGGAAAGCCAGTTAATTTCTTCTTTGGAATCAAACAATCCAAGAAAGCAGGAACATAACATAACAACCTGCCTTAGAACTGAAGTGGAAGCCACCCTCACAACTTATGAGGATTCAGCCTGAAACATAGAATTAAGTCAATGTGAACTGAATCTAGAAAGCAAGGGAATGATAAGAAAAGGGAATTCAGAAATTATACCCAGGTGGGACAGAGTTTGCAGATATCTTCTATGGTGGCCATAGCAATACCTGAATTCAGATCCTAAAAATACATACATATACACGTTTGTTTGGTGACAGCTAACAGCCCTCAGACAAGCTCGGAGAGCCGGTTCCCCGGGTGCACCTTGTCCTTAACTACCCTAGCTATGATAGGCAGCATAGATATAAAAATCTTTGGTAGAAGAGAGAAGCAAAATTCTGAGGCTAAAGGACCACACTGTAATAAAAGCTTTGGCTTAGGGAGTATATATTTTCTGTACAAAAATCATGTTTTCATCACCAATCGAAAGAAAACCAGAAGACACAGTGAGGGTTTAGCAGATGACATTTCTTGTCATGTGTTGTGCACAAGTGATCCTTTCTACAGCATCTGGATTTACTTGCCTTAGTGTTTGTGGGTGTCGGAGTATGACTGGATAAAATTAAATTTCCTAGAGATTTTGCATAATAAAATCACCTTCCTCTTCCATGAGAGCTCAGGCTAACTTTTTCTTACATGAATTGCCGGCATACAAAGCCACATTCCTGTAAAAGAAGGTTTAAATTTAGATGCACAAATATTCTTTTTCTGGTTTTAAAAATGATGCCCAACTCCTAGAGAACAGAAGTGCACAATGTAATTTATGTACTGCCAACAGTTGAATGCTAAACCAGTGTCCACTTAACAATGACTTGTTTATAGAGAGGTTAAATAATTATAATCATTATCATAGAAAGAAGAAGACAAAAGAGCTTGTCTTCAGCTATAAACATATCCACAGATTTCACTTCACCTTCTTGGTGACTGAGAAAAAAGGTATCTGAAACTTGTGGTGGAGCAAGACTATTTTTTTTCTTGTGAAACTATTAAAGCTTGCTGCAAGAATTTTTCATAAGCATTGAAACAGAAGAGATATAAACCAATAAAAATGAAATTGTATCTGCATTAATTAGCACTAGTAATTACTCTGTATGATGTAGGAGAATAAATGTAAAATAGAAAATAATTCGTAGGTTAAATTAAGCAGGAAAGAGCAGACTAGCATGATCAGTGCAACAAAATCCCAGCTACATAAAAATGCATCTGATCTAATGTAGAATCTTTTTTTAAAGTTCTGTAAGAAGACAAAGTTGTTGGGTTATAAATGACCAAATTATCTAAATGGCTGACAACAGCAAACCCATTCTGTTCCATGTGTACACATTGCTTAATGACTGCAGAGGCTACAGAAAAGAATAACTATATTGATGTAAGACACATGAAAAGGACAAATACGATCATTCAATGGGCAAATATTTCTACACTTATAATTTTGAAATAACTTCATCCCAATAGGTGTGTTTCTGGGAGCAGGCCCTGATTCCAATACAGCAAAAACAATTTTGGAGATATGAAATCACTTTACTGCACCCACACATAGAAGTTTTCATTGGATACTTCCTCTCAATGGCACCTTGTTCAATTATCAATAAGAAAGAAAGTAATCTACTAATAAAGTTAAGGTGTATGGAAAGTAGAGACTGGGTTCAAACAGGTAAATTACTGCCTCCAGACTCCCAAATGTTTTTATTCCTTTCACCTCCCCTTAACTTTCTGTCCTTTTTAAGATACTGTAACAACATCAATCCTACAAACACCTTTGGAAATAAAATGTTTAATAGTCTTAAATCTGAACAGTGGAATTACTGTATTTCAACACAATAGAAATCTTGTAAGTTAAAAAGTAAATGTGCATCCTCTATCCTTTACCCTGCAGAAATACACATGCACACACATACTATATCTGAGAAAGGGGAAGCCTAAATGTACTGTCTAATTACAACCTTACAGAGAGATTATCTATTATTGGAAAGGAGATTTTTCTTTTTTTCATGCAGAGTGGAAGATTGTCCATGACCTTTTACATTGAAACTTTATATTACCCTTATTGAATACCAGTAATGGCAGATTATGTCAACAAATATTTGCAATGAAATCCTAAAGCCATTACAATAAAATATTAAATGTAGGTTTAATTTTAATAACTCCTTCAAAATCTTCATCAGCATTTAAAATCTATATGGTAGATTCCTTTATGAGCATTTAAACTTATATGTGTTATACTATTCCATTACATATACAGCTATAAATAACATGGTTCTAAGCTTTCACAAACAGCTTTTTTCTTAAGGTGTATAAGAAGATAATTGTCCTGAAAAAAGGGTTATTTTCATCGACCCACTTTTAGTGTTGGGTAGCAGGTATTCACACCTGCCACAATACTTGTAAAACAGATGGTCAAAAGCCACAGTCATTAATTATTGCATTAGAGACATCCAGATGCTAAAATTGAGGGTAATCTGCTGAATTCCTTCACAAAGATCATTTATACAGAGAAGGTAGAAGCTTATTAGTATTTTGGATTTTTTAACCTGGTATAGCAGAGTAGTGATATATCATGTTGCTTTACACTGCCTTCCATGCAATCTTACAGTGTGCCAAGATAACTAATACCTTTCATAGTGTGTCATGAGGAAATTTAAATGCAGTACCAAAACTAATATACAGATTTAGTATCCACTCCTTTCCTTCCTACTCCATCTGGTAAGGAGATGCCTTCCAATATGGGGGAGTGTGTAAAAAGAATAAGCAGTTATTATCCTTCTATTCACAATCAGGAGTCCCTGCAGCTTGCCCAGTGTCTCTCATCTGAGGAGATGGTGGTTGTTTATTCTCAACCAATGCCTGCTGTGATTTTGTTGGTTGGTGCAATGGAGTTACATATTGTATCACATTTGAAAAGCCAGCCATCTAAGAAGCACTGAATTCAGTAAATTTCCCCCAGCCTTTCCCTTTGTTTCAACAAGCATAAATTTTCAACATGCAGTTTCTTTCTGGATTTTCACCTTGAGTGAATCTGAAACTTATGGTGTGACACAGAAAAAAAAACTGCCTCAGCTAATGATGCACAGTAGAGTCCAGCTTAGATCTGTTATTAAAGTCAGTTTCTTGATGATTTCACATTTTGGATATTGTACATGGTTCCAGGTCAAACTACAAATCTATCAGGGTTGAATATTAATCAAGCTGGCTTAAATTTTAAGTACATTACCAGTTACAGCTGATTTACATGAAGAAAATGACCGGCTAAATGTAGAGATATAGAATAGTGTCTCCAACAGAAAAACTAGTAAAATAGCACTTTCTTCTATGTAACATCCTTTTTCTTGCGTGTGATAAAAGGATGGCAGCTATCCATATGTATCGAGAGATTGCTGTATGCAGAAGCCACACTCCTCTCCACACAAGCAAAGGAATCATTTTAGTAGTGAGCCTAATGAAATAATAATCACTGGAACAACAGGTATAATTGCTGTCAGCTATTACTATGCTACTCCGTTGGAGTGTATGATTCTATTTTGATTGTTCTTTTTCCTGCTTGGCAGATGGCGAATTGTCTTAATTATCCATTCACACTCTGAAACCTCTTTAACCTCAACCAATTGCCTTCTTGAAGACCATCAAGCAGAAAACATGTTCATCCAGCTAAGCATGATTATAAACTGTATTTCTAATCCTGCAGCAGTTTACCACTCAAAGCAATGTTTATCCTATTACCATAGTAAGAGGAATAGCTTCCTGTGTTAATATCAGCCATCCTCTGAGAACCCATGCCCTACTGCCCGACATGCTGACAACAAAGGAAAAATCAGCTTTGCAATCTACATTGCTTCCCTCCATCCAACATGTGGTAAAAATATTTCTGCTCTCTGAGCAAAATATAAGCTTTCCTCACTTTTTTAATCCCCCACTGACAGTAATAACTATGAATGCATTCCCCTTGTACTTATTATGTGAGTAGCATAGAAAGTTCACTACTGGGAGTTACCGTTTCTCACTCAGATATTGCATTAATTTTGCAGTTCCTAAAAGGGAAATGCCACTTTCACTAATCAAAGATTAATGAGTTCAGTGTTTTCTGTGGAAGTATTTCCTAATGCAGAACAGGTTTCCATAACCACCACTGATACTCTCACTTTTTCTCCATTTTTTATTTGAGTTGTAACACTGGGCAAAGGTCGTAGAGTCATGAAATCAGAGAAAGGGTTCCATTAGAAGGGACCTTGAAGATCATCTAGTTCCTCTGTCCCTCCCTGCTATGGATGGACAAGGACACCTTCTGCAAGACCAGGTTGCTCAAAGCCCCATCCAGCCTGGCCTTGAACTCTTCCAGGGGTGGGATATCCACAGCCTCTCTGGGCAACCTTACAGTGCCCAGTTACAATGCCTCACCATCTTCAATTAGACATCAGTTTAGTATTCATCTATTACTTTAATGTCCTGTGAGACTTAAAGCCTACATGGTACACATGGAAATTCAGTCTAAGGAAAAAATAGCTGAGAGTCACTGGTCAAAAAGTCTACATTCTCACAAATATGGGGACTCTTCTGCCAGGAGAGAAGACAGCATAGCTTGTGCACAAAACTTGAACAACAAACCACAAAACATCCCAATAACTACAGGCAATGGCTCCTATTTGGAACTGAGAGATCAATTGTTCAAGGCACTGCAGGTAACTCTCTTTTACACAAATGTACTTTAACTTTAGGACTAATATTGATTTAAAAATATCCAGTGAAATTTTATTTCATAGGTGTTTTTCAGAGATGCAGAATTGCCTTCTCTAATTAAAACTTCTTCAAGTGCACTCTCTGGTGCTCTGTTCTGTTCTAGTATGGGATGAAAAGAATGCTAAAATCTCACAGATGCTGTGAAAGAGCGTCATTATCTTTTAGACAGTCCTATTTCAAATAGTATCTTTTCTATTTTCACTATATCCAGGAAAGCTCACAGCAATGTCATATGGAAATTCTGAACCCACAATATATAATAATTATATGTGAAATACATACATTATCTACATGTATAAAGATGCTTGAATATTAACATGTATTAAAAACTTTAAAAAAAATTATTTTCTCAGAAAGAATGTAGTAATCACAAGACCAAAGATCAATCATTACTTGTGAGAAATTGAAGGGAGGCTTTAAAAGTATTTAAATGTTTGATTTGAACAGTGCTGCCCAAATGTGAAATTCACTACTACTTTTTATTATTATTACTATTAATATTATTATTTTATTGCTATTATTTAATTTTATTTCAGTTATTAAACTGTGTTTGTCCCAATCTACAAGGTGTAGTGTTTTTTTAACTTTTTTCTAATTCTTCTCATCATCCTAGGGCAGGGAAGAGAGATTGAGTGAGTGGGGGTTCTGTGCTTAGTTTCCAGCTTGGCTTAAACCACAGCATAAAGAAAAGAGAAAAATTGGTGTAAACTGAAATTCCTGAGTGTATGAATTAGATGGCTTTAAAGAATGTATTCTTTTTCATTCTAATTACTTGGCTATTGCTGTTAATTAAATGGATTTAGGTATTCCATCTAATCTGCAGAAAATATTTCCAAGTATTTATCTGCTACTAAATTATTATACTTATTATACAAGTCTCTCCTTGAACAAATCATAGAACAAGACTCACTAATTCTTTAAAATAAGATGAACCTTTAAAACTGCTATTTTTAGGTCAAGATTCACATTCAGTGAATTTCACATTTTATTTTAGGATTTGAGAACACCATTGCCAACTTGATTTCCACCGTTACATCTAATTTCTCCTACCTTTTCCTGAGAGACATATTCCCTTCTACTGCCCAGGTACAGCTAAATTATCTCCTCTGACAAACCCCACTCAATTATCACTGTCTAAAATTTGGCATTAAAGTCAGTTTGTTTCATTCTTGGATTTCCCATGCTGACTTCCATTTACAGTTACAAGTGAAACCCAGTTATAGTGAAATCAAATATGCCATAGAAAACATGACTCTGAGTAATTCCCAAAGTGCTACAGTGAACCCTTAACATTGGCAAAGAAGAAGTAACTAAGCTTTCTTGGCTACAAAAAGAAAGAAACCAAACAAACTGAAAACCAAAGGGAAAAAAAAGAACAAAACTAGCAACAACAACAAAAAAAAACCCAAAAGCAAGAAACTTTTCTGACAGACTTTCTGTACCACCAGCATTTTGGGCAGGCTTCTATATGGTGCTATTCATTTTTGTTTGACACTGATGTATAAAGTCTATGATGTTCTCCACATGACTCCTCTTGGTGTTTCTTCAAAAGTGTGCTCTGAGGCCAATACACTCCTGAACAAAGAAATTGTCTTTCCACCACCTCTTTTCAGTGATGCATCAATAAGAGATGGGAAGAGAGAAATAAGAGACTTAGACAAAACAGAAAAATAAAATAGCATGACCCAAACATCATCCTTGTCATTTTCCAGTTGAAAAAAGTTCAGTTACAACAGCTATGAATGCAGAAATTTGCCATATTTAAATTCATTTTAGGTCATCCAGCATTAAAAAAAATATAAACAAAATAATTATGTTTCAACTGGTCAACTAATTTAAGTAAAAATGAATCATAATAATTAATTTACATTTTAAAAAATTACATTTCCTTTCTCCAGAGTATGCTTTCATATTTCATTACTCAATCAGATTTTCCTCTAAGACTTTCTTACAGAATCAAGAGTTTCTTCCCCAAACACAGCGTGCATACATTATCAACAGTTAGTCTGCTTTTCCAGACAATCTCAATTGCCTATAAACAAGTCTGCATGTAATTCAGGTCGTGTTTTCCTCATCTGATCTCAGCTACTGACTTTATGTTGCATGATTTATCCTTTAGAATCTGATATTGCTTATTCTAAGAAGGGCAACATGGACAATGCATCAAATTCATATGTTCTTCCTCTTCTTCCTTTCTATCACTTCTTTTCAGCAGAAAATAACAAAGAGCATCCAATAAATAGTGTAAAATCTAGTTTAGGCCCTACAGCACAAAAGTGACCTCTAGACTCTACTACCCACACACAAATTTTAATGACCTGTAAAAGAAAAAGAAGTGGGATGAAAAACTCAAGCATGGTGACTGAAATACTTTCTCAGTGTTCACAGATCTTGATGCAGTCCAAGATTAAAAAAAGAAACCATACCAATCAAACAAAAAAAACTGTCATGGTATATATGTTCTACCTTTTTTCTCTGGTATTGAAAAAGTATCAAAGTAGATGTGTTATACTAGACTTCAGTACCCAGACTGCTTCCACTCAGACACAGCCCCTTGCTTCAGGGTGCTTTTTCCCATCTGAATTTCATAAAGAATCTGGAAACTGAAAGCAGTCTCACAGTCTACAAATACTGCATTTTATGAGAAAAAAAATAAAATATATATAGCTCATTGACACAGGCAAGCCACTGCCTCTGCCTCAAGCCCCTTCACAGTGCCAGGTTCCCATTTCACCTCCTATCTGAGCACAGTGGGAGCTATCACTTGCCCTGCCACAAAGAGCAGTACAGACAAGAGGAAGCAATCTGGTAAAGCACTAAGCAATGCCTTATAACTCTTGTTTTATGCCATTTAACTCAAAATCCAGCATATGAGCTGCCAGTTCAATGGTTTGGAAAGTCTCTCGGTTTTTATTGTGTCTAATGTATTTCTATGTTTCACCGATACATAAATTATACATAAATATTTGAGACAGTATGGCTGGAATTCTGCCCGAACAGTTGTAAAAGTAATTACAGCAGTTAAGGTCATCATAAGGACTAGCATATTAATATAGTGGCACATCTGATGCTCTGAAACACAAGCTCCTTCCTAAAGTAAGTGAAGCTACCTCTTACTTGGGTTAAGATTCAACAGTCCACAATTCAGAAACGGATGAGAAACTCAGAACAGGGAGCCAATGTGGTTGCAGTGTCAGGTGAGTGGGCAGAACACCTTCCACCTGGAGGTCACCAAGGCATCATAACACAGCTGTGTGCAGCTGAGAGCTGTCACTGCCACAACAGCTGCTTGATGCAGTGCGTGGGATGATGCTCCCAGATCAGTTCCTAGTGGACAGATGCATGTATCATTCAGAACAACATAAATCACTCACAATTGCCACTAATTGGCTCCCTTCTCAGCAGTTTCAGCAGCGAGGCTGCAGATCTCAAAGCCACTGAAATTAAACAGTTATCTAATCCCTATAAGTGAATAAAGTAAAAGGTTCAGTGAAAGGCAGTTTGCACTGGTGCTGTCTATGCTGTCCATCTTCTTGGGGTAATTGAGGTTCTCATTTTTTAAGACTGTCGCTCTTACATCTTCCATTTGCAGCAACATTCACTCAATCTTTGCATTTCATTTTGTTAAGAGGAGAGAAGGAGATTTAGGATTTAAGTAGGATAGGAAGGAAAAATGGAAAAACAAACCTTGCAGAATGAAATGAAACACTTCTGTATAGTAATCTTATTTACATCTGAAAACTGATTGAACCCCAAATTTGCAGTGACTTAACAAAAAAAAAAGGTAAGTTTCTGATTGTTGAGTACATGAAGAACAAGAAGCACAGTGATATTTCACCTTTAAATACTTGTTCATTGAGTCCTTTTTCCAAGGCCAGTTTGGTTGCAGCTTCAAAATGAGTTATATGAGACACAGAATAGTCATGCCTATTTCTTTATTACATGAAAATATGTAATTAAAAAGACTCTTCTGTGAATTAAGTCATTCCTTTCCCAGTAGTGGTATTTCTTCATGTTACTGAGATCGTAAAAGAGAAGTGTAATTAATCCGCTGTCCCTCTATCAAGACCAATAAACAGAGAGCAATAAAATATAATCTGATTGTGCCATTATCTCAAATGAATATTTTATCATCTGCTAGCAACTAAATAATAAATTATTTTTCAACAGCTTTTTAATAAGATGAGAGATGATCAGTGCATGCTATGAAATGTTTTAATAGCCAGTTTGAATAATCAGTCTGTTTTCTGTGGAAAAAGGGTGCCTTTTTGTGCCACTTTGGAAAAGCACAAAAATTTTGAGACCTAGAAGGATTAAAAATAAGGTGATTTGCTCAGGAGCAAACTCAAAAGTTCTTAAATTTTTTGCATTGAATTTCACTTTCAGGTGGTATCAGGAGAAGTCATTTCACCAATTGCAGATGAGGCTCATAATAACATCAATCTGAGATCAGATATTCATCTCAGTGGTCAATATTTGTGACGACCTTTACATGAGTAATCACAAATTTGGAGATTAATAATTTGCATTAATGTGGATTTCTATTCAAACCTAAATGCTACCATATCTTCTTAATACTAATACAAGAGATTCACTTGGCATACAATTTTTGGTTCATTTTCTCCACTTCTCTTGAAGTCTGAAGGTGCCTATTTTAATACACTCTCTGAAACACTAAGCTTACTGAATTAATTGCAAAGTAATAAAACTAGTATTAATACAATCAGTATCAACACAGGAAAATAAAGAATGGATGCATCTCATTTTCCAGTCTTCCCAATTTTTTTCAATTAGTTTTCTCTTTTTAGTAGGCAAAGGACTTTAAAAATTGTTCCTAGACCCATCTTTTTAGGAAGAAATTTACAGCGCTCAATCAACCTGTAACTGGTACTGTATATATGAGATGGATTTCAGAGACAAGTAGAAATTGAATATTTTCACTCGGAAAACAATGTGTATTCAAAACATTGTGAAATCTTGCCTGGGATAGATCTTGCCTGGGAAGATCTGGGATAAACCGACATAATTTTGTTCCCTTTCTCTAAACCACCTCTATTCTGCCATAAGTTTGGTTTGCCATTCTGACTAATAGTCTGACTATTGACACATACATGAGCACTTTTGAATGGTAGAGCAGTGTGCTGTCCCTCCAGTAAGGTTACTGTTTATAAGTGCTGGACTTAAAAATCCCATTTACAAATGCAGACCCTTTGGATTTCTAGTTTAAGCAGCAATGGCAGCTTAGGCATAAATGTATTTCACAAACAAAAGAGCTCCAAAACAAACAAACATATTTGATAATTGCAAAAACTATATTTTGCAAGTATATTTCCAAACAATACAAATATTTCTCTTATGAACAGAGGAGGTTATTAATTTTTAAAACTTGCACAGTTCATGTCATGTTTGAAGCCCTCTACAAGAATTAAATGATCAATTTTTCCACCACTCAGATAAGCTGTAAAATATCAGAACTGGAGCTTGTTGACCACAGACATCAATCTTCCCTGAAACTAATAGTATACATCATTACCGAAATACAAGGTCACATTATTCCAAATAAATGTTGAAATTGATAAGCAAGTAAAAGGGCTAGCTCTGTCAAAAAAACTTCTAAAAGAGACTTCTTCATGTCTAAAACCTCATTGAGACATCAAGATTTAATCCTTTCTGACTGGTACAACTTTGGGGACTCACCAACCAAATTCAACTGATTATTTCTTTTCACAATATTCATGCTACTACACAAAAGATGAACATGCAAGGGTGGAATATTTTAGAAAAACCCAACAACTTTCTATTGTCTTACTTTAGTTATCTCTATTCCTTTGTCAGAGAGATAAATAAAGGCAGAGAGAAACAATTTCAGCTAATACAAGTTAGGTGGCTAGTCCCAACACACAGGTAATGCTTAAAAAATATTGCTAAATATCACTTTTTCCTTATGACCACTCAGCATTCTATTAGCTCTCAGCATTTCTGAGCACCTTACTAAGCATTTCGCTTAATAGTACTGAAGCATTAGGTTTAATAAACAACTTTTTCACACACATTTTCTAAAACAGCTCCTCAACTGAGAAGTGGGTTTCTACTTGACTTTCTATTTGCCTTGAAATGACATGAGACTCCCAGACCTTTAAGTACACTGTAAAAAGCTTTTTCTATGTCTGCTTCAATACATAATTTTATCTGATCCATAATATCATGAAATGAAAATAAGATCAACCACAAGAATGCTTAAAATTTTCTTGAGCTGCAGAACAATTTTCACCTTTTGCGGAGCAAGAAACCACCTAGGTGTTACCTAAAATATTATGACTTTATTTTTTCTGTATGCATTTGCATATATATCTGGTTTTCAACAGCTGGAATATTGGAATACTGAGAAATTACACAATGTGATAAACATTGTACTAAATGATGCAGTCTAATCTAATGATTCATAACATTTCTTAACATTATGCTACAGTGTAGAACTTTGTTAGTATAAATATATACTAACTCATATATATATGAGGTGATATGGATATATCACCTCATATAATCAGAGGTGACAGGTCCCCATAAATGTGATTATCTCCAGTGAGCCTAATATTTAATGAGCAAGATTTAGTTGCCATTGTAAAGGAGGACTCTGTAGGAGAGATAGAACCACTCTCTATCACTTTGTTCATATATATACTTTTCTATACTTTTTTCATTTAATTTTCATAGTATACATTTAAAAGGAAACAAATAGTTCACAAAAACTTGAAGCAAAGCCAGCAAATATTAGCAGATTCTCTAGCTTCCACCTTGTTACAATCACTGTATATGTGACCATAATTGTAATGTTACAAGAATCCTTGTAGAGATACTCAGTAAATGACTGCTGCAACAGGCTTTTTCAACCTGTCAAAACTTCATTGCTCCCTTTTAAGAAATCCAAATAAAATATAAAATAAATATAATATAGATGAAAAAGTACTAATTGATTCATTTCCATGCTATGAAACTTTTGACAGGTCATTCAGAGACTGTACTTATAAACTTGCAGTAGAACCAATTTAGGACAGGATGAAACAAGCTGCCAAATGTACAGTACACATAATTTACATTTAATCCACAGCTACAATCTCACTTTCATTTCTTCTTCTTGACACCTCAGGGTGCCAGCATAGAGTAAAACTATGAGATGTTAAGAGAAATACATTACTATTTGGACCAGAAATAATTCACTTTTTCTATTAAGGACTTCACACATTCAGGAACACTACAAGGTTATATAAAGGCAGATTCCAAACACTGATAAATTATGTGTGTTTCTCATACAAGCTGCTTGAGGACAGAGAAAGAAAATGCCTATATAGAATACAAATGCTTTGTGAATCAGCATCATTGAGGATATTTTAAAGAAATATCAATGACATGCTTGCTTGTTCTGTTATAAAATCTTGTATCAAGATGAAGATATACATACCTCTTCAAAATTCTTCACGAGTCTTTTCTATGCCTTCCCCAAGTCCCCCATAAATAATAGATTTCAACTACATCTAAAAACATCTCTGTGAAAGTGCACCAGCAAGATAACAGTTGTGTGGTTTCACCACAGATAATTGCTGAGCTGCTGCTTTTCTGCTGAATATATGCAGGTTGTTTCACTACAAATATGTTTGGGTTTTAGTCAAAATAGTACTGTCACAAGCAGTGAGTTAGCTGGAGAACATCAACATTATGATTAATTCATTGTGTCTGATTCATTGTTTCAGCAAGTCTGTCCTCTGCAGAACTAAATGATCTAGAGATGCTAAAATGAGGATGAAAAGGACCAAAGGATACAAAATGTAATGTAGAGCACTAACAGATTAATACCCTTCACAAAAAAAAAACAAAAAAACATCAGATGCCCTGATTAAATGCTGATTTCAACTGGTTCAACCCAAATAGTTTCTGCACTCTGTTGGCAAAGATTTAATTTTCTCAAAAATGGATCTTCAACACAGCAGACCATAATATCTTCTTTAAAAGCATTTTATGATTCATTTATGCAACATGAGAGCAATTACAGACAAGTTCTGCCAGCATGGCTATTTTCTATGCACATTATATCCTAATGCCAGAAAAACAATGGAGTTCACTAGAAGGAAATAAACACCATGTGTTTAACAGTATCAGGTTTCCACAACTAAATCTAGTTTTCTTGTTTGTCATTAATACTGTTACTATGTAAATTCTAAGTATTGAATGCAAACAGAAGGGGAAAAGAAAATAAAATAACACATCTACAGTAAATTATGATCTTAATTTATCATCCTCCCCCTCCCCTTCAAGAATTATAAGCCCCTCAAAAACAGAAGTTCAAAATTGAAATTTGCAAAACATTTTTCCAAACAGCTATTTTTAACCAGAATACAGGCTCTGATGAGCATGATTTCCACAATTATCTACATAAAATAAGGTAAAATAACTGTCATTGTCTTGTTTTCATTTCAAAATTTGACCAGCATTCCAGGGTCACACCCAGTAGCTGCTTGATTGTGTACAGAAATGGCTTCATTTTCCTCCAGCACCTAAACACGCCAAAGCCAGAAACTGTGTGTTCCTTTCAGTATTTTGGTGGAATTAAAATAACTCTCAAATGCTTAGGCCTATCCTGGTTCATAGACAAAAAAGACCAAGTGGTTGCCACTGTGGTATACAAAGTGGATGGATGGATGGATGGATGGATGGATGGATGGATGGATGGATGGATGGATGGATGGATGGATGGAAATTTAAGAGGGTACCATAAAAGCTATTTGCTCTGGCAAACAGCAGAATGAGCTTCAGAAGATTTATCAAGACAAATTTTAGATGTAGTAAGGCACAGTTTTGTAGCATTAAGGACAGTTAAGCAGCAGAAAAAATAATCTCCTAAAAGGTCTGTAAATCTACTTATGCATACGGATCTAACCCTTCTTTTGTCTCTGAAGAAAAAAGAGAATTGTTTATACTGTGAGATTTGATGCAAGTGATTTGGCTTTTAATTTACACAACTACATAATCCTTGCAGAGAGGGAGGTGCTCTGAATTGTCTTCTGTGGAGCCTTGTCTTCCTTTACTGACTGAGAGAGAAGAGGTCGAGGGAGGGGCAATTGTCCCTAATATTTAGTTGCAAAGACATGAATATTTCTCCTTCATCCCTGCCTTCCATGCTGAGAAATGCTTTGGTCAAGCCAACTTATTTCCAGACCTGGAAAGATATTGTTTGAGAAAGAATGTGGTGATTTAAAAACAGAGAAAAAAGCTGTTTTCAACAGCAGGGAAAATGCTGTGTGTTTGTTGTAAGCAGCAAAGCCTGTGGATGGACCAGTAGGGACCTGAATAAAATAGCCTTGAAAGCCATTTCACTACTGAAATGTGTGGTTTGTTAGCAGAAATATGGAGTTAGAGCCACAGTTCTTATCTCAACAGCATGAGAGAGCCTTGCAATCAAGGCTGTTCTCATTTTTGTCACTTGTACTGCCAATTAGCTTTTTGTTCTTGCACATAAAAGTGCTTGTGTTTGCCTTCACGGTCACATCTGGACTTAAAGGTGCTTATGCACATCAGGTTCAACACCTGCTTGCTGTCTCTGACAACAAGCTCCTCTGCAATGTTCAGGATGTGTTTCCAGAAGGATTGTCAGGATCCTTGATCAGTTCTTCAGTGATCCAAGAAGAGTCCATGGATACTCAAGGGATCAAGTGCCTAAGAGCTGCAAACTGGTTCTGTGGGTTTTTTTGGTTTTTTTTTTTTTTTTTTTTTTTTTTTTTTTTTTTTTTTTTTTTTTTTTTTTTGAGGAAGAAACAGAATTAAATGAGAAAATGCAGACAAATTTCACATTAATCTTTTCCAGGTTGTGTTTTTGGGTTTTACCTGCCATGGTACCAAGGATGTGCCATGCTCAGGGTGACTGAGGCAGAACAAGACAACTCAGACCAGTTTATACCTCTTAGACACTTGGTCCATTGAGGATCTGTGGATCCTCCTTGGAGCCCTGAGGATCAACCTTGCTGTTGCCAATAGAGGTTAAGGCCCATGATAAAGCCCATGATAAAAGGCTCAGACCATGGAGCTGTTTCCATTGAGCACCACTGAGAAGTTCAAAAAAATGCACAATGATAATGGAAAAGGGAACTGAGCAGAAATCATCTGCTACTAAGCAAAGAGGCAGTGCACACTGAAGTTACTTCCCTGGTGGAAACATTAGATAAGGAGTCAGATTTATTAAAGGGGAAAACCATGAAGTGTTTAGGTGAGCAAGGTCAGAACTGGTGGCTGCTGTGTCATACCAGCACTTGGGTCATGGCTGAGGGTACATTTTGCTGGGGGCAGGTGGTGCACAGGGGAGAGCGTAGGAGCAGACATCAGCATTTCTCTGCCATAGGTACTCATTTTGGCCAGGGAGCAGAAAATACTGACATTGGAAACAGGGATGCTAGGGATGGATCTCTGATATGATGCTGAGAGCCCAAAGTAGCCTCTACACTTCTTACTGCCCTGAAACAAAACTCTAGGTAGTGGTTGCCTAAAGGTGTTTTCCAGAGATTTATTTCTGAATATCCTGATTACTAGCACCATGGAGCTCAGCAACAGCCATGCTCACCAGCACGAGCTGCCAGAAAAAAAAAAAAAAAAGAAAAAGAAATAATAAAGGATGCATTATAATTATTTCAATAAATTACTTGGACAGAACATGGAATCTTCCCCAAGTCCATTATGGAAGAAATTATCCCCAGATCCATTACAGTCATGTTATTTAGGTATAATTTAGAGGATTTAAGTGTATTTTAAAAGATTTGAGAGTAATTTGGGGGATTTAAGGGAGCCATAAGGTTAAACTGTGGGCTAAATGAAACTTGCAGACATGTCACAATACTTGAGGAACTTAATCACCATCCACCTTGCTCCCAGTGTGTGAGGATGCTGCCAGCACTGGCACCAAGATGGGGAACACCAGCAGAGCTATGGTGCAATCCTCAGAAGTCATACAGAGATTTGGGGGGCATTTTCCATCTCCCTCTGCATCCAGCAACAGTTTCTGATAGTTAATGTCTCTGGTATTGCCCACCTTAACATAAAAATGGGGGATGTGGGGGATCACTAGGCATTATCTGTCCAAGGTCATCCATCAATGTCCTTTGCAAATGATTCTTAGGTCACTTCTGAATTGGTTCTTCATTACATAATGATGATAGTTAGAGGTACTATGCTGACTTTTTCCAAGCACAATACAATTTAGGGAGAGCCCAGAGCAGAAATCCTTAGTGCACTGATTCTTTATCCTTGTGTTTGCAATTCTGAGCTCACTTTCCATTAGAGATGACTTTTTCCACTTACACTTAACAGCTGTAGAGGAACATGATACAAAATCACAACATCCTTCAAAATAGTACAGTTATTCAAAAAAGCCCAATAATACAAAATAAATAACACAGTAAGTCAAAATATATAGTATAATAATTCAAAATGTTACAATCAATCAAAAATGTCTGCTGTGTAACATCCACTCAAGAGCTTCAAAATCTCCAGGATTCTGGATCATTGTCTTTTATTCAACTGAATTTTCAGGATACAAGGTAAGTGACTCCACAGCTTTTATCAGCTATGGGCAGGTTTTAAAGTATGCTCACGAGTTTTTTTCTCATTACTTGCTGGTCTTCCGTCCTTTAGGGCCATTGCCCAACGTGGGAACACCTGTGGCTGTGCAAACTGTTCTTGGTGTAGACCACCTGTCTCTATGCCTTGGGGAGAAAACTGCTTTCATGGTGGTCACCATTGCTCTTACTGCTAAAAATATCGTGATAAAGGGATGGAAAATTAATATTATGAACTTGTACACTATATGTATCTATATGTACGCATATATATAAACATAATTACTGTTAATGTTAGATTCATGTAAAAATATTATTTTCAAAGTTACAAAGGTTGTATTTTAACTGGAACACCAAATAAGAGCAACTTGCCTTAAAAACTCCAAGTTGAAAAGACTGGGCATTTCACACATGGGAATTTCAGATAGATCCAATTCGGTGAAAAAAAAAAAAAAGACCAAAAATGTGGAAAATTATAAAAGTTGTTTGTGTTAACTGTCCCTGGAGAACTCAGCAGTTGAGATATTGGAGTCCTGGATGGATTGGTGGACCAATCTCTCCATCGCATGGCAGAGGAAGCAAATGAATTGAAATCACCCAGCATACCCTGCTTACTCTTTCACTGTTCTAGTAGCCTGGATAACCCACAGAGCAGCTCCTGATGCAGAATCAGGGGACTGAACTGACTACCAGCAGGATCAGGGAATCTTTTTCACCAGAACCTATGAGCCATTTTTTGCCAAAGAATGATTAAATTCTTTCTTAATGAGACTCATCCACTCCTGAACGTGTGATGGGTAGCGACACCACTGGAGAGGATGTGCCAGGTTTTGCTGCTGCTCAGAAAGATGTAAATGACTTAAAAAAAAAAAAAAAATATTCCCAGTGAGCACATTGCTTTCTTGATTAGCAAACATTAAGTTGGCCTGTTCAACGCTGCAGTTCAGTTACAGAGAAAACTTCATGGGTGTGCTGTTCCTGCACTCAGGAAAATACATCTGCTTTCCTCATCAGAGAACTGGGTAAAAGTGCCTAAAAAAAAATAACCAACCCAAAAAAAACCCCAAAAAGAACCCCCCCCAAAACAACAACCAACACAAAACAAAACGCAAAAAAAACCAAACCAAAACAAAAATTTAAGAAAAATTATCTTCTCTTTGCCTAGACCTCAGAACAGAGTTCAAATGTATAAGGGAAAAATTAGTCTATCAGAGGTGCTCTGATGAAAAGGAAGACTATAATATGGAAAGCTTTCAACCTGACAGTGTAAGAACCTGAAGAATGGATCAATGAATGAATGAATGAAGGAATGAATGAATGAATGAATGAATGAATGAATGAATGAATGAATGAGAGGCCTGGATAAATAAAAAAGTTTGTTTATCCTAATTATAGCGCTAGATAAACTATTCTGGAGGAACTTTTACAAATGCAATTAAATATTTGTTCCAAGATTTTATCTCAAAACCTCCTCACTTAAGACTTGGTATCTCCATATATTGAAAACCTTTCCCAGGAAATGCTGAAAGAAAGATTGTTTTCCTTTCACTTGCTGAAAGACATTTATTATGAGAAATACCAGGAAAATGCTTTCTCTTGAAAGGTCTTTTATTGCTTGTTTCCTATTACTATAGGCTTAAAAAGTACTTCCAGGGACACCATACAGGCCACCCCAGAAACTACTGGAGTTATGCCAAGGAACTGGCCCAAAACATATTAAAACTTGAGCATTCTAGGAAGAAGGAAAGAAAGCTGTTTTATTTTAAAAAATGTGTGTCAAGAAATATGCTGTCTTTGTAAATAAATTCTCTTTTTTTTCAAAGGCTTATCTTACAAAATCTTTTTAAATTTATCTATGGTGCAGTTTACTTTAGGATCCTGTATATTCTAGCAAAATAATCGAAGTAATTAGTGGAAGAGGATTCATAGCAGAGGTAGTTTTCTCTCTGTATGATAGAAAGATGACCTGTTCCCAGTCTGACAGGAGCAAAAAATACCATATTTGAAATCAAATTCAATGTTTTTACTGGAATGCATTAAATATTTAAATAGATGCTTAATAGCTGGTTAATGCACACATGCACCATAGCAGTCTTTTAGCTTCCTTGACAATATTTAACACTCTCTTGGACCATGAAAATACAGGACTTATTCACAAGCTACAGAGCATGGTTATTGGCCATAGTTCGTGGTTCTCTACATAGTCTACAAGTGCAATTATGTCCTGATTTTCATTACAATATTACAGAAGATTTGGGTCCTCTCCCAGATTTCTATTCTCAGATCTGCTGAGAAGGAAAATAGGAATTGGAGGCTAGATAATCTCTCCTTTCCAATGCTATAAATCCCATCAGGGAATTTTTTTTTAAGAAATTAACTGTTCACTGATCTGAGCTTAAGCTGGGGAGAGTAAGTGACAGCACAGGCATCACTACCCTGTGCAATAAAACAGCAGTACTTCCAGATGATTCAGAAAATCCACAAACTGAGCTGCATTTTTTGGATCTATCAACTAAGTCTGATGGCCTCAAACTAATAACAAAGACGTGATATATTTTGTGATACAACTATTGTTCCAAAGAATCCCTATAACAAATTATAAGCCCTAGCACAGTTCTCACTTAGACACATCACTGAAATAAGGGAATGTGGACTAACTCCATTATACTAGCAAAATTTTGGTCACTTGATTTCAGTTTTAAGACCATTTAGAACACTGAATTTTTCAATTCATCAGTGATTAATTCACTAGAAGATAATAATCTTTTGCCCTGACTTGTCACAAATGTCCCTACAAGCTTCCAAATTTTGGTCTAAAAAAGAAATTTGTTTTCTTTAATGCAATTGCAACATAACACCTCAGCACCTCAAATTAAATTATCTTAAGGTTTGCAGTTTGGATTTGTGGGTTTCTTTGTTTGTTTTTTTCATGGGACTTGGTGACCCAAAATATTTTAAATTCATTCAGGGGAAAAAGTTAAAAAAAATCATACCAACACATAGCTATCCTCGTCTCAGGCTGAATAAAGATTTAAGATATGGTACACCAAAAAAATGAAAAGGTTTTAAGTGGAAGCAATTGCTCCTCTAGCTTATCTTCTGAAATATTTATGTTGTCCATTCTATGAATCAATACATTCTGTAGCATTTTAGCAGTCCCTAGAGTCATAACTGAATTGTTTTGAAAGGAATACTTTCAGTGGAAATTTGCAAAGACAAATCACCTGAGGTACAATGGGTGAAAGCCAAACACATATAAAGTTTACTTATCCTATAAACAGTTCTTTCAGGGCAGCTACATGTAGTAGCTCTTGGATAAAGGAGGTACTTTCATTTTTCAATGTGTTTTGTTTTTTTTTTTTCCTAACAGATGACAAAGCCAAAAAGAAGAAAGTGAATATCAATAGAAGTTTATCTCTTCTGGCCAATGTGTTTTGCCTATTTCAAATGTTTGTTTTTTTTTTAATAAATCTTTGTTGTCACACATCCAGAAATCTCTGCTTTTCTGAATTCTTAATTTGCTTTGGCCTTCCTACAATTCTAGTTTGCTTTCTCCTTCTTATCTTAGTGTCCGTGGACAATAAGGACTACTGATCACTGACAGAGAGCTGCTATCATGACTTAACACTTCCTTCAGGTACACATCCTTTTTCTCCATTCCATTTATTCAGAAGATGAATAGTGGAATGGGAATGTGATCAACAGTTTCCTTATTCAGAACATAAAATGTAAACTGAAAGGTATTTCACTCATCTTCAGAAGAAAGTAAGCACATCTATTCAACAATTTCAGAACTGATCCATAAGCTCCAAACTGATTGAAGTTCTGCTTCACATCTACATCTCTATGTATCTCCCTTGTTTATATGCTTACTTTCATCAACAGAGCACTTCAACTGTGCAGTGAAGAATTACCAAATCCATGTGTCATCCTTTAGGCCACTGAACACAAAAATTAACAGTGTAAAGTAACAATTGCTGGGTAGATGTCTAGAAGCAGGGTGGTTGAATAATTATAAATAATTATAAATAATTAATCAATTCTAGAGGGGTGTCTTGTCCTGTGGTAGAGTCTTTCTTTGAGCCACTCAACTCTATTTGATTCAGCTTCAAACAAAGGTCTCAAGGTGGGTGGTAAAAGTAGTTCCTTCATATTTTGTGAGAAGAAGAATCAGAATTTGTTACAAAATTCTAGATTGTCACAACCCATAGTATTCATAATTTAGTATAAAAGTGTTCTTCAGGTTGGTGATACTCTTCCATACGTGCTATTTTATGGTTCTTGATTCCTCTCTTATCAATGTTTAACATCAAAAGAAAATTTAAAGTTACTAAGAAACAATACTGATTTTATTAGCAAATCATATTAATAGCCAATAAAATTGATTTCAGCTTCATCTAGATAAAATTTAATCAAACTGGGCTTTTCTCAAAACTAAAACAGCTAAAGGAGTTTGCATTCATGCACCAAATCTAACAGTGCTTTTGCTGGGGAAATAGAGATATAACAAGAGAAGGAAACCTTGAAATGGGGTGAGATACTTTCTTAACATTATATCCAAAATGTTTTATTAGGGCTCTGACATGAAATTAGATCAAGCAACTTAAACTCACCATCTAGGAAGTTTCCTGCTCTGGTTAGATTGGAACTTCCATTTACCATCTAGTGAAGTTTTATAATTCTACAGTGAGAATGCAGTTACTTGAAGGTTAGTAATACTCCAGTGCCCTCCCAGATTTTTCTCGTCATCTAAAATTTGTATAAATGCTGGAAAAAAGCTTCTGAAACTTCTGGAGCACTTTGATAAAATTAGTCTTGGTAAATACTTTTCGGAGCACATTTCTGGAGCAAAGATGACACAAAAACATTGCAAGAAAAATCAAGAAAAAGAAAATTCAAAATATAGCTACAATAACTCTGTCTGGTCATCATAATTCTAAATGGAATCTTACACTGCATTGTGGTCACAAGACCACTGGTTTGATGTGTGAAACCAACATTCAGATCACATTTTGCTCAGCTTGCTCAACTGACTTTCACAAACACATCTTAATGCAGCAAAAAGACTTTTGCCCAACTTCTCATATGGGAGATGAGACAGAGGGTACAATGGAACTGATAAAGAAGCCTGATATCTTAGGCCTAATCAAACAGAAACCATGGGAGAGAGACACAGATTACTCCCTGGGGTAGTAGTGACTAAGAGATACATTGTAAACTTTGTAATGATTACGAGGTAACTGATGTCATGTAGAATGTATAATCAATGGGAAATTGCTACCAAAACCAGAATCCTATATTTAAGTGTCATACAACTATACCCTATATAAACCCGATATATTTGTATTCTCAATAAAATTGGCTTCTGATCCAGCTCAGTTGTTCCCTTCTCTGCATCACCGATACTCCCAGGTCAGACAGAAAGTCAGCTACATTTTTCCCCACCTGAAGGCTGCAGTTTTCAAGAGAATGGATATTATTTATTTTCCATTTATTTTCCCAGGTACAGAAAAAACTCAAAAGCAGTCATTCAATGAAATTATTTTTCTCAACTGATGTAAAGCACTTTCATAGCTTCTACTTAACTATATCCACTTCAAACTCATTGAATAACATTACATTAAGGCGCTTATCAGTGCTTCATCACTGATGGGGAAGATAAGGGAAATCAGAGATGTTAATTTTTTTATAAGGGCAACAATATTTTCATAATCAATAGCACCAGATTATTACGAGGTATTTTAAAAGCAACATACAAAAAGTTAGCTCCCACAAATGGGTCCAAATTCAAAGTATTAGACATATTACCTTGGGTGAAAAAAATCTATATCTCAAAATCTTAGCAATATTGGGATTTGAGAAAAGACACCTCAATATTCCCATGAACTCTGGAAACCCCCACATAGCTGGAGTTCAACAGATTTTCCGTCAGCATGCAAGATCTATTTATTCAAACGCCTTTTGACTACTTTTGACTACTATTACAAATCTGTTGGTGCTTTCTCTATATTGATAATTATTTATTCTATAAGAAGGAAATGAGAGCAAATATGAATTTGTAAATAACACAAAATATAAAAGAATACTTCAGAAAATATGCAGAGCAATTTATTTTAATTACTCCAAATACCATCATATTTAGTTAACTGGCAAATATGGAATTTTCTAAGCTGAAGATTTTTCTGATAGGAATTAGCTTTTTCAGTACAAAACTTCTAGGATTGTTTGAGCTTCAGATTAAAATTTGATTGCTAAATCAAAAAATCCTATAATCAATACACTATATTAGTATGATTCTGTCCTGGTTTCATCTGGGAGAGAGCACTATACCAGCTACCAGGAAGAAAATCAAATCTATCCCAGGCAAATCCAGAACACATTCTTAAATATGTTTGAAGATTAAACAATTTTCAGTACTCAGTAATAATGGGGAAATTTAGAACATATTAAGTTAACAAAAGGAATTGGTATACTCTAATTCTTAAAGTTATTTACAGAAATCCTTTTACTTCAACAGGACAAGACCGATATTTTGTTCATTGATGCTTAACTCCTTTTCAGTTTCAAAGTCCTCATGTCACTAAATACTCAGATCATAGAGATGCCAATACTCTACAATTTTCCTTTTTCTGCAATAGATGAAAGGAAATTTTAGTTATCCTGCTTATGCAAGAATGCTTGCACTCTGAAAACCTAGGCAATATTCTCATTAATTTGAATTTTTTTAATGCAAACTTGCTCAGCATTGGAGTTTTTGTTTTGGTTTTTTGGGTTTTTTTTCCCCAGTAAATTGACGCTAGGATTTTTTTTTTTAAATATAAAAATGTCAACATTTTATTGTAAAAAAAAAAAAAAAGAGTCAACATTTTATTGGCTAAGAGGTTGCTTGGACAAACAAATCAGTACCTCTTGCATTAGGTGTATTTTAGTCTGTTGACTACTTTACATGGTCATTTGTTGATATAAACCACATAGCCAAGGTCTTCTCAAACATAACCTAAGTTTCATTGTATTCCAAAAGCCAAATCCTCTGAATAAACAAATTTGCTAGCCTATAATGCTTGGTTTCATTTTCCCCCAACTCTGATGGAATAGTTCTTGAAAGGAGTAATTAAAAAAAACTTATTATAAGTTCTGTTTTATCATGTTCTATAGTCAAAAAGAGAGAGATTCCTTCAAAATTATAAAACATATTTTCTTAACCTTGTAAGGTATCCTACCCAGGCTGGAGCCTGTCCTACATGTTAGTATGAAGACCAGATACTAACCATGAAATATACCAAAAAAGAACATCATGAAATCCCAGCTGAGCTGTAAAAATCCTAGTAAATGGATGTATAGACATGGTTAAATTCTTATGGAAGTTCCACATTTCTGAAAATATTATATATTTATGGAATATGCCACAAACCATTATTATACATTTTGATTCTATAGACCACAAAGTCTTATTTGCTCAAGATGAGGCAAGGTCTGCACAAAACCAAAATCAAATATACAAATAAAAAGATAAATAATGTATCAACTAGAGTTGCTTGTGGAGAATATTTAACCAAGGTTTTCTTCTATTTAAACAGAAACAGAAAATCCACATGAAACATTAAATCCAGCAAAATCAAAACACTGCTTTTTCTTTCAAAACTAAGTATTCCCCTTGGAAATTCAATAAAACATTTGATCTTTGTCCCTTCAAGAGGCAAAAGAGCTTCTCTATTTCCGTAAATTAAGAAAAACCTTGGTCAGTGGCAGTGGAATCAATTGCCTCCTCAACAAGCCTGCAAACACCTGAGTGGTGCAGTTGACACACCTGAAGGATGGAATGCAGTTTACAGGGACCTGAACAAGCTGCAGAAGTGAACCCATGGTAGCCTCATTAGCTTCAAAAAGACCAAGTACAAGGTCCTGCACCTGGATTGGGTCAACCCCCAGTCACAATAGAGGCCAGGGGACGAAGGAATAGAGGGCAGCCCTGGAGAGAAGCAATTGGGGATACTAATGAATGAGAAGCTGTATAAAACCCCACAACATGCACTTGCAGCCAAGGCTGCAAGCCAACATGTCATGGGTGGCATGAAAGGCAGTGTGGCCAGCAGGGCAAGGGAGAAGATTCTACCCTTCACTCTCGTGAGACCCTCCTGGAGTACTCTGGTTATCTCTGGAGTTCTTAGTACAGAAAGGACATGGACATGTAGAAACAAATTCAGAGAAGAGCCACAGTAGTGATCAGGGGGATGAAACACCTTTCATGAGGCTTTCCTGAGAGAGTTCGAGGCTGTTTAGCCTGAAGAGAAAGCTCCAGGGAGACCTTATTTTGATCTTTCAGTACATGAAGGGGACCTATAAGGAAGATGGAGATAAGCTTTTTATCAGGGCTTGCTGCAACAGGACAAGGGATAATTGTTTAAACAGGAGGAGGATCAATTTAGATTATGTATAAAGAAAAATTTGTTTATAATGAGGGTGTAAAATACTGAAGCAGGTTTCCCGGAGACACGCTTGATGCCACTTCTCTTGAAATATTCAAACTATGGTTGGACCTAATCTAGTGGAAGGTATCCCTGCCAGTTGTAAGGGATTTGGACCAAATAACCATTATAGATCTCTTCCAACTCAAACTATTTAATGATCCTAATTATTCACTAGCCAAACAACTAATCTTCAAACTACTTGCCAGCCCTGTCTGGTATGGGTTGTTCCAAAGACTGGGCAACCCATACTTCTCCTTCTTTCCTCCTGAAGCAGAACTCATGTCTCGGATGCATGGTGGCAGCCTTCATATGTGAACCAGTCACCATCCAAGCTTATATTTGGTCTCTTCCATATGAAGGGAGTGTGTACAACATGAATGTGAGCTTATAGGCATCCTTGAGCAACAAAGTTTTATGCGGCATTTCTATGCCCATTATTTTCACGTATAAAAGCTTATGGAATATTTGTTGTGGCTCTGTGATTAGGAATGATGCAATTGGTGTTCCCTTGGTCTCACACTTAAAAATATGAGATAAATAAAAGCACATTAACTTACATAAATTTTATAGACTGATATTAAAAAAGTAGTTGTCAGAGGAGCAATAACTACTGAAAATAGGTCAAGCTATTCAAAGGACTGATATCATAAGAAATCAGCAAAATTTTGCCCTTTTGCTGCCTGTGCTCAAAACTAAGAGCATTTGTTTTCCAGCTTAAAAATTCTGCTTAAAGTCTACAAAATAATTCAAATGATAGAAAAATTATTTGCTTAAAGAAATAAAAGAAAAAATGACAGAAGTAGTCAAGTTCAGTTGAACTGTGAAAGATGACAGTATTAAAGTTTGGAGACATTTGTCTTTAAACTGTAGTTTTCTTCCAAATAACATGTAGCCTAACCTGCCAAAATTAAAGGTTTTTCAGATGTTAGTTCACTCGCTGTAATACAAGAAAAGGTCAAAAAGCAAACTGAAAAAAGAGTCTAGACAGCTTTAACCTCAAGGCTTTACTTTATTCCAAGAGACAGGGTTATCAGTCATATTATTTCCTATAAAAATAACTAACAAACAGAAAAAAATCATAAAACTTAACATTCAAGGATATGACAAGAGGCTACCATTCTGATTTTGGAAGCAGTTTTAGAGCATGTGAGGCAAAATATCATTCACCTTACTTGAACATTCAGATAATATTTTCAGCTTCTGAAACACCCTGTGATGGTTTAACTTATTGTGAATTTCTCAGTTATTTTAGAACACACAGGTAAGATGGGGGAAAACAACAAGCAAACCCTCAAAAATTGTTTATACAAAAATGCAGACAAAAATCCTGAGAGCCCACTTGAAGTAATTTACCTGCTGTAATTTATGTGCATGTGATTTGTTAGATTAAGCTAACTATTGCTTTATCCACATTCAGAATAAGTCCATAAAGTTATAAATATATTTTCCAAAACAATGATGAAAGAATAGCAGCTATGATTGGAATTTTGCAAGTCCTCTTCAAAAAGATTGGGGAAATTATCTTGTTTGTAACACAATTATTACTGGCAGTAAAAATCTGAAGGAACATTTAGATTAACAAAAACCTGTGAAAAAAGTAAATTAAAACAAATTTATGGCAAAACAAGATTGGAATAAAGACATTAACTGTTATAAAGTATTGTGTTACTAAATTTCTTATTCAGTCAAACCAGATTATTTCAAATATCCTCAAAATTAAGGAAAACTCCTCCATGGAGGTAACTGCACATGTCATTGCCAGAGTTGAGACAGAACTACCATAACATACATCAAAATCTACATAAACAGGAAAGATTGTAGAAAAAAAAATAAAAAAAGGGCAAGCACATATAAAAAATTACTGAGTAGTAGCTTTTCCCCAACACACAATCTTCACTTTGCTCTCAAAAAACCCCCCTTGCAAAACCTGTTTAATTTACTTTGATCATTTTGATGATTTAGAGCATTTTTATTCTGAAATGGACTATAAAATAATTTTAACTTCAACATAAAATCTTGAAGCCCTAGAAAGGAACAGTTTAATGCTTTTCAGTAATTTTTAAATGAAAAAAACACTCTGTTATTCCTATAGTCTTCACAAACTTATTATGAAGAATAAAGTGCCCCAATATCCCCGAGGCAATGACTTTTCTGTGTATTCAAGTGTCCCATATTAACTCTCACTTTTCAAAAACTAGAACTGACAGAAATAGCCCTACAGATTTTGTGCTACTACCAATCAACCAAACAAACAAATCCCATCTACTTTCTCAATTTTCATCTTTTACATGGAGACTGAAAATAAATCAGGTTATTGGAGTGTTTAAACTTTGTGAAACCCAAATAATCATACTTCTGTTGTACAAACTATTGCTAAAGTAGAAATTAAGCATAAAGGCTACCAGAAGTATTCTGTTTATATGAATTCTGCTCAGGTTCTGTCTTCACAAGTCTATCCATACCTCTTCTTCATTCAATTCTGTATATACAAAGTTAAAAGAACTAGTAGAATTTAAACACTCATCTATTAGAGCTTCTTCATTTAACATTCATTGGGTAATGTTCACCACACACACACATCTTTTCTCAAAAATAATTTTATTTTTAATTTTTCATTGTTAAGTATTTTGACAGCTTGTATTTTGCTCGGGAAAGCTGTTCTAGAACATTTTAAATCAATTCTGCTCTATCTCCCTAATGACATTTAACATATTTGCCCTCATAGCACTGTTCTGTGGCAAGGAAGAAAAATAATCCAAGGAGGAGAAATACATGATTTGTTCATGAAACCACAAAAGTCATTAAGTAGATTCAATCAAGGTTTTCTCAGACCAGCTTCCAGCCTCTTAAATGTGTTATTTTGCTGAATCAGTTAAATTCACTGTTTTGAATCATGCAGTACTCTTAACCTGAAGAAAACACTTGTACTCCGTGTCATATTACAATGAAGAAAGATTATTTTTTCCCAGAGGGAAAAGAAAATATTTTAAAAGCTTCTATGTAATTTATGTTTTCACTTCAGAAAAAGGTAAAACACCCATTTACATCCTTTCACCTTTCAGCAATTCCTACCTCCTATAACTGCCATCTGTTTCCTACTGTCTACTACACAAATATGTGAGGTTTTTCAGTTGGTAATAAAAGTTCTCCTTGCATGCCACCTGACAGTATCTTTCAGCTAATTAAATAATTTCTATATAAATGCTGAATAAAAATAAATTATTTAGTGGGGAAAAAAACTGTTTAGAGCCAACTGAATCTTTAGAGAAATACCACAGTCCACAGAGAGGGGAGCAGAGATGGTGCAAGTCTTAAAAGCAATAGAGAATGAGCCAGCCAAGCCAGCCATAAATCCTGCTGCAGGTCTAAGGAAGCACGTTCTGAAGCAGAATGCTGCTCTTGGGGAGATTATTGTGATGTATATTCTGCCCTGCAGCTGCCAGTTCCTCCTCAGTTCAGCCAGTTTCCCTTGGGGAAGACAGTGTTATCTGGAACATCATTTCCAGTCCCAAGCTGCATGGTAGCTCTTGCTAGAGACTCTCAAAATGAAAAGCAAACAAATTGTAAACTGGAAAACCCCCACAAACCTAAAAACCTTACCAGGCCTCAAAGAAAACTCACAAAGGAACACCAAAAGCCCACTACAAAATATGCCCTGGAGCCATGAAAAGGAATGCCCACACAAGGGATATCTATAGGATATTTTAGGATATTTTGAATTTATTTTTCCTCAGGTTTTTTTTTGAGGGTTTTGGTTGGTTGTGGTTTTTTGTTTTTTTGTTTTTTTTTTTGTTTTTTTTTTTTTTTTTTTTTGGGGGGTTTTTTTGGGGTTTTTTTGGGGGGTTTTTT
>WBNO01025839.1:13354-28261 GCA_013400575.1 Peucedramus taeniatus | reverse complement strand
CATCACTTCTTGGCCTCACCTTCCTTGAGGGTGCCAATGAAGCAGGTGCCATTTGCCTCTGCATTTGGAGGGCCTTAAATTACTTTGCAAGGAGTCTTGGAGTGCTTCTGAAATCGTGAAGAAAATGTAAGAAAGTGGATTTTTGTGAGTAAATTGTGAATGAGTAGTTTTCTCTGAGCGGTTGTTTAATTGAGCTGCAGCTGGTGCTGATTATGTTTGTTTTTCCTTCAGTGTCTCTCATTTCCTTTAGTTTCCGTTAATTCCTGCTTTCATTGGGTAACTGTTGCTGTATGAGATTTTAAGAGTGGTTAAAAAAAAACAAAAAAAAACAAGACAAGAAATAAAAAAAGTGCATATTTTAGGACCTTTTTACGACAGTTGTTCCTGGAGACACCTGTAAACTATTGAGCTGAATTGGGCTGCAGCTGCTGCTGATGACATGGGGTGTGAAGGAGCAGGAGTGAAACTCATTCTTCTGGTTCTTCCACCACCCTGTCCTGTGGTTGGGCCTGCTGAGGTGGCTGTCAGGCCACGTGTGCTGAGATGTCTGTTCATGTGGGTCTCTGGGTCAAGAAAATACTAAATGGGCTGCCAGAGGCTGGAACAAGAGGATGATGGAGGGGAAACATGGTAGAATCACAGAATATCCTGAGCTGGAAGGGACCCACAAAGGATCATCCTGGCCCTGCACAGGACAACCCCAAGAATCACTGTAATTTTAGCTTGGAGAGGGAGAGGACATTGGTATGGACAAAGGTTAAGTGTTGTGGTATCTCAGGAGGGGTCTCTGCCCTGCTCAGGGGGGACCCCACTTGCAGAGCTGCCTCCAGCTGTGGGGCCCAGCACAGGAAGGATATGGAGCTGTTGGAACAAGTCCAGAGGAGACCACAAAGGTGATGAGAGCCATTCCATGATTCTCTGATATCACTGCTGTATGTGAGAAGTCAAACTGCCACGTGTCCTGCACAGACAGTGACCTAGGTTGATGGATAATGAATTCTTTGAGGTTTGTTTTTTTTAATCTACATGAGCAGAAAGCAAAGATGGTCAAGATAGGCTGGCAGTAACCTCATGAACTTGAACAAGAAGTGTTAAATCCTGTACATGGGCCTGAGTAAGTGGCTCTGGTTGGTCCTGCTTGGACAGAGGGGTTGAACCAGATAACCTCCAAAGGTCCCTCGTAACCTCAAACATAATGTGATTTTGTGAGATCTCTCTGTCAGTGGTGGAGGATTTTGGTATTTTCCTTTTTTTCCTGTAGACTGTCTCTTCTGCTCTGCTTATGTTGCAGAACAGATTCTGTGGAAACACGTTCCACTGGAACTGCAGGGGCTGCCAGGTCAGGTATGCCATAGAATGTTCTCCCAGGAAAAGTTAATATTGGAAAACAGAGGGCATGTTGTGGTTTTCTACAGGGCAATGCATCTTATCCTTGAAGGTTAAGTTAATTCACTTTTTCAACCCTTTTTGATTCCCTGTCCATTTACTATCTGTGACATTCTGGACCATGTGACCAGTCAAAACCTCAATTTCCTGTGAGTGTAGTAGTTTAGTAAAGAGAGAAATCTTTGAGACCTTTGGAGGTATCACTAGTTCAAGATCCTGGCTGATCTGAAATAAATAAATAAAGAAAGATAGATGTTCACAGGCTCCCAGTCATTTGTTCCCATTCAGACTGAGCAAGAGTTTTGTCTGGAGAATAAAATCAATTGTTACTTAATTCTGCATCACTTTGCTTCTCCACCAAGACCATTTCTTCTTGGCATCTGCTGACTTCTGAGGGCCACAGTCAGCTTCTTGTGCTGCTTAATTTTATTTATGCAAAGAGACAAATGATGAAGCCTCTACTACTTTCTTTTGTGTAGGGTAGTTAATTTCCAACTCTATATGTTATTTTTTGTCTCCTCTGGTTGAAATATCCCAGTTGCCTGAATCTGTTCTGGATCTTCTGCCTCTGGACATCACTCTGTGATACTCTGACATTCCTCTTAACATTCCTGTGAGTGACTTCTCAAGGTCACCACTATGCAAGACAGTCATGTGGCCATTCTTGTGTTATTTTCACTATTAACAGCTGTTCCTTAAAAAATCCAGGGTCACTGAACACATAAAACCCAGTTGAGCTAAGTTTTCTCCCGGGATTTTGTCAATCCTGTTTTTCTCAGCCATCCAATGCTAGAGAGCCCAGTAGGGTTTATGGTCTATCACCATGCCACACCACCACAGGAAAAGAGCTCCTATTTTAGCACTGAAACTGGGACTAGCTGCCCTGCTTTTTCACCCATTTGAAAGTTGTTTGTGCAACTAACTGAGAGCCACTAAAAGATTTTGGTCACATTTACAGGCAGAAATTTGAGGAGAAGCAGTCAAGGAGCAAGTCACCACAAATTATTTGTGGTCAAATTTCTCTTCTTTGGGACCATATATCCAAATTTTCTACACAGCTCTCTGGAAGCTTTTAGGAACTAAACTTGTCCCCAGTGGCTGATGTTTTTAAAAAGTTCCTTTGGACAGTGTCCCTTTCTTTCCGTCAATGTGTGGTGCACAGATTGTGCTGCCTTTTAATAGCAGTGAATTCATAATTTTGAATTACAAAATCACACACAGGGACAGGTTGAAAGGGACCACAGTGAATCTTCAGGTCTCACCTCCCTGGTCAAGTAGGGCTATCCCAAAGCACGTGGCACAGGATTGTGTCCAGACACATCTGGAATTATCTCCCATTTTCAAACCATTTTCTCCAGTATTTTTGCCTCAGCATTTGTATGGCAAACAGGATAAGGTTTCCTTACCCCTGCTTTTAAGGCAGATTTCCATCTTAAAGGCAGGTTCCTGCCACTCATCAGATATTCCCCTGTGGAGTATCACTGACTTTTGCATGACACTACAAAATTAAAGGCAGAATTAGCCTTCAAATCTGAAGCAACCAGAATTGAAGCAAATGGACTTGCTAGCCTGTCCCTTAAGCAGCAGATTACCTCATCCACAAGGCATGTTCTGTGTGAGCATGACAATGACCATGTTTTGGAGCAAACCCTTGTTTAAACATCACCTACTGACTGTCACGGCAGTGCAAACAAATTGGCAACTCCAAGGGAAAAAGCCTGTTTGGAAATGTCCCTTGGGGAGCCAGAAACGTGCAGGGTTAATTTGTGTTTTCTGCCTGTGCTGGAGCAAAATCTTGTTTAGTTTTCTTTACGAGAGAGAAGCCAGTGCATCAATCCACGGCACCTCCTGGTCTGCTTGACATCCTGCTTTTCTGGAATGAATACATTTCCTGCATTGCTGCATGCTTCTCCCAGTGTAGATATCTATGATTAATATGCCCTGTCTTTTATAAACAAACCTAATGCAAAGCCAATAATGTGAGTCTCATTTCTTTACTGCCAGCCCACAGCTCGGCTTTGTTTGGGTATATATGTAAAGGAAGAAAGATGAATGTTCACTCAAGCTTGGGAGCTGAAGCCATAAGAAATTTATGGGATGAAAAACACACATCAGTGTGAAGCAAATTCAGCCTGGGAAAGTCTGTTTGGCTCTCTCCTTTAATTTTGCTTTTTAGTAACAACAATACCGTGCTGTGCACCCAGTGAACATATGTTACACTTTGTAAGTACATTCCAGGGGGAGCAAATGTATGGCAGTACCAGGGAGCTTTTATCAGTTACTGGATTCAGTCGTGGGATCCTCAGTGGTAAAAGCAGAAGGAATTGCTGTGATCACATAAAGTGACCATTAGCCAGTGAATTTCACCCAAATCAGTTTTGACTTCAACTAGTTCACCTTGGAGACAAGAGAGGTAGAGGGAGGAATTACAGTTTGAAATTTTGAATGATGAGAGGCCTGACCATAACCTGCATTCTGCTTCTCTGATGGAAATTCCCTCCAGTGCTCAAAACCCACACCAGATTCCCAAAGTGAATTTGTCCATCTAATGAGTCCTGCCATGGTGTTTTACTTTTCCCTCCCATCATCTATCAAAGCCCTCATTAACAATGACATATTCCCCAAACAACCACATCCTGGTGCCACGAGAGGCTGCCATTTCTCTTTGATAAAGACAGTTCATACAATTTCCTGATCCCATTCTCTTGATATGGGCTTTGGGTTTTTATTTGTTTCTTTGTTTGCTCAGCTTTTGTTTTTTTGTTTTTTTTTCTTTTCTTTCCTTTCAGGGTAGGACGGTTTTGTTTTTATCACTTACTGAATTTTGACGGACTTTTTCTTATTTTTCAAAATATTTCATAGCTTGTGGATCCCAGATGTGGAGCTCAGCACTTCAATAATGAGTGCTGAAAATGAGCTCTTCTCATTCCTACTTGGGAGTCCCACATTTCAGGATCTCAAATCCTTTTTTAATCCATGTCTGGATGTCCACTTGTCCCCACTGACTGCTTTGATCTTACGGACATCCTTTGACACCTCTGTAACTAGGATCCTACAATAATCTGTCTAATGGGATAGATTTGTCATGTTGCTGATAGAAATACTCAGTTTGTCTGAAGGAAAACCACATCAACACTTCCTTATGGGATATTTTCCTGATTACTGGGACAGCCAGAGACCAGAGTGCTTGGCCATTCTTTGTTTGGTATCATTTGTGTCCTGGGGATTCATTGCACCAGTCCAGACATTAATTTTACATAATCAGCTTCATCACACCAACTTGTCCTATAATCTTCACCAACAGGGACATAACATTTATTTAATGAGGTCTCTTCTCCAGAAGCCAGTGATGATTGATACTGATTTGTATTAATTTTCTTTAATTCTTTATTAATAGAGTCCTGTGTCAGTTGCTCCACTATTTTGACTAAGACCAATGCTAGATTGACAGAACTGTAATTACCTGAGCCATCCCTTATTTTGATCTGTCTACATCATCTGGCTTCTTCACAAAGACTGGACCTAAATGTCACTGAATTCATTCACCTTTCTTTTTTTCCCCCTCAGCTTTATTATTGATACTCTTGCATTTCATCTGCAGTAATAGATTCTAGCTTAAGATGGTTTTGGTTTGTCTTTTTTCTCATATCTGGAAAATTCTTCTTTATTATCCCTACTATTGCCAGTCACAGTTTTTGTCATGTGCCCTGTAGTTCACCTGATGAATTTTCTTCATTTCCTATCCTCTGATTTATAACACATTCTTATTTTTTTCCTGTTTGCAAAATATCTGGGATTTTCATTGATCAAACCCTACAGAACAGACTGGCATGGGAAATAAGTCCTCTAGAGCAAAGACGCCAAATGACAATTTGGTATAAAATGCAATTTAGTTACAATTTATGTTCCTACATTCAAGAATAAATTTTAGGAAAATCTAGGTTACATGCTTAGCTGCCACTGCTTGCTTTCTTTTCCTAACTTTTCCAAGTTTTGTATTGCAACCATTTTATTTTGGAATCAGATCTTTTACATTCCAATGCTGAATTTTCTGATTTACAGCTCTATGAAGAATTATCATTAACTCTTGTGACTTTTCAACTGGCATCTAACTCAGATCCAGACAATAACAGTTTAAGCAGAAAACTGAATGAGTAGTGCCAGTGTGGAAATATTAATTCCTTTACCATGGAGAACTTTCCACTTCTGATGAGATTGTAAGTTCATATCCCTTCTGATTTACACAGCAGGAAATAAGCAGAGTTTATAACTGAGTTAACCAAGAGACTGGACAGTAAATCATTTGCGGAGTTGGGCTGGAAACCTGACTTCTCCCTGTCCACAAGGCTACATTTCTTGCTGAGGATGAAAAGTTCACATATGAAGAGGTGTTGCCTGCAGTTAATGTCTTTGCACTGCACTTAGTCAAAATTTTGGGTTGAAAATGCATTTCCTTAAATATTAGTGTGTGATGCTTTTGGAGAGTCTTTTCTGAAATAAGGAAGGTCATGGTTGATTAGCAGGGGATTATCTTAAAGGGTTGGGTTTACAGTGACTTGGAGTGGTTATTCTGGAAATGTTGGAAATATGTGTCAAATTACATATATTCTGGGTTTGTAAGGAAAAATAAGGTTTTAGAGGAAGGAAGAATGGAAATAGAAGAGAGTTTATGTATTATGTGAACAAGAATGCTGAAGATAAGGGGGAAATGGGAATTTTTTGAAATGTATTACTTATTAAACATTTCTGTAGTGCTTGTGAGGTGTCAGTTCTTGAAAATTCCCTATCTGGAGGAGGTCCTATTATTTAAATGAAAAACCATGGATGTTAGGGTAGGAACATTTCATATAGATATATATTCTTTTTCCTAGAAGAGTTTGGAACATGCTGATATGTGTGATGACATTCTAGATTTCTTGCAAGCATTCTTGCAAAAAAAGAGAACTTTTCTGAAGTTTTGATTGAAGGATGAAGTCCATGTGGATGACTTAAGGCAGGACATTTTGGGCTGGAGTTACAGCCTTTGACTTTATGCATTTAATTGAGGTACCCAAATTAGGGCTTGGACCTTTGAAATATCAGATCATCTACTGGAGTATCACAGAATCATAGAAATAACCTGAACTAGAAGAGGCCCATTAGGATCATCAAAGCCCAACTCCTGGCCCTGCAGAAGACAATAATTATTCATTTTCTTTGAGCTGAGAAGGTCTGAGAAGGATTTACTTGCTAAATGTAGGTCTAATTAAGATGTTTGATTTTCATTCCTGAAGTTAAGAAGTGTGATTTGCTCTTCAATCAGGTCAATAGGAACCACAGAAGAGGAAAACCCCTGGGGGATTAGGTGTCAGCTGGGCAGAGGGGACTCTCATTCTGTAAAGAACAGAGCAGAGGAGATCCAAAATTCAATGAGGCACTGGCAGATGAGTGTAGAGAAGCAGCGAATTCAGACCTCCTAGAAAGCAACAAGAAGGAATTTTACCTGGGTATTCTTAGGAAGGTTTTTAAGGAAGAAGTCAGGATAGTCAAAACATCAAGTGTGGAATCTGAGCATTGCTTTGCCTCTGGGATTCAGAGAACTGTCTGAGAGGTGGAGAAGTGTTTGCAGTAGCTGAAACAGAAGAGAGTTATTTACCCAATTTCTCCCGATATAACAAATGTTCAAACCCTTTCGTAATTCCTGTTGCTCCACCAGGACTATTACCAGGTGATATCTACAATTTGTGAAGTGCAGTGTCCACAATCAGCTGCAGCTCTTGACCCTGCTGGCACTGAGATCCCTTGAAAAGTTTGCTCTGCCTGACTGATAATGGTCCCATCAAGACATTCCCTAAGGAGTTCTACTCTTCTTGTAAAACATCACTCCGTGCTTTGCAAGGAGAGTTCAAGTTCCCCTTTCAGCACCAAAATTGTGTCTGATATCCTGCCAAACATTGTTACATTTGTGTTTTTTGCCCAGAAAAGCTGTGAAGATGTGGATACCCCATCCCTGAGAGTATTCAGTGCCACATTGAATGGGTCTTGGAGTAAGTTGGTCTGGTGGAAGGTGTCCCTGCCCATCAGGGCATGGGAACTGAATGGTCATTAACCCAAGCCATTTTATGGTTCTGTGATTTAACTTCTTAATCCTTGGCATAGCATATTGTATGTCTGCAAATTATTTTTTTTTCTTCCTAAATTCACATATCTCAATTTTTTTCAAGATCATTTTAGATTCCACCTCTGTTCACTGAAATGTTTCTACATATACCCCACCCTGCTGATATTCACAAGCATTTAGTTATATTTTTTTTACTAAAACAAGTCAGTGGTTGTATTTGAAATACAAGCAGGTCTAGGAAACATCACCAAGATATCTCATTTAAGATCCCCTTCTATTCTGATGCTAAGAAGCTTCTGAAAATTACTCTTCAAAAGTGATTTGCCAGTTATCCCTTCCTCACTACAATTGGTTCTTCCAAACCTTACTGTTAAAAACTTTTTCTAGTCTCATGTAACATCTTAATTTTACCATCTTTCTCTCATCTGGCTTTTTCTAAGTGAGGAATTAAATTAGGTTTTTTTTTGGAATTATTTCCTATAGTACATTTGCATTTTATTTATTTGTCTTTAAGAAGGTGATTATCTTCTCAGTATGTGCAGATGATTGCCTAATAATTTCTTCTAGCATCTGCCCACAAATTGAATCTAGGCCTAGCAGTCTGTAATTTCTCAGTCATCAACTCTGCTTTTTGCAGGCAGGTTCTATATTTGTCCCTTTTCAGTCCTCTGGTACTTCTGAATCCTCCACAAACTCTTGAAGATAATCACTAATGACTCAGTTTGCTTTAGCTGGTTTCCTGCAAAATCTTCAAGACCCAACTGATTCAAACATCTCTGCCATCATGAAATACTTCAAACCCACTCTTCCTGTGACACAACCTCCATCCAGTCTCCTGTGGTAAGAACAATTCTGTCAGCATCTACTCACATTTTGCCATCCTTGCCAAGGCAAGCAAAACGTCCCTGAGGCACCTCAGCACTCTCTGCCCCCTTATTAATCATCACTATTTTACTTCTGATTTCTAGAAGCATTATTGTCTTTTTGGTGGTAGAGCTGAAGCTCAGGAGTTGCTTTCTCTCTTTGGAAATGGGATTCACCAGGGCTCCTGTGTGTTCTTGGTCATTGAAATAAGCAATTAAGTGGCAAGTGGCCTCATTCCTGTTGTGCTGCAGGAGTTGTGCTTTGGTCACACTAAAAACCATGCTGGGAAAATAATCCAGAAATTAATCTAAACATTCCCTGGCACAACTTAGGATAATTTCCTCTTTCTATTGAGTCATGTTAGAAGAGAACAACTCTCCTCTCAGTCCAACCTCCTTCCAGGCAAGCACAGCAGGGTGTAGCTTCATGTGACAAAGTGCCTCAAGGTGACCACGTTAACATCTGTGTCTTGGTTTGAAAAGACAGGTGTCTGCTAAGGAAGGGAGGAGCCTCCCTTGAGACAGAGAATGCAAACCCCCTCCCTCCAAAATGTTATAATTTTGAAATTAAGGAGCTCTCAGGCAAAGATATGGGAGTAGAAAATAACAGTTCTTTACTAGAAGAATTAAAAAGAAATACAAATGCAATAGTACAAAAAGAAAACCACTGACAGAGTCAGAATACAACCTGACACCCTGTGGGTCAGGGTGTTGGTGCAGTCCCATTCCATGGTGGCTGCTCCTCCTGCAGTGCCAGGTGTGGTTCTGTTGGAGCACACAACAGAATCCTGGAGGGATCCTGTAGAAAGATGGAGTTTTCCTCTGCAGGTCCAGTGGTGCTGTAGATGGGCCTGGTCTTCCTCTGGGAATCCAGTGGAGAAGAGATCTGCTCCTCTGGGAATCCAGTGGGAAAAGGCTGCTGTGGTGTTCCACACTTCAGATTATATCCAGGATGGAATGCTTGGCTCCTCCTCCTGGGTGGAGCATCTCCCAATGGGATGATGGAATTTTATCAGTCATGCAGTGACACACGGTGGCCCATGAACAGAAGAGATCTCCTGGAGGGAGGGTTGGTTTTTGGAAGAGATAAAGAAAAACTGCCCAATGAACAGAAGATAACTGCCTCGCCTCTAACAGATGGGAGTAGAAACATCCCCAGCCTAAGACAATCTGTAAAACGATGAGGACACATTTCCCTTTTCCCAAAATCTCTTGTTTCACCTTGTTTTGTGCTGGCTCTGGTGTCTGCCCAGTGCTGTAGAGAATCAGTTCAGCTTATTCACCTAGCAGGGAAATTCCTCAAAAGCAGAAAGGAGTTGCAGTTCTCAGTCCAGGACCCAATGTTTGGGTGAGGAGGTACAGAAGTTAAGGAGCAAGACACACATTTCTTGAGAGATGTGTTTTTACATCATCTGAGCCAAGTGACACAGCTTCATCCTGAGGGGACAGAGAGTCCCAGTGCCTTGACAGAGATGGACCACTGGGAACCTCTTTCCAAAGAGATAAAACCACTCTTCTGACTGTCACTCCAGTAGGTGTTTTCTTTTAGATTTTATTAATCTTTGGATCAGCCTTTGGAACACAGCAGCCAGTTTGCCCAACCTTCTGAAATCTTCCTTTCCACATAATGCTCCAGCTGTAGTGCTCCTTAGAACATAATGTCTGCAAGCAGACATCATTATTATTAATGATGGAAAGGGCTTTGCAAAGCATCTGAGGAGGAAGCTCATTCACTTTCCTGCATACCCATTCCCCAGACCCTTTTATTCCTTTAAATATTAAAGATTACATTCAATGTAAGCATCAAGAGCCTGATTTTCTGAAGTGCTGAGCTCCTGTTGTCTTCAGCGGGCGTCATGGCTGCTCAGCAGTTCTGAAAATCAGCCTCTTAATGATCAGCATATTGCAAAAATATTTAACAGTTACATCTTTCCCATCCACTCCTTTTCATTCTCAAGCCAGCAAAACTCCCTATCCCACACCCTGTCCCCTACAGAAAGACCACTTTTGTCCCTCTGTTCCATGTAGCCTGGCACCTTGCAGGTCATGGAGCACGTTTGGTGGGAGTTGTCTCATCAGCTGTGATTATCTGCAGTGTGGGTGTCAGTATCTGGGCAAGTTGCCCTGGATTCTGCTCACAGTCAATGGAGGGTGAGTCAGCAGAGTCAATGGAGCTTAGGGTGTGATTTCCCATCCCAAAATAGGCACCCACATTTGGCCGAATGACTCACACTGAACTTCATTAACTACATTTTCTATACCTCCAGTGTCTTCAATGGGAGACGAGAGACTCAGGTGGGACACCCCTATCAGATCCTTAAAGTGAAATTAAATTAATCCCACCCCTTCTGTGAACCATACATTGATTTGCTGCATAAATCACACTCACCTCCTTCTTTGAGAACTTCTGTGTTGGTGTCTACAGGGAATGAATCAAGTAATAAAGAGTAGTGAAGTAGAAAGATAATGGTAGGTCATAGCAGAAAGTCAGACTGAACCATAGGTTGGATAAAGTGGAGCAGATTTACTGAATCCAGTGGAGTTTTTCTCCTTCCTATAAGAATTTTTGCTTAATACAATTAAAAAAAATAAAACAGAAAAAAGGAAAAATAAACAAAAGCTAAGTGGTACAGTGAACTATCAAGGTGTACTTTAACCATTTTCTTTCTATGTGAATTTATGTTTCATCCTATTTTCTTTCCAACTTCACTATTATTCTCTGGATTGGGAGATTTTCACCAGGGGTAGGCAGTTTCTCCTCCTGGCCCTTCCTGTGGACCTCACTGATTCTAGCTCTAAGGACTGATAGGATCCACTGGGATCTCTGTAGGACAAGCTTCAACCTCTCCCAGTGTGAGATCACCCATCAAATACCCTCCAAAAATACCTCCTTTGCAATACAAACAATACAATAATTTTTTTTTCTTTTTTTCCTTTTTTTTTTGTTTGCAATACAAACAAAAATACCTCCTTTGCAATAAAACTCACCTTTATCCTCAGCTGTGTGCCTCAGTAGAGACTTTAAACTTTGTTTCCTTCTAATTTCACCATTCATTTAGGATTTGGGAAGTTACTGTGGACTAACTGTCAGATTTCTCTTTGCAGGAATCAGTAGTTAATTTCCAGTCTGAATGTTTACCCCAAACAAAGTGGTTTTACCTGCTGCATGCTGGAAACTCCAAATGCTTGTCAGTGCAGCTTAGGAAGCAGCACAGCAGGAGGAGCCTAGTTATGAAACAGATATGTAATAATCAGCATGGAACACGGAGAAATAGAGAGTAATAATAATAAATTGAATTTAATTAGTTCTCCTCTGGTCTTCATTACCATTATCAGCATCTTTTGCTATTGCAGTTCATCAGATGTTATTGCCACTTTCTACATATTTAAAAGACAAAGTCCATGCTCTCTTCTGCCTTAGATATTTCCTCTTAATGCACTCATTCATGACACCTTCCAGTTTAAAATGACTCTTCTGTGTTACAAAACCCACCACAGAGGCAGAGCAGTCTCTGCCACAACTGTCCTTTCTTTCATTATCAGCAGGCATTTCCTGGGCTATTTCTGCTGTCGGTGTCTTCCCTACAGCTCTGACTTTATCCTTGTGTCCCATTTGTTCTGACTCATTTCAAACATAAGTTGAAAACAGCTCATCTCTCCCTGGCTCCTGCCTGTTAATTTCTCCTTCTCTCACTTATAATTTAGTTGTAATGATCTTATTTAACTCGAGACCGTTCCGTGGGTGCAATTGGAATGAGAGTTTCTGCATGTCATAGTAGGTAGGCAATTTGTCATGGAGTACATCAGCTAATGAGCACTTTGGATCTGATTGGGCTGAGTTGCTGAGGACAGGCTGTGTAACCAAACCTTTCTTTTTATGAAGATTGAACAACATGCTCCATTATTACACGGCAGAAAATGCTGAAGAAACCAAGCTGTCACATTGTCTTTCTTTCTCTTGTCTCTGCATGCAGATTTGTGAGTGTGTAGCACCTACTGACACACAAATCACTGAACAATATAAAAATCTTCCATAATGAAGCCCTGAGATCTGTCGCTGGTGAAGGTTGTAGTGTCACTCAGGGACTCGTTGACAAGCTTTGAGGAAAGAGATGGATTCCCAGGAATGAAAGAGCTAACATCTATCAGCCATAATTGAGCAAATTAATAGCTTTGTGAAGTCTATTTTTTTGGTTAGGATCCCATGAAATGACAATAAATGTGGCAGAGTTTCTCTTGCAGCCTCCTCTTGGTTGTTTTTTTTTTTCTTTCTGCTGTTGTGTACTACACATAATTACTCTGTAACAAAGGGAACCTCTACAGAACCAGTGGCAATTTTAGCAATGAAACACAGGTGTAAAATGTAAAGGCTGAAACGTGTTTATCATCCCCCCTAAAGGAAGGAGAGAGGGAGGAAATTTGAAGGAAGATTTCTTTGCATTTGGATACCAGTTTTGTCACAAATATTGTCTCGATCACAGGAGGAATCAGTAAGGAGCCAGCAATGGGATCTGGAAGCTCTGTCTTAGAATCACAGAATCATTGAGGTCGGAAAAGACCTCCAAGATCAAGTCCAACCTCTGACCAAAGACCACCACACCCACTAAACCATACCCCAAAGTTCCATGTCTACTCCTTTTTAGAGCACTCCCAGGGATGGTGACTCCAGCAGCTCCCTGGAGAGCCTGTTCCAATTTTTACCCACTCTTTCAACAAAGAAACTTTTCCTATACATTTGACCTGAACCTCCCTTGGTGCAACTTGAGGCTGTTTCCCTTTATCTTATAAGAAGTTGCCTGGAAGAAAAGCCCTATCCCCACCTCACCACAACCTCCTTTCAGGTAATTCAGTATCTGCCACTTCCCCATCACTGGGCAGGAACTTTATGGCTCTTTTCTTCCCACTTCTCCACTATTTTTGACCATCAATGGCTGGACTGCTGCACTTTGCTGGAGAAACAACCACTGCCAAGTTTTCCTTGAGACATAGACTTTGCTCTGTGCTTGCAACCAGAGGAATAAAATCTTAGGAAGAAATCTTAGAGGAATAAAATCTTAGGAAGAAAGTTTAGTAGCCTCCACTGGAGAAAAGGAAGCTGAGGGGACATCCTATTGCTCCCTACAAATACATGAAATAAGGTTGTAGCCAGGTGGGGATTGGTCTCTGCTCCTGTTACAAATGACAGGACATGAGGAAATGGCTTTAAGTTGCATTGGAGAAGTTTGGGTTAGATATTAGGAAAAATTTCTTCATTACAAGGGCTGTAAATCACTGAAACAGGCTGCCCATGGGAGTGCTGGAATCACCTTCCCTGGAAGTGTTCAAAAACCACCTGGATATGGCCCGGGAGGACACGGCTTAGTGGTGAACAGGATGGTGGTGGTGGGTTGATGGTTGGGCTTGATCATCTTAAAGTTCTGTTCCAATTTTAATGAGTCTGTCATTTTATGCTTCTACAAACCAGCAAGTGGGTGATTTGCATTCCCATTATAAGAAGAAAAGGAAAAAAACAGTTTGGGTCTCTGTAATTATTGTCAGTTCTCAGTATTTTGGATGATCCACTACTCTTGCTTTGTTTGTTTTCTGAAGTGTAACAATGACAGCAAATTGTTGGCATCGATGTCTTTATAAAGGACATGGAAACTGTTTGGATACAGCCAGGGTGAAGGTGCTGCTGCAGGATCAAGTTGTTGTTATTTGGACCAAACCAGTACATCTAATTTCTCACCAAGCTGAGTTTTACAAGTAAACACAGATAAGAGAGTGGGGCCTGAATTCAACTCCAGATGCCCTAATACCCAGTGTGGCACAATGTTCTGTCACAGTCCCAGGCCCATGCCTTAACCTGTTCTCATTTTTTTGTATAAATGAGAAAGCCATCCTAAGAAATCAATTTATCTCTTTGACTCCTTAAAGCTTTTCCTTCAGCTTTAAAGTTATATTTGCTAATTTTTCCCACCCACTGTCTAGTTTTTCTTTACTTTTGCCTTTTTTTTTTCCTGAAAGACAGCAGTTTTCCAGTATTTCCCTCATTACACCATTTACAGAGTAAAACAAGGTTGTGCTATTTACTTTTATTTTTTTAGTCTCTGAAATATCTCAGGTCTTCCAGATCTATTAAAAATAAACCCAAGTGGGTCAGTCTTCTTCTAAGAAAATTCCTTTTTGTGTGGCTTGCCTGGATTGGTTTTTAAAGCCTTTCTTCTGAAGTACAAAGCAGGAAGAAAGAATCTCAATTTCTCAGTGTTTTCCCAACAGAACCAAATATTTCTCACATGTCAGTCACATGTCACTGGGTCTGATCTGTGAACACTGTAGTTTGTTAAATGTTCTCAGTTCCTAGTTGTAAGGACAGATGAAACATTCACAGTCAGGGCTTCAGGGACATGCAGTCCCTGTGCTTGGTGGTTTTCTTTGCAGTTGAGCTCCTGATTCTTCTGGGGTTACAGGATGGTTCATTCTCTGATTTTTCTAGGTTTTTTTTTTTTTTGTTTGTTTTTTTTTTTTTTTTGTTTTTTGTTTTTTTGTTTTTTTTTTTTTTTTTTTTTTTTTAATCAC